>OW240914.1:107149614-107598158 GCA_933207985.1 Pelobates cultripes
ACCTTGTACCTTGCTGGATAAGTAGGTCATTTTATAAAGTAATACTTATGTCCGAGTCCATGATCTGGAACCCTCGCTGATTCTAAACAACATACCCGATATTAACAAATCCAGGTATGTCACTTTTCTGCTATTTACATCTTCTCTACCATATGTTTCATCCTCCTGTTAGTATGGTTACTGGCTACCAGGGAATTAGGAGTCCAGTAGATTCTAATTCCTCAGGCCTCTATGTCTTATGTTAGTGGTCCTGCAAGGCCAACACCCACCCTCATACTGGAAGGTACTTCGCCCATCGGCCCAACTTTATTTTCCTTGCATGGTGGCTTAGATAGACCCATTCTATCTTATGCTTTAAAACTCACCAAGAGGCCAACACCCCGCCACAACATTCGGTGACCACAAAATCCCCTCTGACCAAAGCATGGATAGAGCCTCTCATGCCGCTAAGCAAATAGTAGGGCCTCATCTGTCACTAAATTAGTGAATATTTCACCACTTGGCATTAGGTAGTAAGCCAGTACTCTATAGGGGTTAGCTCTAATTATTACTTTACACTTTACATTTTAGTATGTCTCAAGTCCTAGAAGGTGGTAAAGAATTATCTCTCCCTAGCACCCCTGGTCCTGTACGCCTACATGCAGAGTGGACAAGGCTAGTCCTGCTTCCATTAGGTCATGGACTATTCCAGCAGAATATACCATACTCTGCAACAGCCAGAAAGGTACTAATGCTGATAACACTGATGCTGGAGAAGGCCCTAGTGGTTCTAACATATCAGACCTTCACCCCATGATGTCTTTGGTCTTATCCTCCATTGGTCAGACCACTACTGACCTGACAGGACTTCCTACCGCACCACCGGGTAATTAATTGTCTTCCATGAATGCCCCACATGTTGTTAATCCTGCTCATATGGTTCCTGGAAGGCAAAGATGTAAATCTAGTGTCGCTCTAGGATATTGTTGATAATAGGACATTCATATGGGGATTTGTCTGCTGTATTGAAAGCTAAGGATCCCAGACTAAATAGGAAACTATCCATTCCAGAATTTGTGTTGGCTTTTGGGATTAACAAAGACATTCTCTACTCTGCTTATCCTCATAGGAGAGAGGAGTTTGATCTGTATTTGTGCAAGCTGGTGGACTTGGGGCACAAATATGGGGGTTCAGGGTTTTACGATTACCACTGGTCTTTAACGGCAAAGGCTTCTGGAGCAGTCAAGCACTAAGCCTTATTAGTCACATAGAGGTAAGTAAGCCTCCGACAGGTTTCTGATCACCGTATAACATGTCAGATCGGTCAAGGTTCAATAACCTAGCTGGATTATCCCCTTACTAAGGTGAGGGGGCTTTCGGAAGGCTGCTTTTAGCATGAAAGTAAGGGAGCTCACTTAAGATGTGTCTTTTCTCCATGGCCACCGCTCTCCTTGACTTGGAGTATTTTATGACCAGGTCATACGGTGAAATGTTTCTCAGACAACCAGGCTACGGGACACATAATGAACAAGGGGCGCTCATCGTCACTGACCATAATGAGATTCCTCAGGAGATTGACTTGGCAAGCTACTTGTAATCCATTTTTCTTGGTGTGTATTCATGTTCCTGGTATACAAAATGTCACTGCTGATAATTTATCTCCGTTTCATTTTCAGGCATCTCACAAAACCCTCCCTACTGCCTCACCACTAGCTACAACCACAGTTAAAATGCCATGCAGAACTTGGAACAGCGGTGTACATACCGCGGTTGCAGGGGTTTGCAGCTGCGACCGGGCCCGCCACTCCAGGGGGCCCAGCCTCCCTGCGGACCCCTGTGACCGGGTATCCGCTGCCATCATCCTCTGCGGCCCTGGCCCACGCGGCAAACCGCCGGGGCTGCCGTCCAATAGGTCCATCAGGTGGCCCATGACCCGATGGATGTGGATTGTCAGGGGGCCTGGTCAGCGTTGGGCGCTTTAACAGCGTGACCGGGCCCCCTGTGATGACATCACAAGCTGGGAGGAAGTGACCGCACGTCACTCCTCCCAGCTAACACTGAGAGCCACGCGGGAGGAAGCCGAGTGAGTCAGAGTGAGAACTCTGACTCCCATTCACCTGAGCCACCACTGGACCCCAGGGAAAGTCACCCTCCTGCACCTTAAAGGTAGGAAACAGGAGGGTGACTTAAACATTTTGTGTGTGTTTGTATGTATGTATGTCTTTGTATGTGTGTGTGTCTGCCTGTTTGTATGTATGTCTTTGTATGTGTGTGTGTGTGTGTCTGCCTGTATGTGTGTGTGTGTGCTTGTCTGTTTGTATGTATGTGCGTCTTGTGTGTGTGTCTGTGTGCCTGTCTGTTTGTATGTATGTGCGTCTTGTGTGTGTGTCTGTGTGTCTGTTTGTATGTATGTGCATCTTGTGTGTGTGTCTGTGTCTGCCTGTGTGTGTCTGTGTCTGCCTGTGTCGTCGTGTGTGTCTGTGTCTGCCTGTTTTTTTATGTATGTGTCGTGTGTGTCTGTGTCTGCCTGTTTTTTTATGTATGTGTCTTTGTATGTATGTGTCATGTGTGTGTGTGTGTCTGTCTGTGTGTGTCTGTATGTGTGCCTCTGTCTTTATGTGTGTGTGTGTGTGTGTCTGTATGTGTGTCTCTGTCTTTATGTGTGTCTGTATGTGTGCCTCTGTCTTTATGTGTGTGTGTATGTGTGCCTGTCTGTTTGTATGTGTCTGTGTGTGTGTGTCTGTCGAGAGGGGAATAGGGAGGGGAGGGGTCCCACATGGTTTGTGTTTACGCCATTGACTTGGAAAATAAGGTTTCTTAATTTCTCAAACTTTTTTTGATTTTATTCATATTAAATTATGTTTCTTATATAAATATTTGATTTGAAATAAAAGCTCTATTCATCCTGAACAAAATGATATATGATAAGTGTGGGTGCACATAATATGAAAGAGATAAATTAGGTTGAATAGACATATAGCGCAAATTCCAGGTTTTGTTTTGGTTCATAACTTGTACAATTGCCTTCCATCCATAAGGGGCTAATTTAATCCCTTAAGGACTGAGCCAATTGTACAAGTTGTGATTAAAACAAAACGTAAACAAAACCTTGAATTTGCGCTATATGTCTGTTCAGGGCCGTCTCTAATATGAATAGGACCTTTTCTTGGGCCGCCTGGGCCCTGTCACTGCACCCTCCCTCCCCATTACGCCCAACCCGCAATCACACTGACAGACATACTGACACATACACACACAGCTAGACACATTAAAACATTCGCAGATACATACTGACACACACATACACTGACACAAAAATATATACTGGCAAACATTGACACACATTCAGACATACTGATACACACAGACACATACATACTCACAGACACATACACTGACAGATATATTGGCACAGACACACACAGACACATACACTGACAGGCGTATTGACATACACAGACATACTGACATACACACACACCCACTGGAACACAGTGAGACATACTGACATACACGAACATACTAACATCTAAACACTGGGCTCTTTTCCAGTATGTCCTGTATTGTGATGGCCTATCTTGTCCCCATTGGTATGTGTTAGTATGTCTGTGTGTGTATGTCAGTATGTCTGTGTATGTTAGTATGTCTGTGTGTATGTCAGTATGTTTGTTTGTGTATATGTCTGTGTGTGTGTGTATCAGTATGTTTGTGTGTGTGTATGTCTGTGTGTCAGTGTGTGTGTATATGTCTGTGTGTCAGTGTGTGTGTATGTCTGTGTGTGTGTATGTGTCAGTATGTCTGTGTGTGCGTATGTCAGTGTGTCTGTGTGTGTATGTCAGTATGTCTGTCATAGACACACACAGACATACTGACATACATACACAAAAGGACATACTGACACAGACATACTAACACACAGACATACTAACACACAAACACATACTAACATACTAACACACTAACACACAGACACAGACATACTAACACAGACACATACTAAAACACACACACAGACATACTAACACACACACACATACTAACACACATACAGACATACTAACACACACACAGACATACTAACACACACACACAGGCATACTAACACACACAGACATACTAACAAACACACACACACACACAGGCATACTAACACACAAACACAGACATACTAACACACACACCGACTATACAACAAAACACACACAGACATACTAACACACACACATACAAGACATACTACTTACACACACACACACACACAGACATACTAACACACACACATACTAACACACAAACACATACTAACACACTAACACACACACACAGACACAGACATACTAACACACACACAGACATACTAAAACACACACACACACAGACATACTAACACACACACACAGACATACTAACACACACAGGCATACTAACACACACACACACACACACAGGCATACTAACACACACAGGCATACTAACACACACACACAGATATACTAACAAACACACACATACAGACATACTAACACACATACACACACATACTAACACACACAGACATACTAACACACACAGGCATACTAACACACACACACAAACATACTAACACACACACACAGATATACTAACACACAGGCATACTAACACACACACACAGACATACTAACACACACACAGACATACTGACATACATTTAGCCACCCTCCAGGTTCTTACCTTTTTATGGAGGGTGGTTTCCCTGGGGTCCAGCGGCAGGCTGAGGCAGATGGAAGTTCTTCTCTGGAACTCCCCTCCTCCCTGCCTTCCTCCTCCCGCGTGGCTATCTCCGGTGGGAGGAAGTGACACGCGGTACTCACTTCCTCCCAGCCGGTACAGGAAGGGGCCCGGTCGCGCTGTTTAAGCGTCACAGCGCCCAACTGGGCCCCTTCTGCCACATGCCCACAGGGTGGCCCTTAGTGCATGGGCCACCCGGGGGCTTCCTTAGTTGGCGGGCCGGTGCCGCTGCACTGCCGGCTGCCAGGTACATGGGGGCTGCTGAAATCGCGGGGCCCACGGGGCGGCTACTCTGGGGCCCCCCCAGGAGCAACTGGGCCCGGGGCAGCTGCCCCGTTTGCCCCGCGCTAAAGATGGCCCTGTGTCTGTTCAAGCATAATTCATCTCTTAAATGGAACATCAAGGTTAGCATTAATGTCTTTTCTCTCCTTGTACTTTAGAATTTTTTGTCCTATCCAATCTTTCTACTTTCTTTTTTGCTTCATTTAGAATCTCTTCATTATATCCTCTTTCTCTATGACTTTTTGACTTTGTTCTGTAAAACCTTGATGTTCCATTTATTTGTCAATATTCAGGGGGGCATAACTATAAAATTCAAAATATTATCAAAAAAACATTGGCCAATACTTGTGGATGATCCTATTTTAAACAATATTCTCACCAACACACCTAGGATAGTACATAAAGGTGTCCCTAATCTAAAAAGAATTTTAGTAAATAACGTCCTAGATGAACCTAAAAAACAAGGTAATCATTTTTTAAATCAACAAAAAGGTTTCTTTAGATTGCAGTGCATGTATCAAAACACAAAATAAAAAAGAACATGTAAAAGAATTCACCGTGAATGGAACTACATATAAAATGAAAGAAGGAATTACATGCAGTTCAAAAAATATAATTTATATGCTCACTTGCACGTGTGGACTAAATTATATAGGACGTACAACGAGATCCCTATAAACACGCATAAGCGAACATATATACAATATCAAGAGACAGTATGCACTACATCAAGTTTCGGTACATTTTAAACAATATCATGGGGCAGATCCCATACATTTAAGTTTTGTAGGGATCCAACAAATTCAAAAGACATGGAGAGGTGGTGATTTTGTGATGGGATTCCAGCATGGTTAAAATTTAGTAGGCCAAAATCTCCATGTGGCATATGTGTATGTTGTGTCAGTTGGTTAGCTACATGTAGCTAGGATACTGTCATCAGTGTACTGAGCATGTGCAGGAATGCAGGAACTGAAATTGCACTTATTTCCTTTGTCTTGGATGAGCCATGTGGTTTGACTAGATGTACAAGTCTATATTCTGCTCATTGATTGGTTAAAGGTATATGTGGGTGTAGCTATTAATGGGGGGAGTTATAGTGCTATATAAGGAATGTACACTATGTGTTGGTCTCTCAGAATGTTGAAACAGGAGTTCATCTGAGACCCGATCGGTAATGTGAATAAAGGCCTGTTACTTCCTGAAGACCTGTGTCCAATATTTCTGTGTTTGGCTTCTGCATGCTTACACTGCAACAATTTTAATGAAAAAATAGGAAAAGCTGAAATGAAGTGGATCTTTGAATTGAACACTATGATCCCACATGGCCTAAACAATGATTTCGAAATATGCCATTTTTTAAAATAACTAGATTTTTAGTGATTTGGAAATTATTTTTTTTAAATCATTTTAAAAAAAAAGAAAATATTTTTAAGTTTTAACATTCAAGACATTACTCTACCCCTCCATATTTCTTTAGTCTGTATGCTCTGTATATGCACATTTATATGTATATTTATTATTAAATTGCAATATGTATTAAACTCTTCTGCACTGTCTATTCACGTCTGAACTTTTTCACTATTAAGTCCCACATGGTTTGCACTGAAAGGCGGTAATTTATATCTTTAAGACAGAAATTAGTGAAATTTTGGGGAATTTTTTGCAATATTGAGACTAACCCTTCCTTTTGTTCTTCCTTTTTTCCATACATAACAAGCAGGAATTATACAATACTACATCAAAGAAGTTGTATTTACTGTTGTTATTGTCAATATATGTTGAAATTATTTGATCAGCAATAAGAGTCTCATTTAAATTTTTAACTCATTTTAAGTTTTTTAAAATATATTTCTTCCATGCATAGTTACTGTGCATACATTATATAGATGCTATTCCTATGTAATATTGATCCTTTTATGTAAGTAAAATGGATGTCATAATTTGTACTTTTTAAGGCACAATGTCACTTTAAGGGCGAAAGCCTTTTTTTTAGATGAATTTGTAAAACAGGCTGTTTTGTATGAACATTTCTCTCATTTGATGTAATTAAGTATAACCTTTTATTGTTATTCTATTATGAAGTAATCTGTACATTTTTATGTCAGAATTACATTGATTTTAACAAGCATTAAACTGCAATTGGGACAATTTAGAAACAACCTATCATGAGGGACTTTGCCATTTATATGCCCATAACCAACATGGTGGCTATGAACACGTCCCGAGGAAGCCGCATCACGGCGAAACGCGTGGACGTCACGTAAGGGGGAGGAGCTTGTTGTGCACGGAGCTCGGAGCTGACTTTTGGTGATTCCAACAAACCATCAGTTCTGCATACTAACCGAGCCCGGAGAGCGCAGCGCAGCTTGTCTGCTACCCCACTATTGAAAAGCTAAAGCAGTGAGTTACAGCATATGCTGTTTAAACTCACCACCATATTCAATAAGGGGCCAATCACCCTCCTTATCTATTACCCTTTTTTATATACTTTGTTTTGTAATGATGTTTTAATTCTTTGCATGTAGCATACAATAAACCTATGTCATTTTTTCATTCATCTTTTATTTCACATATTTGAAGCACTTTATTATTGAGATGCTATATAAGTGCTAAGAGGTTCTATTTAATTGCTGGGAAGTACACTTAGTGTTAACCATCTGCACTATTATTGTAAATTTTCTCTTTCTCTTTGCATATAATTATACCACTGGCATACATACCAGGGTCGCAGGGGTCGCGACTGCGACTGGGCCCGGCCCACCAGGGGGCCCGGCCGCCCCTGCGACCCGGTATGTAGCCACAGGGCCAGCCTCTTCCCCTGGGGGGCCCAGGAGCCGGCCACCCCAGGGCCCCCCTAAGCTGGCCCTGCTGACCCCGGGTGGCCGGTCGGGCAGGCAGGCGGGCGCGCGAGGGAGCACTCAGTGCTTCCTCTTCAGCTCCCTCGCGCACCGCAATGATACCGGAGCCGGAAGATGACGTCATCTTCCGGCTCCGGTGTTCTATCAGTTTGGTATACCCCGTCAGATTGCTATACCCACGTCACTTCCGGGGAGGGGAATCAGCTGGATCCTGTGCTGCACATGCGTGCTAGCACTCCTGCTACTCCTCCACAGCAAGGTCCTGGAAGGTAAGTAAAACTAGTTTTACACTTTCATTATAGTTAGTGCATTCACTAAGCTTAGGACATGGGACATTTAGGGTTAATGTTAGGGTTCAAATTAGGGTTAGGATTAGGGACTTGTTCCTATTTAGTGATATTTAACATTAGGGGAATATCACTAAATAGTGATTTCTCACACTTTATTTTAACCCTTACCCCAAGGGTTAGGGTAAGAATAGAGTGTGAGAGAGGTTAGAAGCACTTACCTAACCCTAATTTGTACCCTCACTTAACCCTAAATGTCCAGTGTGCCTAAGCTTAGTGAATGCACTAACTATAATGAAAGTGTAAAACTAGTTTTACTTACCTTCCAGGACCTTGCTGTGGAGGAGTAGCAGGAGTGCTAGCACGCATGTGCAGCACAGGAGACAGCTGATTCCCCTCCCCGGAAGTGACGTGGGTATAGCAATCTGACGGAGTATACCAGACTGATAGAACACCGGCATCCCTACGCGGCGCGCGAGGGAGCTGAAGAGGAAGCACTGAGTGCTCCCTCGCGCGCCCGCCTGCCTGCCCGACCGGCCACCCGGGGTCAGCAGGGCCAGCAGAACCACTGGACCCCAGGGAATCCCCCCAGCACTCCAAAAGGTAAGGAGGCTGGGGGGATTAAATTAAAAAAAAATGTGTTAGTGTGTGTGTGTTAGTGTTAGTGTGTGTGTGTTAGTGTTAGTGTGTGTTAGTGTGTGTGTGTTAGTGTGTGTGTGTGCTAGTGTGTTAGTTTGTGTGTTAGTGTGTGTGTTTGTGTTAGTGTGTTTGTGTTAGTGTGTTTGTGTTCGTGTGTGTCAGTGAGTGTGTCTGTTATTGGGTGTGTGTCTGCTAGTGAGTGTGTTACTGTGTGTGTGTGTTACTGAGTGTGTTTGATGTCTGTTAGTGAGTGTGTGTTTGTCAGTGAAAGTGTATGTTTTGTAAGTGAGTGTGTATGTATGTCTGTCACTGAGTGTGTCTCTGTCAGTAAATGTGTGTGTCTGTTAGCTAGTGTGTATGCGTCTGTTCGTGAGAGTGTGTGTGTGTGTCTTTAGCATTTACCTTTCTCCAGCGTCGGACTCCCTTGGCGCTGGGGATCCCTCCGCCTCTCAGCTCCGAATGCACATGCGCAGCAAAGAGCGCTACATTTAAACCGCCCATAGGAAAGCATTACTCAATGCTTTCCTATGGACGTTCAGTGTCTTCTCACTGTGATTTTCACAGTGAGAATCGCGGAAGCTCCTCTAGCAGCTATCAATGAGACAGCCACCAGAGGCTGGATTAACCCTCAGTGAAACATAGTTTCTATGAAACGGCTATGTTTTCAGCTGCAGGGTTAAAACTAGAGGGACCTGGCACCCAGACCACTTCATTGAGCTGATGTGATCTGGGTGTCTGTAGTGGTCCTTTAAGTGTGTGTGCATACCGCGGTCGCGGGGTCGCAGCCCTGCAACCCCTGCAACCAGGTGCCCACCGCCATGTGTTGCGGCCCCAACCCGCGCCGAGTAAGCGCAGGGGTGGGGGGGGGGCCCACGGATCAATTTTCGCACCGGGGCCCCATGGGTCATGTGTACGCCACTGAATTATACCATTCGGAGAAATCATCAAATAAGTGGAAAGTTTGTATTCCATTTCTTTTATTGTCTTTACATTGGTGTTCCTTTTTGCTCCACTCATTTTTTCACAGTATTTCTTGTTGGTAGTTTTTGGGAATTGCAGCAGAGTGTGAAGCGATTTTTAGCACCTTAAGTCCGATTTAGCACCCAGACTGTGTTTTATTTTCTTATTATTCCTAAATTAAGTAATTTTATTGATTGCAATTTGAGGGACCAGACTGACAACCCAGGCCGAAAGTCCAGAGAATTTAATTTGCAAACACTGTATTTAACCTTGTAACTTTCTATGACACCCTAAAACCTGTACATGGGGGGTACTGTTTTACTCGAGAGACTTGGCTGAACACAAATATTAGTGTTTCAAAACAGTAAAACATATCACAGCGATGATATTGTCAGTTAAAGTGATTTTTTTTTTTTTTAATTTTTCACACCCAAACGGCACTTTCACTGACAATATAATTGTTGTGATATGTTTTGAAACACTAATATTTGTGTTCAGCAAAGTCTACTGAGTATAACAATACCCCCAATGTACAGGTTTTATAGTGTTGGCTTTTTTAAAGTTACAGGGTCAAATAGAAGGGTCAAATATTTTTACATTGAAAAGGTTGGTTATGTTGCCTTTGAGAGCGTATGGTAGCCCAGAAATGAGAATTACCCCCATATGGCATACCATTTGCAAAAGAAGACAACCCAATGTATTGCAAATGGGGTATGTTCAATCTTTTATAGTAGTCACTTAGTCACAAACACTTGCCAAAATTAGCATCCAATTTCGTTTTTTGCAATTTTCACACACAAACAAATATAAATGCTAACTTTGGCCAGTGTTTGTGACTAAGTGGCTACTAAAAAAGACTGGACATACCCCATATTGAATACCCTGGGTTGCCTATTTAAAAAAAATGTACATGTGAGGTGTGATTCAGAGATTTATGACAGATAACAGTGTTACAATGTCACTATTGATAAATTTTAAAAATATATATTTTGAAACAGCAATTTCCTACTTGTACTTATAGCCCTATAACTTGCAAAAAAAGGGAAAAAAAAGCCATAAACATTGGGTGTTTTTAAACTCAGGACAAAATTTTTAAGCTATTTAGCAGTTTTTTTCAGTAGCTTTCCTAGGTAAGTAAAAAAACATGTTTTTTTTTTTCAATTTTTTACCATATTTTATTATTTAAAAAAAAGTAAATTATATGACATGATACAAATAATGGTATGTAAAGAAAGCCCCTTTTGTTCTGAAAAAAACAATATATAATTTGTATGGGAACCGTAACTGAGAGAGCGGAAAATTACAGCTAAACACAAACACCACAAAAGTGTTAAAACAGCTCTGGTCCTTAATGTACAACATAGCCAAAACAGTCCGGTCCTGAAGCGGTTAAAGAGTGACTTGTTTACAAATGGTTTAACCCCAAAGTTGTCCAAATGGTGCCGTTAGCTTGGCCCCAGCTTCAATAGGGAAGCCTTAGACTTGGAGGCAGTTATAGTTAGAGCGTTCAAGTCCAAGGCTTCCTCAGTGAAGCTGTGGACTGAGGCGATGAAAGAGGTTTTGTTTTTTTGACAACTTTGAAATGGCTTAATCTAGTCAAGTAAGCCAGCACCCACGACCTCAATTGAGATGAAGTTGTTGTGGTGGTCATTTAAGCTGTTAGTGCAATGAAAAAAACAACAACAACTTTATTATACCTGAGGAGCTGCTAATAAATATCTGGGGATGCACATTCTGAAAAGGTTTGCTTGGCATCATCTGTTGCTGATGTCAGATGCTGCACCCACGGATCGTTTAGCATAGTTTAATTACAGCCCAGCAGCGAGAAGTTCTGCATGCTGATTGGATAGAGTGGGTGCCACAGAAAGGATATACCAGAACGGTGAAGGGTAAGGTAAGGTACTTTGGAATTCATTGACTTAGGAATTGTTACGACTTATCTGTCGTTACATAGCCACTTTAAATGTATCCCTTTTTATAAAGTAAGAACACAGGAGGTATGTAATAGTAATACAATTTCACATAAAGTACAAGTGACTTATGCCAATATTAACCCCTTAAGGACTGGACTGTTTTTGCGATGTTGTACATTTGCGACCAGGCATATTTTTACACTTTTGTGGTGTTTGTGTTTGGCTCCCATACAAATTATATATTGTTTTTTTCAGGACAAAAGGGGCTTTCTTTACATACCATTATTTATATAATCTCATGTATTTTAATGTAAAAAGAATTAAAAAAATATGATGAAAAATTGAAAAAAATACATGTTTTTTGACTTTTACTTGAAAAAATCTTTTACTCATCTACAAAAGCGAATTAAAAAAACTGCTAAATAGATTCAAAATTTTGTCCTGAGTTTAAAAATACCCAGTGTTTACGTGCTTTTTTGCTTTTTTTGCATGTTATAGGGCTATAAGTACAAGTAGGATATTGCGGTTTCAAAACATACATTTTTTAAATTTATCAATAGTGACATCTGTCATAAATCTCTGAATAACACCCCACATGTACATATTTTTTTTAAAGTAGACAACCCAGGGTATTCAATATGGAGTATGTCCAGTCTTTTTTAGTAGCCACTTAGTCGAAAACACTGGCCAAAGTTAGCATTCATATTTGTTTGTGTGTGAAAAAAGTAAAAAACTAAATTGAACGCTAATTTTGGCCAGTGTTTGTGACTAAGTGGCTACTAAAATAGACTGGACATACCCCATTTGCAATACCTTGGGTTGTCTTCTTTTGCAAATGGTATGCCATCATGGGGGTAATTCTCATTCCTGGGCTACCATACGCTCTCAAAGGCAACGTAACCAACCTAGCCATTTTCAATGTAAAAATATTTGACCCATATTTGACCTTGTAACTTTCAAAAATACTATAAAACCTGTACATGGGGGTACTGTTTTACTCAGGAGACTTTGCTGAACACAAATATTAGTGTTTAAAAACTGGAAAACGTATCACAACAATTATATCATCGGTAAAAGTGCTGTTTGTGTGTGAAAAATGCAAAAAAAGTAACTTTCACTGACAATATCATCACTGTGATATGTTTTACTGTTTTGAATCACTAATATTTGTGTTCAGCAAGAAATCTGAAATCTTTCTTCTAGTTTAAGTGTCGTAGAACGTTACAGGGTAAAATACAGTGCTAGCAAATTAAATTCGTAGAACGTTACAGGGTAAAATACAGTACTAGCAAATTCAATTCTCTGGAATTTCGGCCTGGGTTGGCAGGCAGGTCCCTCAAATTGCAATCAATAAAATTACTGAATTATGTAAAAATATTACATAAATGCGCACGTAGAATTTAAATATATATGCATATTTATATATTTGAAGTCTACGTGTATATATATATAATTATTTATGTAATTTTGTATATGACATATGTATATTTCTTATTATTTTTATTTATTTATATATACATAGATATATATACAAATTCATTCTAAGTGTATTTTGATATAAATATATATATATATATATTAATTTTAAAATACAGTTAGAATAAAATTTCATATAGGTATATAATTTTTTTTTAAATTTTTTATTATTTAAAAAAAATTATTTCATTTAAATTACTTATTATTTATATTTTATAATAATATATATATACAATATATATAGTTATTATATATATTATATATATACGTGTGTAATTTAATTATAAGTGTATTTTTATATTAATATAAGTACATATTAATATAAAAATACACTTAGTATGGCATTATATATATGATATAATATATGTCTATATATCATATATACACATATATAATATTATTTTTTTTTATTAACACTAACTTTATTATTTTTTTTTATTTTACACATGCAGGGAGACTGCCTGTCAACACAGACAGTCCCCCTGCAGGCAGCACTATGGACACCTATTGTGACCATGTGATCGCTGTGTTAAGCGATCACATGGCCACAGGGGTCCTAATCCAGTGTGGGGAGACTGTCTGGGCTGCAGGCAGTCTCCCCACAACCGGAGCAAGGCTGATCGCCGCCGGGGGAACGACGGCGATCAGGTAAGTAACTAAGACCGTTAGGACGGTTCAGGACTGTCATCGGTCGGCAATGGGAAAATGCCGATGACGGTCCTGAACCGTCCTAGGTCGTGAAGGGGTTAAATAGATACTTACTATTATGCTACAAGGGGTTTTAGAATTGGAACTCAACTGCAGCTTGTAGAACTCCTTAATTACAATAGCAAGAAAACTGAGAATTATTAAGGACACTGTAGCTTTAAGGCAAAGTGGTGGTTGTAGGCAGTTAGTGAAGAAAGCGAAGTCTTATTGAATGCAATAATATTTTAGTAACTGAGGATTATAGCATGCAAGTAACAATTCATTATGAAGTAACTGCAGGTTATATCAAGCAAGAAACAGTTCATTAGTAATTAAGTGTTCAGAGATGAGAGTAATTAGTATACTTAAGATTGATGGGAGTTGTCCTCCATGGGAATGACATGCAAGTAACAATTCATTAGGAAGTAACTTAAGATTATAGCAGGCAAGATACAGTTCATTAGTAAATAAGTCTTCAGAGATGAGAGTAATTAGTATACTTAAGATTGATGGGAGTTGTCCTCCATGGGAATGTATAGCTTGAGTCCAAGGGATGAATGATATACGCAATTCGGTTCTCCAGGAGACTCCAATACAATCTGTGGTCACAGAGAAGGCAAAATCCTTTATAATAGTCAAAGGTTTGGTAAATCTGTGAACGAAGTGCTTAGCCGGCGTTTGAATGCGGAAGTAGGTCCGAGTATCACCAAGCCCTTTGAATCTGGCGCGGTCTCTCTATATAGCGTAAGAGAGCCGCGTCAGAAAGGGTGCGGGGCCGGCTCCGCATACCGGAAATGCCGGAACAGATACGGTCTGACACTTACTAATGCAAGGATCCTAAATAACATAATGGGGGAACTAGAGGCAATAGCTTACACTAAGCAATATGACATAGTAAGCATAAGAGAAACATGGTGGGATGAGATACATGACTGGGCAGTTAATTTAAATGGTTACACATTATTTAGGAAGGACAGAAAAAGGTGGTGGGGTGTGTTTGTATGTCAACCACGATTTAGATTCAAATATTAAGCAAGTGGAATGTGACGAGGAAAATGTGGATGTTTTATGGGTAGATATCTGCTTGTGTAAAAGAAATCGAATATTGGTTGGGATATGTTATAAACCACCTAGTGTTAATGTGGATGAGGAAGAACAGCTGTTACAGCAACCTGGAAAATCTGCACATATGGGTAACATTTTAATTATTGGGGATTTTAATTTACCAGACATAAATTGGGATAGAGGGACTAGAAGTTCAGCAAGGAGAATCCGTTTTTTTTTATTTTTTTTAACCTTTTAAAAGACACCATGTCACAACTGGTACAAGCACCAACTAGAAAGGATGCTTGTCTGGATCTGGTTATTACAAACAATGTTGATCTTTTGACAAACATTCAAGTAGGTGAGCACTTGGGAAATAGTGATCACAATATAGTGTCTTTTGAAAAAAACTCAAAAAAACAAAAGCACATGGGCTATACTAAAACATATCATTTTAAAAAGGCCAATTTCAATAAGATTAGGGCAGCTTTACAAAATATTGACTGGCATAAACTCTTTAGTAAGAAAAGCACTGAGGATAAATGGAATATATTCAAACAAATATTATAAAGGTACACTTCTCAGAATGTATCATTGGGTAATAAATATAAAAGAAACAAATTGAAACCAATATGACTTAGTGGGAACATAAACCAAGAAATGTAAAAAAAAAGGGCATTTAAATCAGACAAATCAGAGGCATACTATATAAGAATGCCAATATGCATTCAAAGGGTGATTAAATGGACCATTTGATACGATTCTACACAATAGGCTAACACCTTCAAAATAAAAGAAATTGGTCTGATGAAATTCTTGTGCTTGGGTAGAACATTGGCTTTAGCAGAGATTACAGAGAGTTGTCATTAATGGTACACTTTTAAGCTGGACAACAGTGGTAAGTGGTGTCCCTCAGGGTTCTGATCTGGGACTGCTTCTATCTAACGTATTTATAAATGATCTTGAAGTAGGCAATGAAGGTCATGTTTTAGTGTTTGCAGATGACACAAAACTTTGTCAAGCAGTGCAATGTGTTGCTGAGTGATTTAGATAGATTAGATGACTGGGCACTCAAATTGCACATTAAATTTAATAAATGCAAAGTTATCGACTTCGGGGTAAAGAATACACAAGCAACTTACACAAGAAGGATTTATGAATTATTATAGACAATAAACTTGGCAACAATGTGCAATCTTAATCAGCAGTTGCTAAGGCCAGTGAGGTATTGTCAGTATAACTATTAATTAATATGTACAGCATTAATATGCTGTTCAATGTTGTGTACCTGTTCAAAAGAAGTATATGATGACACTAGAATGTGCAAAGGCGAATTACAAAATTAATAAAAGGAATGGAACATTTTGTTATAAAGGAAGGTTAACAAATTTGCATCTGTTTAGTTTAGAGAAACAGCACCTTAGAGAGGATGTGATAACATTAACCAAATATAATCGAGATAATACAAACCATTGTCTGGAAATCTATTAATAAACCGGACTATACATAAGACATGAGAGCACACATTTAGACTAGAAGAAAGGAGATTTGGTCTAAGGTCAAGGAAATGTTTTGGTTTTTTTTACAGTGAGAAGAATAAGAATGTGGAATTCTAGGCCTGAAGAGGTGGTTTTATCAGTCTACAGATGTTTAAACAGCAACTGGATGAATACTTGCAAAAACATAATCAGAGATATGATTTTAAATTAGTGGGGTAATAGCTTCTTGATTCAAGGAGAGTTCTGACTGCCATTCTGGGGTCAAGAAGGATTTTTTTTTACCAGTTTGTTGCAAAATTAGAAAACTCTACAAACTTTTTTTAATGCCTTCTTTTGAATCAAAAGCAAAAATAGAAGTGAGAAAAGCTGAACTTGATGCACACATCTCTTTTCAGGCTATGTAACTATGCAGTTTTTGTTTCATATAAGAAAAATAATGAATAATACATTATCTCACAATTTTGACAATAGATAGAGATATCAAAAAAAGGAAAATGAATGTTGGCAATTCATAACATTTACTCTAGATAATGGCATGCATATGGGCAGAACCTACTGACATTTAGCTTCAAGGCAGTTCCTAGCAAATGGTAAGCAATGTTGAGACTATCTCTAATATATTATGTGCTCCTGCTGATTGCCTGGGTTTAGAAATATTTAACCAAAATTATAGGGAGATCAGGACAGGAGACCTTGAGCACTTTACAGCCTGAAAGTAGTCTGTAAAATACATATTTGTAACCAATAAAAACTTGTTTTTGATGTTCTCTTTCTTTTAGAAAGTTCTGTAGTGCTGTTCAGTATATAGGGGCTACAAGCACATTACCATATGGTAGATGATTAATTAAAAAGCAATTGATTGCTAATATCAACCTGAAAGTCTGCCTGCCTGTCTATGTCCTCCTAATTTTAAGATTTTTCATGGAGTCATGTTAAAAGGGTCTCAATAACAAAAAGCATTACTTACCAACATGCGATATTTGATGAGACCGTTTCAGAATTTAGGGTCCTGTCTACAATCCGGGCTTAATCTAATGCATTTTTTCTGTTGAAAGTTCACAAGGCTTTTAGGGCCTTTCCATTATTATTTGACAATTACTGCATGTTACCAGTTGCTGAAGAGTCATTAACAGAGTTGACATGACGATATAGACACCTTTTCAGTGTTTTCAATGCCACTTTTAGCATTATTGCATCACCAATAAAGGGCCATTAAGCAGTCATGCAAAGTGTTGATTTTCTCCCTGCTCAAAATTAGTTTTTGGGGAAAAAAAGTTTTGCTGCTATCTGCATCATAACTAAACTAGGGATGTGCATGGGCAAAAACTTTGGTTCGGTTCAGTTCGGAAAATCGGGTAAGTAAAAAAATGTGTCTACTTCGGACCAATGGCTTTCAGTTTGGTGCGTAACTTCGGCACTTCGGAACTTGTGGTGGCAGTCCTGGCACTGGGAGGCAGGACTGCCACCTCAACCACTTACACATCTTTAGGGCTCTTGCCTCCCAGAGCCGGCACTGCCACCACAACCACTTACACATATATAGGGCTCCCAGTGCCCGGACTGCCACTACAACCACTTATACATCTATAGGGCTCCCAGTGCCAGGAATTAGCTTATTGGTCAAGATTCCTGTCATCATTCACGTAATTTTCCCTCCCTCTCTCTTGTTTTGACACTTTTCAGAAATCCGAAGCACTTCGGCAATTCGGCACTTCAGTCCGGCACTACCGAACATCAGCTCTTCGGAACGTAGGACATTCGTTAGCATCCGACTGTCTGAATTGCACGTAATTCGTCCGAATATACATTCATAATGAAACAAATTGCACATCTGTAAACTAAACCCCCTTAGCTATGCATCCCCTTTTTACAAAACATCTTTTTAATTGGAAGGTGTAGATTGAACAGTGTAGCTCAGCCAATGAGAGATCAGTTTGAACTGAGCTACTGACCTAGCTATGCCCCCACAGACAAGCACTGTAAGAAGGCAGATAAGAAGGGGACAGTGATTAGTTGTGGGGTAGAGTTATGTCAGCAGCATGGCTCACACTGATCTCCCATTGGCTAATATGAGTATGTAGTCAAAAAACATCTAATAAGGAAGTTGCTGTGTGAAGAGAGGGGAGTGTCTAAGGGAAAAAAAGTTACCTTACCAAAAGCAGCTAAACTCATTTTTTTTGGGGGGGGGGGTTAGCAAAACTAAAGAGATTTGAATATGGAGAAAAAAGTATATATGAATATGAGGCCCAATTTATCCAATGCACTCAACTTGTACTGGTGCCTGGTGTGTCCTTTTGATCAATCACTCCAGATGTACTCATTAAAGGAGTTAATTTTAAAAATTAATTGAAAAGCCCATGAAATTCATATTGTATTTGTCGCTAATATTGCAATGTCAGCAAGTCTTGAGATCATGTGTTTGTTGACGGCAACAAATGTTATGTCTATTTATCAGTCGAAAATGACTCTGCCAGCATTACTGGCAGAAAATGGTTAAAATATATTTGGATTTGTGATGAGAGCCTGACTGACATCACAGAAAGGTGGCGGGGCCGGTTGCAGCTGGTGGAACTAACTGTAATTTTTCCAATGTAATGCTGTCTGCTGAAGATGCTGTCTCACCTCAAGTTAATGCTCTGCAATAAAGACATGTTGAAACCAGCTGACCGTGTTATATGCATTTCATGACAAGATTGTTGGGTTTAAAACAAACATAACTGTTTTAAATAATACAACACTGCAGGAATGTATTCTTAATGTTCATGTCTCTTACTTGGATCTGGAATATTGTTTGATTTCTTCAATCAGACGGTGTAACTGTGAAACTGCCCATGGTTGTGTAATGTGCTTCCACTGGTTATTAACTCTTTAACAGATTGACAAATTCACAGATTACAGTCCACAACAGGGGTAGTTAACAGGTTTAAAAACAGTTATTCTCTTAAAGAGACACCATAGTCACCAGAACAACTACAGCCTAATGTAGTTGTTTTGGTGTGTTTAGTAGGTTTCTGCAAGCTTTTTACTGTAAATACTGCCTTTTCAGAGAGAGTGTTTACATTACTGCTTAGTAACACCTCTAGTGGCTGTCACTCAGGTGGCCACTGGAGCTGCTTCCTGGGGCAGTGCTGCACAATGTGCAGCACTGACGTTCAGCATCTCCACGTTATGCATGGAGTCGCTGAACGTTCCTCGTACAGATGCATTGATTCAGTGCATTTTATGAGAAGATGCTAATTGGTGCAGCATGGCATTTTGCCTTTCCTATGTGAAAGCATTGGTTTTACTGAGGTCTTCAAATTTGAGGATCTCAGCCAATAAGGTGGAAAAGGGGCAGGGCCAGCCACGAGGAAACCCGCACGGTGCTGAAATAATAGTGAGTAAAATTACCTTTTAGTTTGCTGAGAGGGGGGCCAGATACCTAAGCTTTGTTTTCACAGCTATAGTGACTGGAATACATGTTTGTATTCCTGTCAATAGTGTTTCTTTAAGGCTGGCAAATGATCATGGGAGTTCTACAACAAATGAAGATCTACCTTTTGGTCACCACTGATCTACATCTATACTTTCTTGTTGAGTTGCGCTAAGTTATATACTGATTTACATGCCCTTCTAAACTTCAAGTTATCCACTACTGGGTATGGGACAACATGGGGTGAGGGGAATAAAAATAGTGTGTAAATCCCACTGATAATCTGTTATAGTAGACATACAAGAAGCAAGTCATTCTATGGTTTAGCAATGTCTAAATTCTATATGGTTATAAAACATTATCTGCGGCTTATTCCTGACGAACATGGTTTGTGTATTGTTTTTATTTATAAACAATGTTGGGAGTACCAGATGGATAGGAAAACAGCCAAATTAGCTAATTATGAAACATCCCAAGAACACAGGTGCAGTGGCAGGTTGGCAGTATTCCCAAACCAGGTAAACCACTTCCTTCCTCTGGAATTTGTTGCTCAAACCCGAAAATCACATCACGCTCAAAAAGAGAGTGTTAATTCATGCATGGGCTTCCTTCAGCAGACATGCTGCAGCCATCACCTGTTCTGCCACTCTGGTGTGATATTGAGGTCATGTAACGCCTGATTCTGCAATGTAGCTGAGGATTGTCATGACAACTGTCAATTCGATAAATGTTCAAGTTTTGTTTCTGAGAATAAATGCCTGACATATCTATTCTATACTTTGCCAAGAGATATTCTATCCAAGCTTACAGTGCATAAAACCCTCAAACACCACCCTTCTATTTTATAATAAACAAACCATATTAGAAAGGCTGTGCAGAGAGGCTGTTTAGAAAGATGATAAGGTCACAAGTAACCTCTCCTCCCCCATCCTTTTTTTTTTCTTCCTTCTCTTTACACCCTCATGGGTATTTGGGCAGTATGACTCTCTTGAAGGTCGCCAGTTCATGTTTCCATAACGTTAACCTGGTTCCTTGATACTTTAAGTGAATTAAATGTGAATTTCGAATTTTAAGGCCAAAGTAGCAGAACGTACAGGGAGTGCAGAATTATTAAGCAAGTTGTATTTTTGAGGATTAATTTTATTATTGAACAACAACCATGTTCTCAATGAACCCAAAAAACTCATTAATATCAAAGCTGAATATTTTTGGAAGTAGTTTTTAGTTTGTTTTAGTTATAGCTATGTTAGGGGGATATCTGTGTGTGCAGGTGACTATTACTGTGCATAATTATTAGGCAACTTAACAAAAAACAAATATATACCCATTTCAATTATTTATTATTACCAGTGAAACCAATATAACATCTCAACATTCACAAATATACATTTCTGACATTCAAAAACAAAACAAAAACAAATCAGTGACCAATATAGCCACCTTTCTTTGCAAGGACACTCAAAAGCCTGCCATCCATGGATTCTGTCAGTGTTTTGATCTGTTCACCATCAACATTGCGTGCAGCAGCAACCACAGCCTCCCAGACACTGTTCAGAGAGGTGTACTGTTTTCCCTCCTTGTAAATCTCACATTTGATGATGGACCACAGGTTCTCAATGGGGTTCAGATCAGGTGAACAAGGAGGCCATGTCATTAGATTTTCTTCTTTTATACCCTTTCTTGCCAGCCACGCTGTGGAGTACTTGGACGCGTGTGATGGAGCATTGTCCTGCATGAAAATCATGTTTTTCTTGAAGGATGCAGACTTCTTCCTGTACCACTGCTTGAAGAAGGTGTCTTCCAGGAACTGGCAGTAGGACTGGGAGTTGAGCTTGACTCCATCCTCAACCCAAAAAGGCCCCACAAGCTCATCTTTGATGATACCAGCCCAAACCAGTACTCCACCTCCACCTTGCTGGCGTCTGAGTCGGACTGGAGCTCTCTGCCCTTTACCAATCCAGCCACGGGCCCATCCATCTGGCCCATCAAGACTCACTCTCATTTCATCAGTCCATAAAACCTTAGAAAAATCAGTCTTGAGATATTTCTTGGCCCAGTCTTGACGTTTCAGCTTGTGTGTCTTGTTCAGTGGTGGTCGTCTTTCAGCCTTTCTTACCTTGGCCATGTCTCTGAGTATTGCACACCTTGTGCTTTTGGGCACTCCAGTGATGTTGCAGCTCTGAAATATGGCCAAACTGGTGGCAAGTGGCATCGTGGCAGCTGCACGCTTGACTTTTCTCAGTTCATGGGCAGTTATTTTGCGCCTTGGTTTTTCCACACGCTTCTTGCGACCCTGTTGACTATTTTGAATGAAACGCTTGATTGTTCGATGATCACGCTTCAGAAGCTTTGCAATTTTAAGAGTGCTGCATCCCTCTGCAAGATATCTCACTATTTTTGACTTTTCTGAGCCTGTCAAGTCCTTCTTTTGACCCATTTTGCCAAAGGAAAGGAAGTTGCCTAATAATTATGCACACCTGATATAGGGTGTTGATGTCATTAGACCACACCCCTTCTCATTACAGAGATGCACATCACCTAATATGCTTAATTGGTAGTAGGCTTTCGAGCCTATACAGCTTGGAGTAAGACAACATGCATAAAGAGGATGATGTGGTCAAAATACTAATTTGCCTAATAATTCTGCACTCCCTGTAAAGCACAGCTAACTGGAATTTTGCCGTTTGGCTATTTTTCATTGGATTTGAAATATACTTTAAATTCACTTTGAATTCTCAGTTTAATGCATATCCTTATTAGTAACTGAAAGGGTTAATGCTGTAATGGACTCAAATTCCCTTGGTTCTCGATCCCTCGGTCACCATAATCAATGTTGATGGAGAATCATTGTCAGCAATAAGACACGGACAACAGCTTGACAAGACTCTCAAATGAGTGTATTCCAGAGCTGGCTTTTATACATAGTTTGCTTACATTAGCCATGGTATATGCCATTCATTACAGTACAGACTATAAGATTTATTACTTCCTTATATTACATGTTATTCTGACAATGGAAAGATAAGCTTTTGCATACGTCTGGAAAAGAATATCCTTAAAATCGGAATGGGCAAGACATCCTGAAATTTAGCATTGTCTTACATCCTATAGAAGAAATACCTTAGTCTGTCACAGTCAGCATATTATGTCGTAAATTGAGTTTAAGTATTTAATATCCTTTCAGTCAGCAATAATCATTTTATAAACCTTATAAAAGCATAAAATACATATAAACAAGGAAACTATTTCATATTTCTTACATCCCCCTCTTTGAGCAATTAATTTGCTCATCTTATCGATAAAATCTTACCAGGACAGAGAAACTTCCACATGGTATTTTCAGGGGTGCTAGTCACCCCCTGCGGGACTTTCTTCACCTTGATTCCCATGTGGTAATTCCTAAGGCCCAGTTTAAAAGATGGGTTGATAGCCTCCAGTGGCAGAGAGGAGAATTTCTAATTGTTTCTGTACTGCATTATGGATTAATTTCTGTACTCTCTTCCTCAATGTACAAGTAAGGTGACAGTTATATAAAATCATACACAATAAAATCAGGACTATAATAACAAAAGGATAGAAGAATGATTTCATTATCTGGGATCCAGTAGGGGACCAACCAGTAAAAGCATCGTACCAATGATGGACTAAATCATTCTGAATTTGTGAACTCACCTT
Source organism: Pelobates cultripes (assembly GCA_933207985.1). Classification (NCBI taxonomy): domain Eukaryota; kingdom Metazoa; phylum Chordata; class Amphibia; order Anura; family Pelobatidae; genus Pelobates; species Pelobates cultripes. The sequence goes on from OW240914.1 coordinate 107,173,096, forward strand.
AAGAAGTTCTCCTTTTAGGATATGTGTGGCTACCTGTGTGTGTTATCTTTGGGAAAAATATAGTCCCCTGTGTATGTGGGTGCACACCAGGTTAAATTCTTGGCAAAAAGATCATAAACTGGTACTGGTAATGTGTTAAATTGACAAGCTAATTTAACATCCTTTGATGATGTATGATATAATGTAAAATAGCATGAGCATGAAAAATGTGAAACATTACCAGTTAACCATCCATTGCATTTAGTGGATTGGGGTTTTAGAAGTAACCATTCATTATCTGTGAGGTTACGCTTTCCTCTAATCTTCTCTAGTTTAGGAATCATTAGTGTGTTTTCTAATGCCAATCCTTGTTGTTGTATCCATAAATACCTGATGGCACAAGTACTCCAGTTACTTAGAACTGTAGTGAATTTCATAGTTGCAACAGTTAAATTATCTAAATAGTTATACATTGATTTATCTAAATCCAATCCTATAACCTGTGATTTAACAACAATTGGAGCCCAGTTTGCAGTAGCATGGAAACCAGTCCCTATATGTATGCTGGCTGTGTTTAACTTATTCTTGAGGGTCTCCATATCTATAACTATTTAGTATACCCATAGTGGTTCCAGCACCTCCTAACAGTGTGTCATACCATTCCCTTTTCTGCCTTTTGTTTGCTGTGTTACATCATGTTACAACAGGAGTAGTGATTTTTTTTGAATTTTTTATTTTTGTTGTGCATGGTTTGACAGTAAGATATACGTTGCCACAACAGCAAACATAATCACATCAATAACATAGATTTATACATATGTGGCTTTGAAGTGAGAGCACATTTTAAAACTTTTTTTTTTTTTTTAAACGTAGTAAGGCAATCTAGTGGTATATGTATTTTGCAGTGCACTTATAGGTTTACAAACAGGCACAAGGTACCCCAACGGCCTTCCTCATGCATAATTTAACATATCAACAAAGTAAACTATAGGGGTATTTGAAAGTTCTTGCACAATTTTTATGTTATAGGTAGAGAGATTATGGTTAAAGCAAAAAGGTTACGTAGCATGGTGACCATGTCTGGACTGGGACCAGGATATGTAGTTGCTTGCCAGCCTCCCCTTCTGTCCCCTTAGATATAATAGCTGAATCTACAAATCAACCGTGTTACCATGTACGCCTAGTGTGGGAGCGCAAATAGAGTATAGTGTAGCTATATGGGCTAGCTGACCCCCATGGGTGCCTGTTGCTTAGTGTGGTTATAGCATTGCGTGGGTATGATCGAGTGTCTGTGAGTGACATGTCAGGCCCACTGCTCTCTTGCTGTGGCTAGATTTGTGCATTTTTTGGTTGGAAAGGGTTAACAAAAACATCAAAGGGGACCTATGTGAGCGTATAGACATATAAAAAGACAGGCTGGTATCATAAGCTTAGGGTAGTTCTCAAACATTGTAAGATATCGCTGGTTGCCATTGTAACACATATAAAAGATATCACGGGTTGCCATTATAAAACATTTGAAAGAGCTCCCTAGTTGTCTGTATAAAACATATGCAAGAAGTCACTGTTTGCCAATGTTAGACATGTTAAGGGTATCATTGGTTGCCGACATGGAACATAGGAAACATACCACTGTTGATAAGGCCCCAGTCCCATGTGGCTGGCGTAACTTCAACTGTAGCTTAACAATATTATCTGCCTGGGTATCAATGGGCTGGTATATAACAGTAAGTCCTGAGGGGGGTACGGGTACCTCGCTCGGGGGCATGTGGCACTGTTAGCCGATGCCTCGGCTTGGTATCTCCATATTGTCCCTGGGATTCATCAGATGATGGCCTCGCTGCTTTGCCATGCAGAGTCCCGCTTGTCTGGTGTGGATGGAGACATTTAGGCAGTCACTTAGGCCTGTAATGGCGATGGGGGGGTTCATCCCTCGAGCTTGTGCTAAAATGTTAGTCTTATCGCTGCTGGCCCGGTGACCTCCGGTTGTCTGCTGCCTTTCAGGTTTGGGCCTCACGCTTGAGTTCCGTCTCATCTGGGTAGTGCCATAGCGTCTCAGTTGCGGGAATCCCCTCTTGCCCCGGAGCTGTGGGAGAGCTGGCGCTCGTAGGCCACGAGCCTGGGAGCCTTCGTGGTCCAGGGTCAGCCCTTTCGGGTTCGTGCGGAGAGGTAGGTTTGGTCGCTTGAGGTTTCGTCTTGCCCCTCTCCACTTGTGTGGCCAGCGCCTCTGGGGTGCTCCCCATCTTGCTCTCAGCCCGGGAGTGCCTAGGAGGTGGGGGATCGATGTGGGGGTCTTAGAGTTGCCTTGAGGAGGATTCCCATTCTCCCGTCCGCCATCGGCTCTTACCCTTGTGGGTAATGTTTGGCTGGGCATTGCAGGCTTGATGTGTGCCCGCAGTTTGGCCCAGAAGCGGTCAAAGATTAGTGTGATAGGATCTTTTCCGCCGTCCTCGGTGTCCTCTGCATCCTGTGGTCGCTGTCGCTTGTCGGACACTGTTGTGTCGAAGTGATCCGCCATCTTGAGCTCTCCCGTCCCCTCGTCTCTTATGGTGGTCTGTGTGCTTGTCTGTCGGTGTAGGGTTCGGGGCAGCCCGCCAGGCGGGGACCGGGATATCCCCCGCCGGTCCATAGGGGGGGGAGGGTGCGTGTTTTGCACTCGCTTTTCACAGTTGGGATCTGGCGGGAAGGCGGCCGTCCTTCCCCCCTGTTTCCACTAGGCCTCAATTTGCTGCCACGGTTCCCGGTCGAATCAGGTCTCAAATTTGGTACCGGCATAGTCGTGGTTGCTTCCCCTAGCCTACTGGCAGGTTTGTAGGGGAATCGCAGCAGGCAATCTCCAGATATTTGCAGAATTTGAGCCTATACTGCAGGAGCTTATGCAATGTGCTTCTATTCAGCTTGCCTGTTCAGCTCCGCCCCCGAGTAGTGATTTTTAATGACACATGTACAGCTTGTAAGAAGGCAGTTGTATTAATACATGTGGACGAAATAGGTGTGTGTGTGTCGTTGTTGACTTTTGGTTCTATGGTAGAGGATAAAGGACAGTAATAAGGTGTAAAAATATAAGGTAGTGTATAGTTCTCAATTGTAGTGTCGTTCATAATGACTAACATTTGTCCCTTTTTCCAATTAATGATACCAGTTATATAATCATTATTAAAAGTAATAAGGCCTGTCTGTTTACATTGATATGCAACCTTAACTGTGCACATTTCTGCGTTATAAGATCTAACAATTTTCTGTGAACCTTTAAACAAACATAATGCATCGGTTTCATTAGCTGTGGACACATTTCATATGGGTAACTGGTAATTATAAGGGTTAGTATTTGTCCAATTTATCCAAATGCGTTCAGTGAATGAATGATTGCATATTACATGCTGATAGAAAGGTGGTGGAGAAAGGTTCTTGAGGGGGCGTGTGTGACGAATGCTAGATGAGGGGCTAAGGCCTAATTGGGCTGGGGGTATTGAAGAATTGTTCATCATGTCAGAGTCTTTTTTTCAGAAACAAACAGGTTTCAAACTTGCCATTTGGACACAGCTTCACTCGGGATGCGTGAATCCAGATGTCATGGGAATCTGTGGACAGCGGTTCTGGGTACAGCAATCACAGTAGCAGGTGGTCCAAAAGGGTATCCTCCTTTCTTGGTCCTGTTCAGCTGACGGATATACACCTTGTCACCGGACTGGTATAAATGAGTAGGATGCCCTAGTGTGATAGTAGTAGCAGTTTCAACAGCCATTGCACATGCTATCAATGCTCTGAGACACGCCGGCATACCCTGTACCGGAGCTCGAACTACTTTGGAAAAGAATGCTATGGGACGCATACCACCTCCTTGCTCTTGTGCACAGACCGCGGCCATGGTTTTACAATTGTCCCAAGCATACAAATGAAATGGTTTACAATACACAGGTAGTCCTAATGCCTTGGCTTGCACAATAACAACTGTAAGGGCAATATATGCAGCTAGCATGTCTGGTGACCAGCAGACATTTTCAGGGCTGTCAGAACATACAACCTCCCTTAGGATTGAGTCATAATGGGAGCATTCAGGGATCCATTGGTGGCAGTAATTAATCATGCCGAGGAAGGTGAGCAACTCCTTCCGAGTAGTGGGTGTTGGAATCCTCTGAATGACCTCAATACGTTTTGGACTCAATTTTCTGGTGCCTAAAGCCAGAACAAAACCTAAGAATTCAACCTTTGATTTACACAATTGCATTTTGTGTTTAACAACCTTGTGACCCACAGTTGCTGACAGTATCCACAGTGCTTGCCTCATAGCTAGGGCTACATAACAACAAATCATCAACATTTTGCATAAAGGACGGAACCATTACCGGTGGTCCATGTTTTTTAGAGTATGTTGGAGTACCAACGAATAAACAGCTGGGGAATCCACATAGCCTTGGGTAAGCGTGTCCAGGTAAACTGACAGCCTTCAAAAAGTAAAAACCATAAGTAGCTGTGTCTCTTGATCAATATGTATAGAAAAAATGCATTACTTAAATCAATGACAGTAAAGCAAGTGGCATCATGTGGAATGGCTGTAATGAGGGATGTCACATCAGGGACAATGGGTGAAATGGGCACAATGAAACTATTCAGGGCTCTAAAGTCCTGAACTAAGCAATATGCTGGCCAGTGGTGTTGGGAGTGGGTCTGGTGTTGTTCTTGCCTACCAGGCATATTTTGAGAATTGTGGGGTTGTTGGGGTGTGTGGGGTTTCCTGGGGTGTGGACACTCATTCCTCCAGTGGTCATATTGGCCACAGTTGAAACAAGTATTCCTGTCTATTCCTCCTTGGTTACCCCTGCCCCTATAACCCTGATTTCCCTGTCTCCATCCCCTTGCCCCTCTTTGACCACCCCTTCCACAGGCTCTATGTGCTCCATCCCATCCTCTCTCTCAGCCTGTGTAGGTGGACAGTGTTGCAATCCCTGAGCATAATAAGCAACCTTACTTTCCTAAATCTTTTCTTAAGTCAAAACAACCTGCATTTTCCTTTTCTATAACCTTGGTAAGAAAATCTGAGCTATCCAAATTGGCCCAGTCTGAAATCAATTGTTTCACAAGCAAAGAATACTGTGGCAACATATTACCAAGGCATGACTGTATTTTAAAGAGATCTATATCATCTCCAGACATCAAACCTGCCTCATCCTTCCAATACTTGTAAAATTTCTTTACAAAAATCATATTACCAATCTCTTCCTTTGCATCTTGCTTATATGCCAAAGCAGTGAATATAGACTGCTTATTCTTCCATAATCCCAACCTTTCAGCTTCCACCTTGTTCCAAATTTTAGCACATTTTACTGAAGTACTAAACTCATAATCACCAATTCATTTCAAACCATATAACTCATACTCAGCATCCAATGTAATATTACACGTCATCTCACAAAGCAATATCTTTGTAGAAACACATAATGGGTACCCAGCAGATATGCCAATACTGAAATCACATCTATAGGCACACAACTACACACTCTGTCTCCCTCCTAGGAAACACGGATAGACACAATATAAAAGCAATCTTAAACTAACACCTCCAAATCTCCAACTATTCTTGGCCAAAACGCTAGTATTCAACAACTAATAAAACAGTTATTTGGCTGTCATTCTTATCAGTATCACTAGACTGTGACAAACTGATTCACATATAATTTAAAACAATACAGCAACATATAAATTAAACCACTTTCCAGTTAAGCTGCACACTTATCACACATTATCACAATCACCATTTACACAGAATAAACAGTTAACAGCTGTATTCAGAACATATTATTGGAAGGTATACCAATTTTAGTTTAGATTTATTTTAGGGATTCTTATGTATACTTTTTCTTAATTAACTTCATTACTTTAATCTACTATAGTATTGTATTTAAAGAAAGGATCCATTTATATAGCGCGCTCATAACTCAACTATTTGTATAAACTTCCATTAACTAATCTGAGATGATGCTGCGTCAACTTAAATCTTATAGAAAATTGAACAAACATCTGGACCAGATTAAACAGACATGGTTTCACCCGAATCTTTCAGAACTCTCAGAGACTTAAAAAATTTATTCTATACCATGTTCTAAGGCATGGCAAACCTTTAGACCGGTCAGTCTCCAAGAGCCCTTAGTAACACAGGTAAAAACCTTTGTCCATGATGTCTGATCCAGGCTATATACCACAATTTAAAATAACACATAATGTGAGACATAGAAGACACAAGCAGTAGTTATTACACTGGATCATTTAAAAGGAATCTGTTGCAATAAAAAGGTTAGTTTACAGTACAAAATAAAGCATGTGTTGGACCGCTAAAAATGTAAATGTTGCTCTGTTATTTTCAAACATAAATCATATTTAGTATGGATCCTTTGCAACAAACACACAAGGCAGGGAAGATGTGCTGATTGGTGTTTCTATACAATTAATCCCATATGGGGAATTAACTTTCAAATACTAATGAAGTGACTTTTTGTCTCAGTTATAAAATATACTGAGCTCATCATGCAAACAATGCAACACATTTACACTATCCCACTCTCATAATAAGTGTAGTGGGCTTATAGTATTTTTAAAGCAAGAATCATACCAGGCACACAGATCCCATGTGAAATAATTTACAATAAAACAAAGTAATAAACTTCTACTTCTATGCGACAGAAAGAATAAAATAAAAAGATTTAAGTAGGTCTATCAGGTACAACCTGTGAGTCATTTCTTTTCTAATATACAGTACTGCTATCTTGCAGAAAGATAAGTCCTGCGCTCACTCCCATCACTACTGGGCAGCAGCAAGGACTACAGTACACATCAGCCCCAATATATGGTAAAAACCAAAGAAAAACAAGTTACCTGCGTTCTCTCCTTAATCCCTATGTATTTTTAAAACCTCCATTTGTTTAAAAGTACTGCTATCTTATATATATACACATATACATATACACACACATATATACATACATATATACATACATATATTGGTCACTCAGGACCTGAACTCACATTTCCCATACTGCTGACTCAAAGTGGGGATACTACTAACTTACCAAAGTGTGTCCCCAATATAGACAATCACCCACAAAGAACACTTAAGACAAACAAAGGTGACCGGGAGAAAGAGAAGTTTGGGTTATACTTATAGATCTATAAACCGTGCCCCTCAGAACACCTATAGTCTTAATAAACCGGAGACCTCTTATGGTCTCAAAAACCTGTATCTACCTGAGATACCCTGTATCTATCTTAGATACTAACCTGGGTTACCAAAACCCTATATATTTAGACCAAATGTCTAATAAACCGGAGACCTCTTATAGTCTCAATATAAACCGGAGACCTCTCATGGTCTCAATATAACTAGAGTCCTTACACCTTTCCTATCTACTGGATACAGTCTTACTAAACCAAAGGGGGGTCATAGACAATCAGCGTCAATAAGACACAAAAAGGCTACTCACCTCAATGGTTTTGCTGATCCCACTTCTATCTATCCCACTTCTGACACCAAGCTGAAAGGGTTAATGCTGTAATGGACTCAAATCCCCTTGGTTCTCGATCCCTCGGTCACCATAATCAATGTTGATGGAGAATCATTGTCAGCAATAAGACACGGACAACAGCTTGACAAGACTCTCAAATGAGTGTATTCCAGAGCTGACTTTTATACATAGTTTGCTTACATTAGCCATGGTATATGCCATTCATTACAGTACAGACTATAAGATTTATTACTTCCTTATATTACATGTTATTCTGACAATGGAAAGATAAGCTTTTGCATACGTCTGGAAAAGAATATCCTAAAATCGGAATGGGCAAGACATCCTGAAATTTAGCATTGTCTTACATCCTATAGAAGAAATACCTTAGTCTGTCACAGTCAGCATATTATGTCGTAAATTGAGTTTAAGTATTTAATATCCTTTCAGTCAGCAATAATCATTTTATAAACCTTATAAAAGCATAAAATACATATAAACAAGGAAACTATTTCATATTTCTTACAGTAACCATATTGTATCATACCATACCTTATTAGTGTTGTGTTCTGGCATGGAGCTGACAATTTATGTAGATGCTCAAGTTAAAGGACACACCAGACCCCTAGAGCACTTTAGCTTTCTTAAATACTTTGTCTGAAGAATATGGCCTCTTTTTTTCATTTTACAAAACATGCAGCTTTCAATAGATATTGTGGTTTGTTTGTTATTTTTATTTTTTTACATGTTTAACCCCTTAAGGACAGAGCTTCAGAAGCTTGTCTTTCACTTAATGACAACAGCATTTTTTGCTGTTTACGTTCAACTGCAATTTGTATTTTACTAATTTATTGCACCGACACATATTATATACCGTTTTTTTAAAGGACAGAAAGGGCTTTAATTTGATGTAATATATATATATACTTATTTATTATAGAAAAATGCAAAAAAAAATTAAAAATTTTGTGTGTTTTTGCAATAATAATGTGTGCACAATTAGTGCAGGTTAAGGAAAGTAATTAAAAATAAATTCATTTAGTTTTCCTATTTTACAGAATATATAATGTGTCTGGGATTTTAAGTTTTTTTTTTTGGTAGTTACAGGTCACAAAACACAAGGAGTAAAATAAACTTTTAATGTGGAGCGATTTTAGAATTTGGTATGTTTGTCTTGTAAGCTTAATAGCCATAAAAGAAAACAAAATTGCCATACAAAAGTATATATTTATATAAAGTAGACATCACGGGCTATTTACCTAAGGTTGTTTTGACACTTTCTACTTAGCCATTTCACCGCCAACCTCTGCTAAATATTGGAGTAAAATTGTGGGGTTTTTTTGTTTTTGGCACACAAACTTATAACAAAGAAATTCTCATGTGTATTTTGTAAAGTTGGTGTGTGCTATTCCTGTACAAAGTTTTATTTTGTGTTCAGTTACTTCTGCTGAGCAAAATGACACCCCCATTGTCAGGGGCGGACTGACAACTTATAGGGCCCTCGGTCAAAAGGAGATCAAGGGCCCCCCTCCCGGTGCAAGGTCTTTGTGCAGCTCTCACACAGATATGTGCGCGCTACCCAGCATGGCTGTGTGAGTCATGGCGTCCCCCAAACAGGGCCAGATATACTTTAAAGGGTTAATCCAACCAAAAACAGTGTTTTAATAAAATATTGTTTTTGAGTGGAGGACCCCTTAAAAGCTTGCCTTATGCCCTCCCCCCATTAAAGGACCACTATAGGCACCGAGACCACTTCAGCTTAATGAAGTGGTCTGGGTGCCTGGTCCAGCTAGGTTTAACCCTTTTTTTATAGGTACTGGGCTGGGTGAAGGGGAACATGTTATGTGATGGGTGAAGCGGCACAGGTACTGGGATGCATGAAGGGGGCACTGGAGCTGAGATGGGTGAAGGGGCACTGGGGCTGGGATGGGTGAAAGGGGCACAAGGGCTGGGGTGGGTAAAGGGAGCACAAGGGCTGGTATGGATGAAGGGGGGCACAGGGCTGGGATGGGTGAAGGGGGACACAGGGCTGGGATGGATGAAGGGGGCCCAGGGGCTGGGATGTGTGTGAGGGGCTGGGGCTGGGATGGGTGAAGGGGGTACTGAGGTGTGAGGTGCTGGGATGGATGAAGGGGGCACAAGGCTGGGATGGGTGAAGGAGGGGGGGGCTGGAATGGGTGAAGGGGGGCTGGGATGATGGGTGAAGGGGGCACAGGGCTGGGATGGGTGGGATGGGTGAAGGGGCACAGGGCTGGGATGGGTGAAGGGAGGAACAGGGCTTGGATGGGTGAAGGGCACAGCGCTGGGATGGGAAGGGAGCACAGGGCTGGGATGTGTGCACAGGGCTGGGATGGGTGAAGGGGCACAGGGCTGGGATGGGTGAAGGGGCACTAAAGTGGATGAAGGGGGTACAGGTGCTGGGATGGATGAAGGGGGCACATGGCTGGGATGGGTGAAGGAGGGCTGGGGCTGGAATGGGTGAAGGGGGCACAGGGGCTGGGATGGGTGAAGGGGGCACTGAGGTGGGTGAAGGGGGCACAGGGCTGGGATGGGTGAAGGGGGGCACAGGGCTGGGATGGGTGAAGGGGGCACAGGGCTGGGCTGAGTAAGAGGGGATATGAGCTTAAAAAAATATTTACTGACCTGCTGTCTGCCAGGGTTCAGCAGATTCTGCAGGACAGGAAGTGAGGTAACTTCCCCTCTTCGGCCCCGCCTCTTCCCCTCACACGGGGCTCCGCAGACATTGCATGGAGGATTCCTGCCAGGTCTCAGAAGGTGGGGGTGGAGGGGAGGCAGAGGGGGGAAACAGAAAGAGATAGGTTGCAGGAGCTATCCTATCGCTGGAATATGTACAATTCTGGCTGGGGAGATCTGTGATCTGATATCCCCAGCCAGAGCACGTTAGTGCAGCCAGCCGGGCCCCTGACTGCCTCGGGCCCTCGGTCCATGACCGATCTGCCCGAGTGGTCAGTCCGCCCCTGCCCATTGTATATCTTTGGCACTATTTCGTGAAGTTACAGTGCCATATAGGATACCTGTCCTTTTTAGTATTCACAGTAGAATTTTGAGAGACGGATTTAATGAGCCTTTGTTTCCATTTGGGGTATTATAACAGTTTGACTGTTCAAAAAAACCCCACAAAGGCCTACCATTTGTAAAAGTAGACACTCCAGGGTATCTCATAAGGTGCATATTGTGCCTTAACGGGCCCCCATTTTTCCACCAATATATGCCAAAGTATGTGGTAAAAAATAATTTTGTGCATTTTTTACATACAGATTGCATTTTTGCTGGGCATTTTGTATATTTCATATGTGTCACTAAGTTCAAACCCCCCAAATTATGCTCAGCTAAGTCTTCTGAGTAAAAAGACACCCCCAATGAATGTCTTTGGCACTATTTTGTGAAGCTACAGTGCCATATAGGAGACCAAGTCATATCAGTTTTTACATAACTTTGAATTTTGACGCTGGGCCTATGTGCAGTTTCCATGCATCTTCGCAGGTTTTAAATTCAAACTACCCCACAAAGGCCTACAATTTTTAAAGTAGACACCCCAGGGTATTTCAAAAGGTATATTTTGAACCTTAGCGTAGGATCATTTTCCCGCTAGCTTGTACCAAGTGTAGTGGTAATAAGCGTTTTTTCTGCCTTTTTGACACACAAAGTGACTTTGCACAGTATATTTTGCAAACCTTATGTGTGCTACCAGTGTATAATACTTCATATGTTGCTCAGCTATGTCGGCTGAGTACAGCAATACCCCCGTATGTACCTTTGCCAGGTATATGTGGACATCGGAGGGGCACATTTGGGACACAGCCATTCCAGTTTTTTTCAAACTTTAAATTTTTACGCTGTGCCCATGTCCCATTTTAGAGTATTTTACCAGGCTATATGATTCAAATACCCCATAAAGCCATACCATTTCTTAAAGAAGACATCCCAGGGTATTTCAAAAGGCATATTTTGAACCTTAGCGTGGGATCATTTTTCCGCTAGCCTGTACCAAGTGTGCTACCACTATGTGTGCTACCACTGTATAATACTTCATATGTTGCTCAGCTATGTGGTCTGAGTACAGCAATAACCCCGTATGTACCTTTGCCAGGTATATGTGGATGTTGAAGGGGCACATTTGAGATGCAGCCATTCAGTTGTTTTTCTAACTTTGAAGTTTTACGCTGTGTCCATGTTCCAATTTGGAGTAGTTTAGATGGTTGGTTATTGAAACTTCCCCACAAACACATACTATTTATTAAAGAATACAACCTGGGGTAATTCAAAAGGCATATTTTGAACCTTGGCGTGGGATCATTTTTTTTTTTCTCTAGTTTGTTCCAGGTGTAGTGGTAATGAGCGTTTTTAAATGTTTTTTTTTACTTTTTGGAACTTTTGTTACTTTTAAAAACTAGTTTTTTAAACTTTTGTTTTGCTTATTAATTTTTTTAAACTTTCCTTAACTTTCTTAAACTTTTTTTAGATTTAACATTTTTCTAAGCTTTTTTTTTTACAGTTAATCCCTGACTATCAGTAAGCAGCACTAACAGTAAATTCCCCATTTTCCCATAACTCCCACCCAGCCCAGCTAGCAAAATATATAATTATAAAATATTTAAATTAGTTAATTAAATAAATTGAACCCCTAAGGGTTAAAAAATAAATAAAAGTTAATCGTCAGGGGTTAAAAAAACATTAGATCACAGTATAATACTGTGATCTGTATTTTGATCACTGTAGGCAGTGATTGACTGGCGGGGAAGGGGTTAATTTTTATTTGGACTGGTTAAAGGGGGTGTTTTTTTTTATATTTTACTTAAACGTTATTAAAACTTTTTTTGAACTTAATTTTTAACTTTTTAAAGCTTATTTTAAAACTTTTTAACACCAAATCCCCCAATTCCCCACTAACTTCCACCCACCCAAGCTAGCTAAATTTATAATTTTAAAATACTTAAATTAATTAATAAAATAAATTTAACCCCTGGGGGTTAAAAAAAAAAGAATTAACCCTCAGGGGTTAAAAAAAAATAAAAATCAGATCATAGTAAAATGTAATCCCTGCCAATTGATCACTGTAGTCAGTACTTTTTTTATTAAAATGGGTAAAGGGGGGTGGGATTTTAAATTAACTTTATTTTATAGGGAAAAGATCAGCACTGTTCCGGCTCCCTGCACTTCACACAGAACCAGGGAGGCGGAAGGTAAATATACTGAGCACATGTGCTCGCTCTGACAGGCTGTCAGAGTGAGCACATGTGCTGGGCAGCGAGATCGGGTGCTCCCGGTCTGCCTCTAATACAGAGGCAGACCGGAGCACCATTAACGCCGCGATCACGGCGATCTGGGGTTAATTTTACCACGTGCCGGACAAGGTCCGTCACTCATCATTAAGGGGTTAAGAATATCATCATTAAAGGACCACTCTAGGCACCCAGACCACTTCAGCTTAATGAAGTGGTCTGGGTGCCAGGTCCAGCTAGGGTTAACCCATTTTTTCATAAACATAGCAGTTTCAGAGAAACTGCTATGTTTATGAATGGGTTAAGCCTTCCCCTATTTCCTCTAGTGGCTGTCTCATTGACAGCCACTAGAGGCGCTTGCGTGCTTCTCACTGTAATTTTCACAGTGAGAGCACGCCAGCGTCCATAGGAAAGCATTATGAATGCTTTCCTATGTGACCGGCTGAATGCGCGCGCAGCTCTTGCCGCGCGTGCGCATTTAGCCGACGGGGAGGAGAGAAGGAGGATCAGAGGAGGAGAGCACCCTCAGGGCACTATAGTGCCAGGAAAACGAGTATGTTTTCCTGGCACTATAGTGGTCCTTTAAGGGGTTAATACAAGGCATGTGACTGTAGGTTACATATCAGGTTATATATGTAAGCAATGAAAGAGCTTGGTGTGTATAGTAGAGATTCTAAATTCCCCTGTTTACATCCTGGCTTTCAAGCAGACAACTGGTCTTTTCACTTCCTGGTTTGGTGGGCTAAGTGGAGTTAAAGGGACACTATAGTCACCTGAACAACTTCAGCTTAATGAGGTTGTTCAGGTGAGAACTATAGCTCCCTGCAGCCTTTCTCATGTAAACACTGTATTTTCTGAGAAAATACAGTGCTTACACTGAAAGCTAGGAACACCTCCAGTTGCAGTCACTCAGAGTGAACCAGAGGGACTTTTGAGTTGATTGAGGCATAAAACTCCTCAATCCACTCAGATCTGCTGTCAGCAGAACACAGGGCACCACTGTGTCTCCTCCCTCTGCATGCAGACACTGAAATTTCCTCATAGAGATTCATTGATCCAATTCATCTCTATGAGGAGATGCTGATTGGCCAGGGCTGTGTTTGAATCATGCTGGCTCTGCCCCTAATCTGCCTCTTTGTCAATCTCAGCCAATCCTATGGTGAAGCATTGTGATTGGATCAGGCTACCACTTCTGATGATGTCAGCAGACAGCTTGTTTTTCTGAGGCAAACAGCATGCAGAGTTACAGCTTCTGGCTTGAATACAGTAAGATTTTTACTATATTTAGGGAGGAATTAGGGGCCCAGGGGGGCTAGATGGTTGTGTTAACACTATAGGGTCAGGAATACATGTAGTTGCACTGGTGACTATAGTGTCCCTTTAAGCTGAAGAGGCAGGCTACTGCCCACTGCACCTAACTTGCAAAGACTTCTCATTGGGGTGCATTGTGAAGTCTGTGATTGGACAGACACAGAAAGTGAGGGCGAGGTTAGAAGGGAAGGGCTTGCAAAGGCAGCAGACAAGAGAACTGCAGGCTTTGCAGGCATTTTAGATATATCCCCAATGAACAAACGTATAAATAAATGCATGCATGTTTTAATTGGGATATATCTACTAAATGGATTTTTATTTATTTTGTATTTGGGCAGTGGAGTGTTCCTTTAGTATTTTAAGGTTATAATGAGATGTATGCACTGATGGACATAGTACTATAGGATGCTGCATTTTATTTTTGTTTTTTTGTTTTGCTTGACCATTCTTTGCTTCTTTTCTTGTAATTTATTTCTGTACTGTGTGCAAAAATGTTTTGGGGAAAAAAGGTTATCAGGAAAACATGCAATATACATGACTGTATAATGTACTGTTATTGAAGCCTAAAACAGAATTTACTTTTTTCTTAATTCACTACTTTGCCCTAAAAATTTAAATTCAAATATTGTTGAATGGGTAAGGCAGTGGCTGAGTAACAGGCAACAGAGGGTTGTAGTTAATGGAGTATATTCGAAGCTTGGACTTGTCACCAGTGGGGTACCTCAGGGATCTGTACTTGGACCCATTCTCTTTAATATTTTTATTAGTGATATTGCAGAAGGTCTTGATGGTAAGGTATGTCTTTTGCTGATGATACTAAGATATGTAACAGGGTTGATGTTCCAAGAGGGATAAGCCAAGTGGCAAATGATTTAGGTAAACTAGAAAAATGGTCAGAATTGTGGCAACTGACATTTAATGTGGATAAGTTCAAGATAATGCATCTTGGACGTAAAAACCCAAGGGCAGAGTACAGAATATTTGATAGAGTCCTAACCTCAACATCTGAGGAAAGGGATTTGGGGTGATTATTTCTGATGACTTAAAGGTAGGCAGACAATGTAATAGAGCAGCAGGAAATGCTAGCAGAATACTTGGTTGTATAGGGAGAGGTATTAGCAGTAGAAAGAGGGAAGTGCTCATGCCATTGTACAGAACACTGGTGAGACCTCACTTGGAGTATTGTACACAGTACTGGAGACAGTATCTTCAGAAGGATATTGATACCTTAGAGAGAGTTCAGAGAAGGGCTACTAAACTGGTTCATGGATTGCGGGATAAAACTTACCAGGAAAGGTTAAAAGGATCTTAACATGTATAGCTTGGAGGAAAGACGAGACAGGGGGGATATGATAGAAACATTTAAATATATAAAGGGAATCAACACAGTAAAGGAGGAGACTATATTTAAAAGAAGAAAAACTACCACAACAAGAGGACATAGTCTTAAATTAGAGGGACAAGGTTTAAAAATAATATCAGGAAGTATTACTTTACTGAGAGGGTAGTGGATGCATGGAATAGCCTTCCAGCTGAAGTGGTAGAGGTTAACACAGTAAAGGAGTTTAAGCATGCGTGGGATAGGCATAAGGCTATCCTAACTATAAGATAAAACTAGGGACTAATGAAAGTATTTAGAAAATTGGGCAGACTAGATGGGCCGAATGGTTCTTATCTGCCGTCACATTCTATGTTTCTATGTTTCTAAATTCACTTTGAATTATTGACAATTCACAGTTCAGTGAATAACCTTGATATTGTTTATTTGTCAGATGTTAGCCATATCATATTACTTTACCCCCTTTTTATACATTTAGAAATCTTTATGGCTTGTTCTGATTACTAAAAAAAGAAATAAGCAGAGACAGGGCAAAGCACCAGAAAGGAATACCTCCAACTACAGTTTATTTTCAAAGATTTATTAATAAAGAGCAGATTGCTACAAACATGGAATTTCACAGCAAAATACTTAAAGTAACACTCCAAGCACCGTAGCCACTATAGCCTGATGCGGTGGTTATGGTGCCAGCAGTGTGCAGACACCCTCTGTGTAACAAGTCAAGCAGTTTTAGAACTTTCCTGGGTCCCTTGGCACCTGCACTGCATCTTATCTTCTTCTGGCAATGAGCACAATCTGAGAGACAGATACAGGTAAGTAAACCTATCCTCCATTAAACCCCCAAAACAATGGACCCTGGAGATTTAAGCAGAGATGTTGCCTTCAAAATATGCAAAGAACCCTGAAAGTTACAGATCTACATTAACAGGGTAAATACCTATTATGATGATGCAGCTCTCTTATATGTTATATTCAGTTAATTTTACATTGATATACATTTCAATTCATGTTTAATAAGAGATACGTTACATTCTATGCATGCTTTATGTTTTCAAGCAGCCCTTTCTCAGTATTTTATTTGTATAGTGAAGGTTTATAATTATTTTATATATAACAACACATTAGTCATATATGAATTAACAGTCATTCCTTTTCCAAGGTGTTCTCAATCTAGTAGTGATCTTTCTATTCCAGCAGAATATCAACCACATCGAAAATCTTAAACTCGTGATACTTTCTGATCAAGACTGCCTAGTCAGATTTTTTTCAATATAATATTAGTCACGACAAAAGAGGAAAAAATTGGGAAAGGAACCCAGTACCCATATAGAATTGAATAAAATACAACCTGGTAATTTGGACCAGGAATATGTGGACCTCTAATTAAAATAAAACACTACATAGTGTAAAACAATCATAGTAAAGTGAAAAAGTGCTGGTAAGTATTAAACTCACAAACGCAAGTGAAAATAGGCTTCTCACCCCACTAGGGGTTAATACGAATGATAGGACCAGTGGGAATCAATCACATGAATCTTCATATATTTCTCTGATAGATGTAGAAAGAGAGCTACATATGGTGAAATACAGTTAAAATTCACAGGAAATTTATTAAAGTTGCACTTACAAACAGGCAGCAAATCTATGCATATCTCCACACATGTGGAACCAAGTAGAGGGAAGATGGATCCTCAGGATGCCAGTAAAAAAGTATAAAATAAAACAAATACTAATAAAATGAAAATTAGAAAAAAAAGTCACTGTATAGTTCAGTTTAGATGTCCAACGCGTTTCGTCCAGATGGTGGACTTCCACAGGGATCTGTGGTCTTTCTGCACTGTAGCGACTTCTTATATTAGTGGGAAATCAATCTTCATGTGTTGCATCTGTCCGCGTGCGTTCCATGTGATCTGTAGTGTTTTATTTTAATTAGAGGTCCACATTGACCACATATTCCTGGTCCTAATTACCATGTTGTATTTTTATTCAATTCTATATTTTATACATGTACCGGGTTCCTTTCCCAATTTTTTCCTCTTTTGTCTTGGTTTATTGGGGTGTCTGTGAGGTACACCTGGGGAATACCTAGATTTCACGTACTACTTTAGTGTGTGTATATTGTATATAATATTAGTCACCACTGAATCTTTTAAAAACTATGAACTCTATGGACTAGAACACTGATTTATATGGAAGGGGCAAAATTGCATGTATTGGTCTTTATAAAATCAGCCCTTTATACCCTTGCCGGGGCAATAACGAGAAAAGAAAGAAGGAATAAACTTATACAGACTCTAAAAATTCTGCTCATTAAATAGTACATTGCAACAAACTGACACGAACATATCCAGTATAAAGGGACACTATAGGCCCCAAGACCACTTTATCTCATTAAAGTGGTCTGGGTGCACAAAGTCTGTCCCTTTAGCCCTTTAGAGATACTGTAATGTTTATATTGCAGGGTTAAGACTGTCCCTAGTGAAGCATCCTTTCTTTTCACAGAACTTAAAGGAACACTATAGGGTCAGGAACACAAACATGTATTCCTGACCCTATAGTATATCAATCCACCGTTTAGTTGGCTTCCCCCCCGTAGCCCCCTTAGAAAATGTTAAACTCACATTATTTACAGCGCCGCATGAGTCTCTTGATGCTGCCCCCCCATCCGCCTCCTTGGTGTCATCATCAGTATTTCAAATTTTTAGCCAATCCAATTGGCTGAAATCAGCAAGGTGGCGGGATGGGGGGAGGGCCAAACATTGTTTTGGTTAATCAGCACCTCCTCATAGAGACGCATTGAACCAATGCATCTCTATGAGGAAAGTTCAGCGTCCCCATGCAGAGCGTGGACACGCCGAATGGCACTGCTGCCTACTGTGCAGCAGTGGCCCAGGAAGCACCTCCAGTGGCCATTAGAGGAGTGGCCACTTGGAGGTGTCCTTAGGGGGTAAATTAAATACTCCCCTTTCTTTGAAAAGGCAGTATTTGCATGAAAATGCCTGAAGGCAATGATTATACTCACCAGAACATTAAGCTATAGTTGTTCTGGTGACTATAGTGTCCCTTTAACTCTGTGAAATGTCACTAGACGTCCTTGCGCTTAGCATGAGGACGTTCAGCATTTTATAAATCACCATAGGAAAGCACTGATCGATACCCATGTGCATTAGATAACTCCATGCAATGATGTTGGGGACACGGAGACTGACCCAGCATGTGGGAACTCGGATCTGTAATAAGGTAAGTGTTTAAAAGGATTTCTAACCCTTTCATTGCAACGGGGGTGGGCGGAAACGTGGCAGAGGTACTCTATAGTGTTAAGAATAGTGTTGCTTTAAATATTTTCTATCTTGGTCTAAAAATTGCAAGTCCCTTGTAAGTCCACTAGAGTGTGCTATTTAGTGGATAAATTTTACACCAATATCACATGCTGTAGTTTTGGTGTCAAGACTGCATTTTCCTTGTTGATGTCTTTGTTTTTAGACTTTATTTATGCACAGTAGCTTAACAATCTCTTATACTGTGACAAACTAACTGAGCAATTTCTAAACATTAGCTGGGAAAATTATTTATCTCCCTGAAGGGCCAAAAATACATTTGTTGAAAGTCTGTGTAAAGGTCACGGGTAATTTCTACAATGCAACATTAATCTCTGTAGCCCAAGTGTAACATATCAGAACTGATTGATTAAACGGATGTTCCACATCATACAATATGTATCAAGATGTTGACATTTAGAACGAAACGTGTCTTTTAATAGAATAAAGGGCTGCTCCAGGCACAATAATGTGCGTGAATGCAGCTGACGGTATATGAAAATAAATACTATTTTGTTTGAGTATGATATTACACACATTACTATTTAAAAAAAAAAAAAAAAAAAAAGGTAATATCTTAGCTCAGGCCCACTGTCACCTTCCTTTTAAGAGCAGAGCGTGATGCAGAGCTGAGACCTCAGGAGGACTGGTTTACCTAATGTCTCTGGCCTCTGGTCCTTTACGTGCTTATAATCTGTAACAATACAGTAATATATATATATTACTGTGTCTGTGTGTGTATATATATTACTGTATTACTGTGTCTGTGTGTGTGTGTATATAATACAAAGTTCCTTGCACTCACGCTTGCAGTTCCTTCTGCTTTGCCAATAGGCATGCCGGGTGCCAGTTCTTTTAGGGATGTTACTGTAGATAAGAGAAAAATGCAGGCTGCACTCACGGACTTTTGAATTCAATAGTATTTATTTCATCAAACAAGTAGGAAAAAAAAAATCGACGTTTTGGTCCGCACAGGGACCTTCCTCAGGATCAAGTGATATAAAAATGACATCAAATTACTTCAAATACATAGCAAAATACATTGCAATTAAGTGACTTACCCCAGGTGCAGTGTATAATCTCCGGCGTTCACCACTGAACACCGCGCATGCGCACCACACTGAGTGACCTCACGCTGATCCACGGTCCATGCGTGATGATGTAACAAACACATCGTTGCCTCTGCAACATTTGTACACATCCCCATGGAAACCGCTGTTGATCGAAAGCGGAAGTGAATAACTAATACACAAAAACCCAATAGAGTGAATGAAGAGGTGATAGAAAAGAAATGGATAAAGTGAAATATAGTTTAAAACCAAAACTTTGATTTAACAAGCTAGAACAGGCTGATTAATTACATAGATCATCTAACCCCTGTTGCAGTGTCATTTGTCATAGAAAAAATGCTTACTCCTATAGGGATAAACCTAATGCATAGTTTATAATGGACTCCAACAGTCCTATCTCATTGTGCTTGGATTTACCCCTTTGCACTTAACTATTAAACTCTCAGCACTGAGTCTTCTGCATGCAGTAGTTAATAACCCCTATTTACTAAGCTTAAAGAAATTTAAACAATCCTTTCAAATACTTCCACAATATTTAGTAAGGTAATTAAATCTAATTACTATGCCACCTATAATTCCTGCTAAATGAACCATAAACATAAGCACAATCTAACTTTAATGTTACGTAGAACTGTACTAGCCTGACAATCATCCATATGAATATCCTAATAGGTATGAGCGGTTAACTGTAACCCAAGAATTATGTTTATCATTAACTTCAACCATAATTTATCATGTGAAGCCAATAGTTATCACATTGAACCAATAATATGCTTTACACTATGCAAACCCCGAAGTGGCTAGTTTATCTAGATGCTCCAAATACCTGTAAGGAATTTTTTCAAAAATTATTTACAAAATTATTTAAAAAATTATTGCAAGCAGCTCATTAAACTAAAGAAACGAGTGATACGTTATCATTTCATTAAGTCCTCTTGGTGAGACAGTGTCCAGTCTGAATATCCAAAATGTTTCTCTATTCAGCAGTAGCCTCCCTCTGTCTCCTCCTCTGCGAGGCTCTGGAATGTGATGAATTGCTGTAAATTTTAACGATGTAAGTGGATGCTGTAAGTCCAAAAAATGCCTTGCGACTGGTTTGTTGCTCTTTCCATCTCTATAAGCAGTTCGAGTGTTGGAATGATGCCCACGTATACGATCACATAGTGGGGTTTCAGTCTTGCCTATATATGATAGGCCACAAGGACAAGAGATTTTATATACCACGAACAACGTTTTACAAGTAATCGTATAGTTAATGTAAAACCTTTCATTGGTATGTGGATGGTTGAAGGAGCGTGATGGCACCATATAGCTGCAAGTCACACAGCCAAGGCATCTAACACTTCCCCGTTTTTTAATATTCTCAGTCCTCATATAGCTTTGTGTGGGATCCGTTTTTACCAAAATATCGCGCAGATTTCTATTGCGCTTATAATATATAAGTGGCTTTTGTCTGAAAATTGGAGGAAGTGTAGTGTCTTGTGCCAACATATTCCAATTTCTTTTGATGGTGTTAGATAATTTGATAGCCGTGTCATTGTACATTATTGGACATACTATTCGACTCTGTGGTATAGTAATGTTTCTTGGACTAATTAATTATATATATATATATACACATACATACACTACTCAAAAAAAATAAAGAGAACACAAAAATAACACATCCTAGATCTGAATGAATTAAATATTCTTCTGAAATACTTTGTTCTTTACATAGTTGAATGTGCTGACAACAAAATCACACTAAAATAAAAAAAATGGAAATCAAATTTTTCAACCCATGGAGGTCTGGATTTGGAGTCACACTCAAAATGAAAGTGGAAAAACACACTACAGGCTGATCCAACTTTGATGTAATGTCCTTAAAACAAGTCAAAATGAGGCTCAGTAGTGTGTTTGGCCTCCACGTGCCTGTATGACCTCCCTACAACACCTGTGCATGCTCCTGATGAGGTGGTGGATGGTCTCCTGAGGGATCTCCTCCCAGACCTGGACTAAAGCATCTGCCAACTCCTGGACAGTCTGTGGTGCAACGTGATGTTGGTGGATGGAGCGAGACATGATGTCCCAGATGTGCTCAATTAGATTCAGGTCTGGGGAACGGGCGGGCCAGTCCATAGCATCAATGCCTTCGTCTTGAAGTGGTCTGTGGTCACCACCTCCAGAACCACTCCTTTATTTGGGGTGTCTTGCTAATTGCCTATAATTCCACCTGTTGTCTATCCCATTTGCACAACAGCATGTGAGATTTATTGTCACTCAGTGTTGCTTCGTAAGTGGACAGTTTGATTTCACAGAAGTGTGATTGACTTGGAGTTACATTGTGTTGTTTAAGTGTTCCCTTTATTTTTTTGAACAGTGTGTATATGTATATGTGTGTGTATATATACGTATATATATATATATATATAACTGTATTTGTGTGTGTGTGTATATGTATGTGTATGTGTGTGTATATATATATATATATATATACACAAAAGCAAACTCTGGCACTCTTCCTTTAAATCCAAATAAAATGCAGAAATTACCCGGGTGCTTCCAAGCCACTCGATATATATAATCAATAAAGGAGCACTCCAAAGGATTTTGAAAAATGTTTATAGTCCGGTGTTGGAAAATCAAATCATCAACGTTTGGACCCGATAGGGTCTTTATCAAGATCTTGATAAAGACCCTATCGGGTCGAAACATTGATGATTTGATTTTCCAACACCGGACTATAAACATTTTTCAAAATCCTTTGGAGTGCTCCTTTATTGATTTTATATATATATATATATATATATATATATGTATGTATTAAGGCAATTTGCCTGGATTTGTGGGAGGTGCTTGGTATGCACTCCTAGCCTACTTAAGGCACACCCCTTACATTGCTCCTTACCGTTCGAAATCAGCGTTGATTGAGGATCCACTTCCGGGTTCTCTCAGACGCCATCTTGGTTTCAGTATCCACGAGCTTTTACCGTGGCAAGCTGTGTCCAGGAATCCTGTTCAGGCCTTTTCCATCCGTCCAGCTTCTTCTGACCCTGGTCTTCGTCGTAGATCACGTCCCAGGGACTCCTAAACCATAAGTCAGACCTACCTTTCACGCCAGGATCGGTTCCCACGGCGTATGGTACAGTATGGGTCCTCGCTTTATGGTTTTCCCTGATATGTCACAAAATTGTACAAGCCGTTCACGGTTTTCATTCGTATGGTCATTTGTCTAATCGGTATATTCGTATAAGTAGTCATTTCGCATATAACTATTCTATGTCACATTGGAACAGATTATCATTTCGGTTGTTTTGCCGTTCTGCACTTTTTTCATGATACGCTCAAACACGCTTGCGGTTCGCATAAAATTCATACGTGTAAACTATTCGTTCCAACTTCTGTTTTACCTCACATTGGGTTTCGGTTTTATTTTTATGTATTACGCATAATCCTTTCGTGGATGACATTCACCATTTCATGTATATAACATTCTGTTAACGAATTGCTGGTTTAAATAGACAGATTATTTCTATTACTGTTTAAAGGTATCAGTATTGTATTATGTCCATACAAAACCAAGCTCACTTATCTGTATGGATCATTTTGACTCCCACGCTTTCAGGGGTCTGCCATACTTATCCATTCATTCAAATGGACTCAGCCTACATTACAGGCCTCATTTCTGTGTTATAAATACAACACATACATAAGGATACAGTTTCCTTTTACAAGCAATAAATTCTCTGGTTGAATCACGTACTGATCCAACCAATCATACGTCTTTTTCAATACAGATATATCATATACATATATATAACTTTACATCACTTTAAGGCATTTTGTGTATCACTGGCCTTTTTATTCAATTACATATCATATATAACGCTGGTTAAATATAGGCATGGCCTCCCTCATCCATATTCTTTTCTATTTTACACCATCATATATTCCCCACTGTTTTATACAGAACTGTGCATTAAGAGTTAAGTAACACATTTATACTCTCATGGTATATCACTACACTTTTTACCAAGTAACACGCCAATCAAGCCTTAAAAAACATCACTGGTACGGGCTACACAGTCTACTTCATTCCCACACAGTCCACACTCACTATACTACTCACTATACTACTCTCTTTTACCCATTTTCAGGCTGTCCAGGTTTAAATATAAATATTTCACCACACGGTTTCCTGTGAGATATTCATACTACCAGGTACGTACACCTGCTCATATGGTATTCTGCCATACATTTCATTTCTCCCCCCCAGGTTAGAGTACTGGCAATAGGGTCATAGGCTTCCCAATAGGTATTTACCCCTCTTGGCATTGCCATCAGTTAGTGGTCCCGCGAGGCCAACACCCCGCCTCAACGTTTCAGAGGCAATAACCCATCGGGCCACACGTTAGCCAGCCGCCTCGCATGTTGCATAGAGAGGGCCTCACCTGTCACTCCCTTTTCCTGTTTTCTATGTTACAGTCACCGAGAGGCCTAAAATTCCTGCCACTACGACAGGTGGCCTCAAATCCCCTCGCGTCAACGCATAGATAGAGCCTCTCAAGCCACTTGGCAACTAGTAGGGCCTCACCTGTCACCAAACAAGTGTAATGTTTCGCCATCCGGCTTAGCTAGCCTGCCAATACGATTTTTTGTGGTTTTTCATACACTAATTAATTGTTTTGGTTATAGTATGTCTCAGGAAGGGGTAGAGGATTTCTCCCTGCCTAGCACTCCGGCTAGAGCTATCACTCCTACACAAGGATGAGAGGTAAATAGTCTGGCATCGATCAGATCTTGGACGATCCCTCGTATAACTACCGAATTAAGGAGATGACAAATCCCCTACCCCGCTACAGCAAGGAAAGCAGAACTTTTCAAACTACTACGTACATCAAATAACATGGATCCCGGTGAAGGACCTTGCCAGTCCAACCCAGGAGACATACATTCCATGTTATCCTCACTCATGACGTCCATGAGCAAGGTCAACTCCAGGTTGGAGAAACTTGAGTCAGTCACCACGGCCCTTACTCTAGCAGGGCCACCCGCTGCTGCTTCACAAGCACCAGCCGACTTGCTATTGGTTCCTCCAACCATCACCTCAGATGACCAGGAAGTTAGCCCTGCTCATATGATCCCTGAGCACATAAAAAGAGATATCCTGGAAGGTAAAGACGTCAACCTAGCTTCCCTGCTGATTGCCTCCCAGGATATAGTGGAAAATAAGACTTATGCTTATGATGATGTGTCTGTTGTTGTCAGATCTAGGGATGCCCGCCTAAACAGGAAACTGACTATCCCCAAGTTTGTACTGGCCTTTGGTATTTACCGGGATGTCATCTGTGCGGTCTATCCCAATAGAAGAGAGGAGTTTGATCTTTATATGCACAAGTTGGTAGACCTGGGCAATAAATATGGTGGTTCAGCCTTTTATGACTACCATAGGTCTTTTTCTGCAAAAGTGTCTGGAGCGTTCTCCCAGTATGGAACAAGATCCAACTGGGGAAGGATAGATACCGTCATATTTTGCAGACACTTTGCAGGTCTGAGAACACCGGCTTGTGCATACTGCTCCTCTACAGCCCATACGACAAACTTCTGTCCCAACACGGCTGACGAACATGCCTCCACGCAAGGAGCTAGTTCCTCTGGTGTCCCAGAGAAAGTGACTAGAGACAAACTGGGACGCCTGATCAAGTTCCTGGGCAAGTCCCAGACATGTAATAATTTCAATGTTGGGTCTTGTAATTATAGCGGTTGCAGATTATTGCATATCTATTTAAAATGTGTTAGGGCACATGCACAAACCATGTGTCCAAATAAAATGTATTCTAAGCCTTACCTCACGTCCATTAATATGCCGGTATTTACTGCATTTATGTCACATCACCCGTCTAAACACTTGGTGGACTTTGTTATCTCTGGTTTAACAGAAGGCTTCCACACGGGTATTCTACACATACCATCCGGGACTCTGGAATGCCCTAATCTACAATCCGCACAACATAATCCCACAGCTGTTGACACTCTCTTAGCCCAAGAAGTTGCTGAGGGTTTCGTATTGGGGCCTTTCAAAGCTCCTCCATTCAAAGAATGGCGTACTAACCCCATTGGTATTGTCACAGGGAAATCTTCCCTTAAACAGAGACTCATCATTGACTTTTCTGCACCACACTCATCGGCCAACCCCAGTCTTAATTCCCTCATACCCTCTGAGGAATTCTCCCTGCAATACACCACCATAGATCACGCCATTACAGCAATCATACAAGCAGGGGTCGGAGCCTGGCTTAGTAAGACCGATATCACTAACGCCTTTAAATTGCTACCAATCCACCCCACACTGTGGCACCTGCATGGAATCAAGTGGGCCGGGAACTACTATTTTTTTTCTCCCGTTTAACTTTTGGGTCCAAAAGTAGCCCAGCTATTTTCGACACATTTGCCAAAGCATTGTGCTGGTTACTATTGAACATAGCCAGATGCCCTACGGTATTACATTACCTGCACGACTTCTTACTGGTCGAGAAAAATACTTCCCCTCCTAGTAGCCTCAAAGCTACCAACAAGCTATTCGAACGACTAGGTGTACCAATCTCCCCTAAGAAAACGGAGGGGCCAGACACGATTATCACTTTCCTGGGTATTCAATTAGACTCAACCACAATGCAAGCAAGCCTACCACACGACAAGATAGAGAACATTCTTACTTACATCAACCGCTACCTTCAGCTCGGTACTTGCAACTGCAAAGAGCTACAGTCCCTGCTGGGGTCACTAAATTTTGCCATGTGTATCATACCTCAAGGCCGCTCCTTCGTATCACGACTCTTGTATCTTTTTCCACGCTTCCTACGTGACACACACAGGTTGTCCTTAGATAACCAAGCTACGGCAGACCTATGCATGTGGAAGGAATTTTTAACCACTTGGAATGGTAAAAGTATGTTCCTCCCTCAATTGACTGACTCATCACCTACTATTTGGTCAGATGCAGCATCTATCACAGGTTTTGCAGCAATTTTTGGGAACGAATGGCTTTGGGGCAGCTGGCCTACAGCAGTTCAGGATTTGGAAGGTTTTTTCACTACCTCAGCTCTCTTTGAGATCTATCCCATTGTGGCGGCTGCTGTAGCATGGGGTCATTTATTGGCAAACATGCCAGTTCGTTGTTACTCAGACAACCAGGCAACCTGTCACATCATCAACAAAGGTCGCTCAAAATCCCTTACGATCATGAGATTTCTGAGGAAACTCACGTGGTTGGCAGCTTGTCATAATTTCTTTATATATTGTTTCCATGTTCCAGGAATATGTAACACAACTGCTGACAGTTTGTCTCGTTTTAAATTTCAGGCATTTCATCAAGCACTCCCGTCAGCTGCGCTCACAGCTACTACCACTCCAACATTTTAACAACTAATACTGGACTAGACATCATCATGCATCATAGCAGGACACTGTCCCAATTGGCACTGTCAAAGAATACACACAAAACATACGACAGGGCTTTTACACTATTCAAAAGATTACTTTTGGAACATAACATCATGCAACCATTTGTTATGGCATCTTTTTGGGGTTTTGCTTCTTTTTGCCACCTTAAACTTAAAATGTCATATAACACCATCAAACTTTATCTCACAGGCATTCAACACCATATGCTAATCTTACAACCTAACAACACTAGTTTCATGGCCTCTCACCAGATCAAGACTATACTCAGAGGCATTCAGAAATCTGAACCCACACGTACATCACAGAGGCTACCCATAGATAACCATATGTTCAAGGAATTATCTAACCTGCTTGATTTAAAACCTTTTGACACCAATACAAATTCTGTCATCAAAGCAGCAATATACATAGCTTTTTATGGATTCCTAAGACCTAGAGAGTTTACTACAACCAACATAACACAATCTGCTCCTATTCTCACTTAACAAAACACATGGATCATTACATTCTAACGCTACCTCACTCCAAAACCAGCCAGCACATACCAGTAAACATTCCACACTACCCCACGCACAACAAGTGGTGCCCCGTCAAGGTTCTGGATGCATACCTACAGCATCATATTTCAATACCATCACAACCATTACTACTATTACACAGTTCGGTACTCACCACTACAACCTTCATGACCTACGTCAGGTCTTTGCTCACTCAACTGGGCCTCAAAGCAGCTAACTACTCAGGGCACTCCTTCCGCATAGGAGCAGCGTCCACAGCCTCCAGTGTCAACATTCCAGATCATGTTATAAAAACACTGGGGCGCTGGAAGTCATCCGCTTACTCACGATACATACTGAACCCAGCACAAGAATTAAGGGATGCTTTCAAAAACATGTCTGGTTGATATGTATCTGTATTGGTTGTCTGTAATAAATTTGATTATTTCATTTTGCCCTCTTCTTTCTCAGGCCTACCTCATAGTCGGTTCCGGCACACCACAACCGACTTGCCCTTTTTACTATCCTACATTCAATTATGGTATTTTACTCTGTACTATCATGAGCACCTAACACAAGTATTAAGGCAATTCACGTTGTAGGAATGCTTGTCACATCAGTGTGTGCTGAGAGCAAGATGCATTTAGAACCAGCCAAGTATAGTTCCTCCTGGTTCCCTCACAACAATAAGCAACTGAAAGAGGATTAAGGAGCATGTAGATAGAGAGCATGGATAGGTAGATAAATGGCATGTAGAAAGGAGGGTTGGATCAGCAGAGGTTTAGGGCAAATAGAAAGGAGACATGATAGGGGAGAGTACGGGACATTGAAGAAAACAGGTGACATTGGAAGGGGGAATGAGGTGCATATACACTCCTTCATTCACACACTCTGCACAAAAACACCCTGCATTTTCACACAGAACAGACTAATATACCTCTGCATTCACCAACATTCCACACAGATATAACCCTGCATTATCACATGGACACTCCGCACAAACACCCTCCACGCAGACATATCCCTGTATTCAAACGCAGATACTAAACACATACATCTCTCCTGTCACACACATGGACACTCCACACAAATATTTGTACATACAGCAAATGTATGCTTGATATAATAGGAAGAAGTTAGGGAAATCCACGGATATCCCAGGAAACAGGATGAACAGCAGCCTTCTTGATGATCCAATAAAAAAAAAGTTTATAAAAAAAAAAAAAAGTAAACGCAAATGAATAAAATGAAATAAAAACCAAAAGGAACCTATGTGTCTTTCTATCTATCTAATTAATAAATCTTCTGCTTCTCCAGTTTGTGTGGGATTATTTAGAAGGCAGTGATTTTTAGTGAGCTGACAACTGAGATTAAATATTTAGTCGGTAATAGCCAAGTTGGGAAAAAAGCCACTGTATTCTGCCAAATGTTCCTCTGGATGTATAGTATACAGGATACCAATCACAATGTGGGATTCTTGCTATATGTAGCTCTAGTATTAAAATATATGTCATGAAAATTATATTTTATAAAAACTCTTTAGTCTAAAAGACAGGATGAAACAAACAGCTGGTTATACTCGTTATTATTTACTAAACCATTTGCATAAGGGGCCAATTGGACAGCAAGATCCAAACAAGCCTCTCGCCATGCCACAATGCCTGGCCTGAATTTGGTCTGGACTGTACACTGCCGGATGGTTGAGATTCTGACCCTAATACTTGTATTTATATGAGTAGAATGCTCTCTCAGGCTGTTCATACCTCCTATAACCTCTGATCCAGTACTAGCACAATATTTAGCATACCAGAATGCAAAAATAAAGTGTCTCGATCCTCCTTTTCCTACAGAGCACCGCAATTATGGAAAAACCTCAGGGACACAGTCATCTCTTCATTCAATCGAATATCTTTTAAGAAATCTATGGCAATATACCTCAGCACAGAATGCACCTGTCATAGTTGAATATATTTATTACCTGTTTTTTGTAATATTGTATCGTATTGTAACAATGCAATGTTTTGTGGACCCAGGACATACTTGAAAACAAGAGAAATCTCAATGTATCCATCCTGGTAAAATATTTCATAAATATATCAATTTGTACTTAAAGGACCACTCTAGGAACCCAATGAAGCTTAATGAAGCTTAATGAAGTGGTCTGGGTGCTAGGACCAGCTAGGGTTAACCCATTTTTTCATAAACATAGCAGTTTCAGAGAAATTGCTATGTTTATGAATGGGTTAAGCCTTCCCCCTAATCCTCTAGTGGCTGTCTCTTGCCGCGCATGCGCATTCAGCCCAGGAGGAGGATCGGAGGAGGAGAGCTCCCCGCCCAGCGCTGGAAAAAGGTAAGTTTAACCCCTTTTCCCCTTTCCAGAGCCGGGCGGGAGGGGGTCCCTGAGGGTGGGGGCACCCTCAGGGCACTATAGTGCCAGGAAAACGAGTATGTTTTCCTGGCACTATAGTGGTCCTTTAATGATTTAGGTTTTCAATGGTAAAATTTGTTGGTAAGAAACGGAACCCATGTTTATTACATTGTGTCTATGGGAAATTAGTTCTCACTTTATGAGCTGTCATTTTATGAACTAGGCTTCGGAACCAATTAGTTCATAAAGTCGGGAACTACCTGTATACAAATTTTATCCAAACAACACATAAGAAAAAAAAGAAAATTTGTATATACAAAAAAAAAAAAAAACCCTCAGATTTTACTGTTATGCAACTTTCCTTTTTTAGATATTTTTTCAATAGGTGGGGACTTTAAAATAAATAACTCCCATGCATGGCTAGGGGGAATAAAATAAAAGGAGTGGCAACCTAGTGTTTCCCTCTGCCAACACCCATTGGCGGTGGGTGTAGGCACCAATTATAATATTCCTGGACCTATGGCCAATCCGACCCCCCGTGTTATTTAAGAGCCTCCCCCAAGCCCCTTGGGATAGGGTCTTTCTAGCAACTAAGTAGCAATGGCTACCCATGAGTTTGTTTTAAACAGTTAGTAGACATGTCCACCCTACAGCATGGAAGAAGGGAGCATAGGGATGTTTTCAACCTTCCTGACAGTAATATGGCCTTCTTACTGACCCCCATGGGGTATTTATTTATTTAACTTTTTTAATGTGGCAGCTGGTTAGCAACAGCTGATCAGCTGCCAAATAATTAGTCCTCGCATTGTCGAGGATTATTTAACTATTTGCCCTATTTAACTATTTGTCCGCTGACTGTTAGCGCAAGAAATCATGTGAAAGATAATTTGCAAATGTGCATCCTGCCTGGTACATTTGGTTCTGAATTTTATTAATATTTGTGTTTTGTAAATCTTCAATAACCTATACATTGTATAGGGTTTGATGCAAAAGCACTGATTTTAATATGGGCGATTGCTGAATTTTCACTTGAGCTGATCAAATTCCCACTGTATTTGGATTTAGTAAATATGAAGATTACCATTGCGGTTGGAATTTGGTAATTTTCACTGTATTTTGATCATCTGGAGAAAGTCCAATGTTTATTGAATAACTCTGACTGTATTTTCTATGCTGTGTTGGAAAGATGCTGAGAATCGGTAAATTCTGATTATCATTAGATCTGCTTTTAGTTGTCCCTCTGGTGGTGACATTGATAACTTCACATTGCTTCAGTAATATGTAGAAACACAGCTGTGATATCTGTCAAATCAACAATGGAGTTGCAAGTGATAGTCAACCTTTCACTGTCAGTTGATGCAATTACAGAATCTGTGATGGGAGTGGGTTGTTGCAAAGGGCACAATGGTGCCCATCCAAAGGATGAAATGACAGAAAAATGTTGATCTAATGTCAGTCAAAATGTATAACACCAGCATTTCATCCTCACTATTAATCTAACCATTTATTTGCCTGATTCCAAGAAAGCCTTCATTTCATCTTCAACCTTGATTCCAAACCTTCCTCTCAATTTCATTGATATTCAAATGCAGTCAAATAATATCATAAGACAAAGTAGGGAGGCGCCCCCTAATTAGTTTAAGAAAATGAAGTAGCACTATTCCCAGCACTATAACCTTGATATTTCCCAAAACCTTCAGATTAGAGATTTTGTATCTTAGCTAATACTCTATACTTTAGGTTGATACTAAAGGTCTTTAATTTTGTTGAGGGCAGGGGTGACAGGGGTTCCGCCCATAAAGGATTAACTTCTTCTGTTTATAATTACATTACATGTGACAGGGGTTCCGCCCAGAAAGGATTAACTGTTTATAATTAAATTTCCACTCTAAAGCATGAGAACTTTGAATATGTCCTATGGTGAAAGGCAGACCTGAATGAAGTGCAGGAGTGGGGTTCCCGGGAAGATATCTGGGAGATTGCTTCTCTCGGTATCTCTTCAGGAACAAATGGTAAAAATTCTGTTGAGATGGTATACCACACCAGTTAAACTTTTCAGAATGGGAAAAATCTCCACAACCGTTGTTGGAGGGTATGTGGACATGAAGATACTTGTGATCGACTTGTCCAGTGGTGTCTAACCTTTGCAAACAAATTCATAATCTACTGAGATGGATCTTGCTGCAACCTTTTTATCTGGATCCTTGGTCCATTCTTGCTGTCCAGTCCACAGATAGGTTCCCCCTGACAATTACAGAGATTATTTGACAAAATCACTCTTCCACCGAGACACACTGTGGCTGCACATTAGCTTAAACCACTTGCTCGGTTTATGATTTACATTAAGATTGTAGATAATTGTCTCATGGACCAGCTTACTGTTTCAGTCTGTGATATGATGCCCAACTTACATAAAATGTAGTCTACATGGGATGATGTGACCACTCACGTATAGTTAAGTTTTTGAACCATTATTTGGTGTATATATATATATATATATATAAAAACAAAAAACACAATATCCTTGCACACATAGGCTCTAAATTGTATTATCCGGGTGCTTGCAGTCTGGGGGAAATCTTATACACAAATTATGACCAGCACTCACGGTTTAGTGAAAGTTAAAAGTCGTAGGCTTTAATGAAGACTCATAGTTAAAAGTAGATCGACGTTTCTGTCCACGTCTGGGACTTTTCATGATGAAAGTCCCAGACGTGGACAGAAACGTCGATCTACTTTTAACTATGAGTCTTCATTAAAGCTTACAATTTTTAACTTTCACTAAACCATGAGTGCTGGTCATCTCTACAATTTGTGTGTGTGTGTATGTGTATATATATATATACATATATATATATTTCTCCACCCCCTTCTTTTCTCCCTTCCCCCTTTTCTTTTTCCCTGTGACTCCTTTTCCTTTATTTTTTCCTACTCTCTTAAGTTTTTATTGTAAGCATACACTGATTAGACACAACATTAAAACCACGTGTGAAGTAAGTAACTGATAATATTGTTACAATGGCACCTGTCAAGGGGTGGGATATATAAGGCAGCAAGTGAAGAGTCAGTTCTTGAATTTCATGTGTTGGAAGCAGGAAAAATGGGAAAGTGAAAAGATCTGAATGACTTTGATAAGGGCCAAATAGTGATGGCTAGATAACTGGATCAGAGCAGGCTCATTGATGCACATGGAAAGCAAAGACTAGCCCGTCTGACCCGATCACACAGAAGAACTACTTTAGTACAAATTGCTGAAAAACTTAATGTTGACCGTGATAGAAAGATTTTAGAGCAGTGCATCACAATTTGCTGCATATGGCAGTGTTCCCCAACTCGGTCCTCATGGACTACCAACGATTCCGGTGTTTTCAGTATCTCCATTGGAATAAAACAGGGAAATACATAAATCTTGCACTGTTGGTGGTCCACGAGGACTGGGTTGGGAAAC
Organism: Pelobates cultripes; assembly: GCA_933207985.1. Classification (NCBI taxonomy): domain Eukaryota; kingdom Metazoa; phylum Chordata; class Amphibia; order Anura; family Pelobatidae; genus Pelobates; species Pelobates cultripes. The sequence goes on from OW240914.1 coordinate 107,206,610, forward strand.
ACTGGCGTATGGGACTGTGTAGCCGCAGACCAATCAGAGTGCCTATAATAACCCCTGTCCACCAAAAGCACCTTCAATGGGGACATGAGTGTCAGAGCTGGACCATGGAGCAATGGAAGGAGGATGTCTGGTCTAATGAATCACATTTTCTTTTAGATCAGTGGATGGTCGGGTGCATGTGTGTCATTTACCATGGGGAAGAGATGGTAGCAGAATACACTACGGGAAGAAGGCAGGCTGGCAGAGGCAGTTTTATGCTCTGGGCAATGTTCTACTGCAAAACCTTGGATCCAGGCATTCATGAGGATGTTACTTTGACATGTAGCACCTACCTAGTGATTGTGCCACATACACCTCTTTATGGAAATGGTATTTCCTGATGGCAATGGCTTCTTTTAGCAGGATAGTGCACCCTGCCACATTGCAAAAAGTGTTCAGGAATGGTTTGAGGAACATGACAAAGTGTTGAATTACCCAGATCTCAATCCAGAGCCACTTCAAATAGGTATCTTCATGTAATGTGATTCTTTGTCAGAGAATAAGGAACATTTAATTTTTTATTTTATTTTTTTTATTCTTTATTTTTACGTGACAGGATTAGTGGCATAGAAATTGCAGTTCGGCTTTCGCAGAAGCCCACGTACAACTGTGTATACAAAATCACATTCAAACCCTGAGGCATAGCATGTGTGAGTAAGTGCTCTGTGGCTTAATTTCACCGTCCGTCACGGTTTTTACCGTTTCGAAGCACGGTTTCCTTATGTGCCCTGTTATGTGTGCCCTCGTAGCACTTTTTCGCACGACTAGTGAGTTTTCACGCCATCGAGTGCATGTCTGTCGGGTTATGTTTGTTGCCTGTCTACCTTCCCGCCTGCTTGATCCAGCCCCATCCCGCTGCACTCCCCTGGCCTGCCCTTGTCTGGTGCATGTATTGTGCTTTTGGCACTCTTTTCTAGGTTTGTTCCCCATAGAGGGGTGTGGAGAAAGAGAGAGAAGAAAGAAAGGGTAGAAGTGAGATAGGAGTCCTTAGGCGGGCCAGGGCCCGGGTACGGGTGGCAGGGAGGCGGCAGGAGGAGGGCGGAGGGGGGGGGAAGAGGGCACAAAGCGACGCACCCCCCCTCGGATCTCGCCCCACCGTCCTCCCGGACCCCCCCTCAGTCCACCACACTCACCTCGGCCTATTTCGCCTAGGTCGCGCCCCTCCCCCCATCATCGCCCCACTGGGAACTGACCCATGGCTCCCACACCTTTTGGAAGGTCGTGGTGGTGCCCCTGACCCTAACGGTGAGATCATCCATCACCCGTATATCTTTTATCCTATCAATCACGCTCTGTAAATGCGGTAGGTCCTGCTGTAGCCATTTAAGGGCCATAGCCTGTCGCACGGCTAGCGTAATCTTGTGGAGCAGCTGTTGCTCCCTTCGCGTCCATCCCTCTACCGACCTACTCAGGAGATATACCCATGGTTCCAACACTGGTGTCCTGGAGAACACCTGTCGCACCATGTCATGCACCGCTTTCCAAAACTGAATTGCTCCGGGGCATTCCCACCACATGGAGGTACGTTCCCCTGGCTCCGCAGCCCCTCCAGCATAAGTCTGTCATGGTTTTGTGCATTTTGTACAGGGTTACTGGGGTTGAGTACCAGCGAAACATTGTCTTAAATGCTTGTTCCTGGTGTAATACGCAGATTGAGGAGGTGTTGTTCGCCTCCCATATCTCCTGCCACTCCACCCCCTCTAGCTCTTCTCCCAAATCCTTCTCCCACTTCTCAGTATATGTTAATCCCCCCCATTCCCCCGTCTCCGTGCATAAGTGCATATATAGTGTTGAGGCCAGTCCTCTGGGTATGCTTTCTGTGGTGCATATGCGCTCAAAAAAGGTTAGGGGTTTTATCGCCGTTTCCTTAATGGACGGCTGGGCAGCGAAATCCCTGATCTGCATATAGCGGAAAAAGTCTGCCGGGGTCAGATGCCTGCCCTGCTGAAGGTCGTCGAATGTAACCATGTCGTTACCCCGATATAGATGATGGAGCCTCTGTAGGCCTGCTCTCTCTAGGTTTCGGAAATTCCGTGCTTCTATGCCCGGATAAAAGGCTTTGTTGCGTAGGATGGGCATCAGGGGGGACGGGGAGGACATCAGCCCATACTTCTTACCATAGTTATCCCACAACCTAAGGGAGTTCGCTACTGCGGGGCATACTGCTCTGTTCAGGAGTCTGTCCTCTCTCGGGATCCACATCACAAATTGGGGTAGGTCTAACCCTAACATAAGCGATTCGATTTCCACCCATTTCCGGTCATCGAGCGGCGAATGTCATAGCGCGACTTGAGTCATTTGGGCCGCTAGATAGTAGAAGAACAAGTTCGGGAGGCCTAGGCCTCCTCTCCGTTTAGAACAGTACAGCACGTGTCTCGATATCCGTGGCCTTTTGTTTTGCCAGATAAACTGTTGTGGAAATGAGATATTGATATATTTTCTAGTTAGTAAAATGTCTATTTACTCATCTCACTAAAATCAGTATATAAGCTATACACGCATATTTAGACAAAATGGCTGCTAGAAGCTTCTAACCCCTCCCTTCCTATAACACCGATTAACTACCTCGTGCAACAAGATGGCGCTGGAATCCGTGGGAGACCCTCATGGTTCCAGTGACATCACCTTTAGTAGGCAGAGCATTAAGAAGACCACTTAACACTTAACCAATTGTTGATGTATTATTTCATGTTATCTCTGACAATGCTTATGATGTAATTTTGCTTTAAAAGGGACCTGCCGGCCCCTCTGAATAAACATTCCTCAAGTTATTCAACAACCTGGAACCTGTGTCTGGTGTGAATTACTTCAGGGAGCGTGCACGCATTGTTTCTTTAATTTGGCCGGGGCAGATACACAAAGAAATAATCAATTTATTGATTGATTTTTTCCATTTCATAAAGCGACCTATTGTCTGTTGGATTGGTGCTAATTGGGCTTTCGACAAGTGTATGGGTAATGCCTGAAACATAAATAGTATCCGAGGGAGGACATTCATTTTTATGGAGTGAATCCGGCCTATCCACGATATGGGCTTATCTGACCATTTTTCTAAATCTTTAGTTATAGTTTTCCATAAGGGGGTATAGTTACGTGCGTATAGGGCATGCGGGTCAGCCGTGAGGTTGATCCCCAAGTATTTAAGAGCATCCCGCTCTATCTGAATTTTGTAGTTGTTGTGTATGGACACTATATCGGCTTGGGACATGCTTGTAGGGAGAGCGCTGGATTTAGCCATGTTGGCCTTGTAGCCCGAGATCTCCCCATATTCATGCAGTCTCTCCCCTAAGGCCGCCATTGACCCTTCCGGATTCGTCAGCGTCAGGAGAACGTCGTCAGCGTAGGCTGCCGCGACGAATTCCCTCCCCCCCACCTTGACCCCCTGTATGTTGGGATCCTGCCTAATTGCCTGTAACAGCGGCTCCAGAGCCATAACAAACAGCAATGGGGACAAGGGGCAGCCCTGTCTGGTGCCGTTGTACAAGCTAAAGGGCATAAGAGGCGCGACGGTAATCTGCACCAGGAACATTTCATTTTAATACACTGCGACATAACATACACTTTATCTGTAGTCAGTAAAGGATGTAGTTTAACAAAATAAAGAGTAAGGTAAGAGCAATAATATCCAAGAGGCCAAAGTGGGACTCAGGCATTATCACATTATCTGATTGCTGGCATTCAAAAGCTGGCTAAACAGAGATGAAGCTTCTTTCTCAATGTCTCTTAATAGAACACTGTCATCAAATGTTCTTAAGGGGCTCTGTCACTGTCTGGGGTCTTTGCATAATTTGACTGCGGGTTCCTCCACAGACAGAGATGAAGATGAAGCTTCTTTCTCAATGTCTCTTAATAGAACACTGTCATCAAATGTTCTTAAGGGGCTCTGTCACTGTCTGGGGTCTTTGCATAATTTGACTGCGGGTTCCTCCACAGACAGAGCCTTTTTTCCACTAGTGACATCTGGGGAGTTGACAAGGCTTGACAAAGGGTAGCAAAAATACTAAGACAAAGTACTTCCTACTTTGTCATAGCAAGTCTTCAATGAAATGAAATGCCAACACAGGCAATGTGATTATTTCATAAAGAATTTATCTTATGAAATACTAATTTCAGAGGAAAGGTTCAGTGTGGGAGGGGGGAAAGGGGATTACAGTGCCACTTTAATATTTAATTTTATTTATATTATAATATACCATCTCATTATTTTTAAATTCATGTATATTGAATTTTTTTTCTGAAGGTCTGTTAGTTTTATGACAGAAAATGCTGCAGGTAGAAAGAAAACATGATTTTGAAAAGCAACAGAGGTTTCCAAAGCCAGAATATTGAGCAGTGGGTCGGTTACAGGCCCGGACTGGCCATCGGGCACACCGGGCAAATGCCCGGTGGGCCGCGGTGGCCATGGGCCGAGGCCGGCAGGGGAGGTCCCAAGACATCCCCTGCCGGTCTATGCAGGGCCGGCACTATCCGAGCGCCGGCCCTGCTGTCTTCCATGGAGGGCTGGTGGGGAGATCAAAGCTCTCCCTCACCGGCCCATTTAAATAGACCGGCGGCTGGGGAGAGAGGGAGAGGATCCGGCGGAGCTCTATTTTGCAGCTCCGCTGGGTTCCTCTCGCGAGATCGGGAGCGTTGCCATGGCAACGCCCCGATCTCGCGAGAGTCACCATTGGACCACCAGGGATCGTGTGTGAATGGGGTCCCGCCCCCCCCACTCACCCCCACCCCCCACTCACCAGCGTGCCGGACCCCTCCCCCTCCCAGGCTAAAGGTAAGGGGGGAGATAATGCATGATTAGTGTTTTTGTTTATTTACCCCCCTTATTTTTTTTTATTTGTATATTTATTCCCACTTAGGTTTTTATTTGTTTATTTACCCCCAACACACAACATTTATACTCAGCACTCTCACACTCAGCACACTCAGCACTCACACACATCATACACAGCACTATTACACTCAGCACTCACACACATCATACACAGCACTATTACACTCAGCACTCACACACATCACACTCAGCACTCACACACATCATACACAGCACTATTACGCTCAGCACACAGCACTCACACACATCACACTCAGCACTCACACACATTATACACAGCACTCACACACATTATACACAGCACTCACACACATCACACTCAGCACTCACACACATCATACACAGCACTCACACACATCACACTCAGCACTCACACACATCACACACAGCACTATCACACTCAGCACTCACACACATCATACACAGCACTCACACACATCATACACAGCACTATCACACTCAGCACTCACACACATACTACACAGCACACTCACACACACATCACACTCCAAAGACTCTCACACATCATACACAGCACTCACACACATCATACACAGCACTCACACACATCACACTCAGCACTCACACAACATTTATACTCAGCACTCTCACACTCAGCACACTCAGCACTCACACACATCATACACAGCACTCATACACATCATACACAGCACTATTACACTCAGCACTCACACACATTATACACAGCACTCACACACATCACACTCAGCACTCACACACATCATACACAGCACTATTACACTCAGCACTCACACACATCATACACAGCACTCACACACATCATACACAGCACTCACACACATACACAACACTCACACACATCATACACAGCACTATTACACTCAGCACTCACACACATCATACACAGCACTCACACACATCACACTCAGCACTCACACACATCATACACAGCACTCACACACATCATACACAGCACTCACACACATCATACACAGAACTCACACACAGCACTCACACACATCACACTCAGCACTCACACACATCATACACAGAACTCACACACAGCACTCACACATTATGTACACAGCACTCACACACACATACACAGCACTCACACACATCACACTCAGCACCCCCCACACACATCACACACAAGCAGTCAGTTGTCTGTAATAATCACAGCACTCACACACATCACACCCAGCACTCACACACATCATACACACAGCACTCACACACACTCACACTCAGCACTCACACACATCATACACAGCACTATTATACACTCAGCACTCACACACATTATACACAGCACTCACACACATCACACTCAGCACTCACACACATCATACACAGCACTCACATCACACTCAGCACTCACACACATCATACACAGCACTCACACACATCATACACAGAACTCACACACAGCACTCACACACATCACACTCAGCACTCACACACATCATACACAGCACTATTACGCTCAGCACTCACACACATCACACTCAGCACTCACACACATCATACACAGCACTCACACACATCATACACAGCACTCACACACATCATACACAGCACTCACACACACATACTGCACCCCTCACATACACACACAACCCCCCGATACACTGCATCACACACATACACAATACTTCCAAACATATTTATATAATATATATATATACACACAGCACCCCTCACACACACACACACACAGCACCCCTAAACACATTTCATTCCAGACACACACTAGATCCTCTACCCAACTCTGAATCATCTACACACACTAGATCCCTATATACACTCTGAATCCGTTATATACGCACGCTCACTAGATCTCCCATACGTAGTCTGGGTCCTTCACACACACACACACACACACAGTCTGGATCCCCTATACGCACACTAGATTCCTTGTAAGCAAACCCATACATTCCCTGACACACACACACACACACTATAGCCTGTATATACACACACACACACACACACACTATAGCCTGTATACACACACTTGCTACATCCCCTATAGACACATTCTCTACAGCCCCTAGCCACATATGCATTACATTACACCACAAACACAACACGACTAAAACCGACCTTATTACACAATACCACACCACGACCAGCTCACTCTGCACACACGCAATACCACAAGCAGGCTCCAAACACATGCACAATACTCTTTCCTGGCCCTTTTGTCTCCTGGTATCCATTTATAGAGACACCAGAGACAAGTTGCAAGGAAACACAGTGCAAGCATGTTATTAAATTTGCTTGCACTGCACAGAACAAATACAGGGCTTTTTTTCTCATGCTAGAGCTCTTCAGCAGAGCTCTGTGCATGGTCTGCCCTGGAAGAGCATTGAACCAACATGCTCACTTTGAGAGGGCGCGTGTTTGTCATGAGTGATGACAAAACACACCCTCTCTGCCCCGCCCCCTTCTTAATGGGCCGCTGTGATAAAAAAATGCCTGGGCCGAATTTTTTCCCCAGTCCGGCCCTGGTCGGTTAAGTAACAATATATCTAAAGCTGTATGCTGATTAGCATGCTGTTAGAAAGAACGAGTGAGAAAGGGGATTTTTTTCAAAACTTCAATACATGAATTAAGATTATATTAAGATATTAACAAAATTGATGTGTCCTTTAATTAAGGTGTAAAGAATATAAAAAGCTGTTGGCATTAATATAATAATCTATGTGAATGGAAGTATGAAGTAATACATGTATACACTTGTCATTTAATTCATAAATAGCTCTGGAAGAATCCTGTGAAGTCACAGGTAAAATAACAGGTAGGCTGTCCAGGTAGCTAGAGTACCCACAGATACCGTGAAATTAAGTACACGAAACGCTCAAAAGGAAATTGGTGACTGTATACAGAAAAACAGCATCAGGGTCAGTAAATGAACCAAATGGAGGGATAATCTAATTTATTTTTCCAATAAATGCTCTATGAAGATATCTGGAAGCTCTTATATAAAGATACAAAGGATCAGGGATGCAAAACATTATAAAATGATTCCTTATAGGAAAGTTCACTAAATTGGTTCTGGTTTTGAAAACTCTGAACTCAAGCAAGAATAGCTCTTAGGAAGAAGGCTATATATGTTCAGGGTTAGGATAATGTGAGAAAAAGTAGATCACTTTATCTTGGCAAGAATGCAGTAATGAGAGCCCTTCTATGAAGGATAAGGTACTTTAAAATAGGAATCTTCACACAGATACAGAAATGGAGGGGAGGCACAAGATATTTTTAAGCATTTCTTTTTCTAGGCAGCTTTATAAAAATTAGGCCTGAAGACAAAAGGAGTAATCCAAATATGTGGGTAGATCTGTGCTGGCAGTGTTCAAGAAAAGTCCATGTAAACAATGTAATCTAAAAAATATACCAAAATTAGAATTAAGGCCATATACAGAGTGAAAGACCAATGCAAGAGCCTTGAATTCTGAACCATGCTGATATTTATCATGAAGGGAGTGCAATGTTTGGCTGATTCCTGATTAAGAATAAGAATTATTTTCACTTGTGACTCCCTAGATTCTAGTAACAGCCCACTATAGACCATATTGGAAATGGGATAGAGAGAATTTGGATATGTTGCACTGAACCCGTTCTGTGTATTCTCCACAGATTTGCTCAATCAATATTATTTTTGAACTGGGCCTTTTTCTGACTTCCATTTGCTTGCCTATAATCCTGACCATGGACTGAAACTGGCAATTTTGAAATCTGGCATTCGACTTTCACTCTGTCTTAGTTTACGCTGTGTGTATGATGTGTGATGTGCCCTTGAAAAACTGCCAAACGTTTTATTTGTTAAAGCAAAAAAAAAAAAAAAAAGCATAGGATGCGTCTCTGAGGGAAAATGGTTGCTATACGCAGAGATTTGTCCTAGTACCTACCTATGCATCTGGACACTATATGAATTCTCTCTCTTTTGTTTTATAAACTGTTAGCATAATCTTCTTTTAAATTACAGGATGCATTGTACAATAAAAAAGAAATTGTGTGCATGGATTGCAACTCGGCTATACACAAAGAGTTTTAATCATGTAAATTTACATTTAATTTAATATTTAATTTTATTTTCAATCGTTACAGAATGGAAACATTGAGGGGTTAAAATGTTAGCCACAATGCCATATCCAACAATTTTCAGTATGACTGCCAAGGATTATAGCCTTTCCACCACCAAGCAATACCATAGCCAAATAAAAAACAGACGCTCTAAGTGTGGGCCGAGGCTTTGCCCACAGCTTTTTGGAGAACCAACCCAACATAACATAACCAGAATAAAACTATCAGCTGCTGTACAGTACAGGCATGGACAGGCCTTTATCTTTTTTTTATTTATTTTTTTAAATCTGTAAGGATGGTGCCTCTCTGAGCACAGTAAAGAGTTCCAGAATGTTGGGGCAGCATGGCGGAATGTCCAGGAACCTGACTTTGTCTTTATTCTGGGCACCGACAGGAGGGATTTGTTAGCCGACCGAAGTGAGCGGGATTAATATACGGTGTCAGGAGATCTCAGGTATTGTGGGCCTTAATTGTTTAAGATTTTGACAGAAGGCCAATTTTAAAATATGTTTGGCATTTAATTGGAAGCCAATGCAACCATTGGAGAACTGGTGTTATGTGATATGATCGAGTTTGGTTGGTCAGTAGTCTGGATGCTGCATTTTGTACTGTCTGTAGGCGAGGGGGTTCTTTTCCTGGGAATCCAAGTACAGTAATCTAGACGAGAGGGCACAAATGCATGGATCATCCTGTGGGATTGGCATATCATCCGGTGGGATAACGTGTTAAATCCAGGCTTCTTGGATCTGTTAATGCAGGGCAGCACTGGCCCAAAAAGGTCTCTCCATTCATTGGTTAGGTGCCGGGCAACTGAGGGGATCTGTCTCACAAGCTCCAGCTAATCAAAGCATAATATAACACATACAGATACATACACAGACACACATGCTGATACACAGACACACAGAATGACACATTCAGATGCACAGAATGACTCTTCTACAGATATAAACACTGACACACATACAGATACACTGACAAACACTAACACACATGCGGATGCACAGAAACACATACACATATAGTGTGAGGTCCCCACTCCCCAGTTTATTATTATTATTACTGGTATTTATATAGCGCCAGCATATTCCGTAGCGCTTTACAATATTATCAAAAGGGGAGATTAAGCAATAAATGAGACAATTACAAAAACTTACAAGAACAATAGGCTGATGAGGGCCCTGTTCAAACAAGCTTACAGTCTATAGGAGGTGGGGTGTAAAACCCAACAGGACAGGAGGTAGCAATCAAACAAGGGGGAGTGAAGCAGAGTTGAGGAGAGAATAGAGTGCTGCCCTTTAGGAGAGAGCAAGGGACAGGTATATGAGATAGACATTACTCTGGGAGGCCATAAGCTTTCCTAAAGAGATAGGTTTTAAGGCACTTCTTAAATGATTGGAAAATAGGGGAGAGTCTGATGGCGGTAGGCAGGCTATTCCATAGGAAGGGAACCGCCCGCGATAAGTCCTGCAGGCGTGAGTTGGCTGTATGGATGTGAACAATGCACAGGAAAATCAGTCTGGCTGCAGCATTCATTACAGACTGTAGCAGGGCAATACGACTTGTGGAAAGACCTATTAGAAGAGAAATACAATAATCAATGCTAGAGATTACTAGCGCATGGACAAGCTTCTTAGTAGCATCTTGTGTAAGAAAGGGGCAGATTCGGTCTATGTTTTTAAGGTGGATTCTACAGGATTTGGTAACAGACTGGATGTGAGGTTGAAATGTGAGGCTAGAATCAAGTATAACGCCAAGACAGTGCGCTGGCTAAGATGGACTGATGTGGGTACCACTCACGTAAAGGGAGAGCGAAAGAGGGGATCAGTATTGGGAGGAAGAAAGACAAGGAGTTCAGTTTTAGAGAGATTGAATTTCATAAAGCGGGAGGACATCCAATCAGAGATAGAAGAAAGGCAAACAGTGACACGTTTCAGGACAGCAGGGGAGAGGTCCGGGGAGGAGAGGTATATCTGAGTGTCATCAGCATTCAGGTGGCACTGGAATCCAAATGAGGTAATAAGCTTGCCAAGAGAGGCAGTATAAATAGAAAATAAAAGGGGACCAAGTACAGAGCCTTGGGGGACTCCAACAGAGACAGGACAAAGGGAGGAGGTATTAGAAAAGGAGACACTGAATGAGCGTTGGGAGAGATAGGAGGAAAACCAAGGGAGGACAGTGTCACAAAGGCCGAGTGATTGAAGAATTTGGAGAAGGAGAACATGGCCAACAGTGTCAAAGGCAGCAAAGAGGTCACAAAGAATTAGTATAGAGTAGTGCCCTTTGGATTTAGCTGCAATTAGGTCATTAGTGACTTTAATAAGAGCAGTCTCAGTAGAGTGGAGAGGGTGGAAGCCAGACTGAAGAGGGTCAATGAGAGAGAGTTGGAATTAATGAAGCAAGTCAGACGGGTAAAGACAAGCTTTTAGGAAAAAGGGAGCAGGGATATGGGACGATAGTTAGAAGGGGAGGACGGGTAAAGAGATGGGCTTTTTTAGGATGGGTACTACAGTAGCATGTTTAAGGGCAGCAGGGACAACACTAGAAATGAGAGAGCAGTTGAAGTTGTGTGTTAAGGAATGCACAAGACAAGAGGAGAGAGATCTGATAAGGTGAGACGGGACAGGATCAAGTGGGCAAGTGGTGGGTCGAGAGGAAAGGAGAAGCGCAGCAACCTCTTGTTCAGTAGCGTGGGAGAAAGTCTGAAGGGTAGGGAAGGCATGACCTATAGGTAGTTGAGAAAGAGAGGGGCAAGGTGGGGAGAATTCTTTCCTTAGCTGTTCAATCTTGTTGGTAAAGTAGCATGCAAAGCAATCGCGCCGCGTCTTCTTCCTCCACAGAAACACTGCACTGAAACGCGACTCACTTTGCAGGGTGGCCTGTCTGACCACCCACGCCGGCCTCTTAGCATCCTCCAGACACTACCGCATCCTGAACACAGCTTCACTGAATACGGAGCTTTGTGGGAATCCTATTTTGCACATATGCCGACACAAGGTCTCTTAAAGAGGCAGGAACCACAGAAGGGGGTGTGAATGAAGTAGGAGCTATAGTAAGTGGACATCTCCCCTCTCCCTATTTAAACTCCACTAACCCTTGACTCTTTGCTCAGTTATACTGTGCTCCTGTTGTGTTAATACCTTCAATGCCTGTCCTGTTTGATTCCCTGATATTTGATTCCTGTTTGACTCCTGACTACAATTCTGTGCCACCTGTCCTGATCTTTGGCTTTCCTGACCATTCTTCGTTTTGACCCTTTTGTACTGCTTTCCTGATCGACTTACACCCTTTTCTGCATCTTGGACTTCGCCCCCTTAACAGTGTCCTGAAAGGATAACTGAGTCATTTCCATGGAGCTCACAGAAGTAGCCGAGATGCTCAACTCGTTGACGAGGTTAGTCACCAACTTGACTTAAGCAGTACAAGAACTACAAGTCCAGGCTATGCCTGCTGTACCCTAACCATCGATGGCTGCCCATTTGATTAATCTTCCTTTGGCACCTGAACCACAGATTACTATGCCGGATAAACTTACTGGTGATATATTGAAATACAGGTCTTTCATTATGGCCTGTGAATTGATGTTCGACCTGAAGCCACGTACGTTCTATTCTGATTCTGTCAAAGTTTGTACAGTCATTATGCTCCTTTCTGGTCCTCCTTAGGAGTGGGAACACAAACTACTCCATGCCAATGATCCCTGCATTCAACATTGGGATTCCTTTGTGGCCTTTATATCTTCCATTTATGATGACCCACACAGACAGGAGACTGCTCAAACCGCCATACGTGCTTTGCGCCAAGGATGCAGACCTGTCTAGGACTATATCACTGATTTCAAGCGGTATGCCACTGAAACCCGATGGAATGAGATAGGACTGATTAATCAATTCCATTTGGGCTTATCAAAGTCTCTCAAGGACGACTTTGCACACTTTGGCATCCCATAAACACTGAAGGCCTTCATGCAACAGTCAATTCAACTGGACAGATGTCTACGAGAGAGATGTCAAGAGAAGGCTTCTTCCTTATACTTTTCTGCAAGAACGTCAATGCCTTGTCCTGGTTATCAGGCTTCTTCCTACACTGCTCAACCTGAGGAACAGGTGGGACTGGTCCAAGGTTGATTACCCCCTGATTATCAGATTATCCCCTGATTATTAACAGCCATGTCAAACTCGCGGCCCACATGCAGCCCACAACTAATATTTATGCGGCCCGTGGCGAGGTAGCGCTGATTGTGAACTCTCCCTGCTCAGCTCCCCGCACTGATGCCGGAATATGAAGACACTCTGGCTCCCGGCATCACTGCGGCACGCGAGGGAGCTGAGCAGGGAGAGCTTAAACTCAGCGCTCCCTCACTGCCTGTCCGCCCCCCTGCTTGCCTGCCTCCCCAGCAGCCCCACTAGACCCCAGGTACTAAACCACCCCAGTCTCTGTGTGTGTTTCTGATTGTGTGTATGGTTGTCTGTGTGTATAGGTGTATGGCTGTCTGTATGTATGGCTGTCTGTGTGTATAGGTGTATGGCTGTCTGTGTGTATATAGGTGTCTGTGTGTATAGGTATATGGCTGTCTGTATGTATGGCTGTCTGTGTGTATGGGTGTATGGCTGTCTGCGTGTATGAATGTCTGCATGTCTGGCAGGCTGTGTGTATGGTTGTCTGTATGTATGGCTGCATGTGTGTATAAGTGTATGGCTGTCTGTGTGTATAGGTGTATGGCTGTCTGCGTGTATGGCTGGCTGCGTGTGTGTATGGCTGTCAGTGAGCCTGTGTGTCTGTGTGTGTGTGTCTGTGAGGGAGCCTGTGTATTTGTCAGTGAATGTGTGTGTGTGTGTGAGTGTATGTGTGTGTGTGTGTGTGTCTGTCAGTGTGTGTGTGTATGTCTGTCAGTGAGTATGTCTCAGTGAGTGTGTGTGAGGGTTTCCGGGAGTAACGGGAGGATCTGCTTTTTTAAGGTACGGTGCGGCCATTGGGGGTATGCTAGAGGCCGGACTCTGGACACTGCTTGTTGGCTGTTTAAAAAAAATAAAAAAAAATAAACAGGGGCATGGGTTTAGTAGACGGGGGACGGACTGGGAGTGTGTATTTGTATGTGTGTGTGTGTCTGTATGTCATTATTATTATTATTATTATTGCCATTTATATAGCGCCAACAGATTCCGTAGCGCTTTACAATATTATGAGAGGGGGAATTTAACTATAAATAGGAAAATTACAAGAAAACTTACAGGAACGATAGGTTGAAGAGGACCCTGCTCAAACGAGCTTACAGTCTATATGCTTGTTTGTGTGTCTGTATGTATGTTAGTATGTGTCTGTATGTGTGTATGTCTGTTTTAGTATGTGTGCCTGTAAGTATGTATGTGTGTGTGCCAGTATGTGTGTATCTGTGTGTCAGTGTTTGTGTGTGTCAGGAATGTCTGTATATATGTGTGTCGGTGTATGTGTGTGTCAGAAATCTCTATGTGTATCTATGTGTCAGAGTATGTCTGTCAAGAATGTTTGTGTGTATCTGTGTTCCAGTGTGTGTGTGTCTCTGTGTCCATTTGTGTCAGTGTGTGTATTCTGTGTCAATGCTTGAGTGTCTGTGTGTGTGTGTGTCAGTGTGGGTATATGTGTATCTGTGTATTTTCATGTGTGTCAGTGTGTGTGTCTGAGTATCAGTGTGTGTGGAAGTGTATACACTACACACAAACGCACACCTGCATTCAAACACCAACATTCACACACATACACCATACAAAAACATGCTTACATTCAAACACAATTTGTATGTGTCTGTATGTGTGTGTGTGTGTGTGTGTGTGTATGTATATATATATATATATATATATACACACACACATATACACACACACACACTGCATCCACTACACATGCACTAACACACACCGTGTCCACTTTACACACCCTGCAGCCAATACATAAACACATACTGTATCCACAAAACGCACACCTTGTATGCACTGTACAAACACTGCTTCCTTGTGGGCAGATTTAGAGGCGGGTGGGGGTCTGGTGGGCGGGATTTGGAGGTGGGCCCTGAGGGTGGGCTTAGAGGCGGATCAGACCTTCATCTGTGGTAGCTTCCCTGCCATACTTATCCAGGTCTCAATAGGAAGACATGTAGAAATGATCACATTTGATCTGGTTCCCTAACCCCTGTTTCCTGTAATTCTCGGTATCCCTTGGCTACGCACCCATCATTAACTCGGCTACAGGAGGTGTGTCCTTCTCATCTTCTCACTGATCCTTTCAATGCCTTATGAATAGTTCCCAAAAAGGATGTTTACATTCCATCCTGGATGTTAATATGAACAAAAGCCATGAAGTGAACATACTTTCTCCGTATCACGCATACATGGATGTTTTCGACAAGAAAACCTTACCTCCACACAGGGATTATGATTGTTCTATTGACTTATTACCTGGGGCTCCTATACCCTATGGTAGAATCTACCCTCTAACAGAGAAGGAGTTAAGTATCCTAAAGGAATACATACATGAGAACTTTTATCCAGCCTTCCACTTCCCCCGCAGGAGCCGGTATCTTCTTTGTGGGAAAAAAGGATGGTGGTCTACGACCCTGTGTGGACTACAGGGAATTAAACCAGATCACCGTACAGAACATATATCTGCTTCCCCTTATTTCTGAATTAATAGAAAGACTACAGGCAGCAACCATATACACCATGTTGGACTTAAGAAGTGCCTACAACCTCCTCCGTGTCAGACAAGGCAATGAATGGAAAACAGCCTTTCAGTCCCGTTACGGACATTTTGAATACACAGTTATACCATATGGACTCTATAATGCTTCTGCCTCTTTCCAACACTTCCTCAATGACATCTTCAGAGACCTTTTTGATCGATATGTGGTTATATATTTGGATGATATCCTGGTCTTTTCCCCCGACCTGCAGACGCAACGTCACCACATGTTGGAGGTCCTGAAACATCTTTAGCAATACAGGTTATATGCCGAGAAGGAGAAATGTATCTTTGAGACAGCCTGTGTTGAGTTCCTTGGGTTTATCATTTGACCCGGCAAAGTGGGAATGGATCCAAGTAAAGTGAAAGAGATAACGCAATGGCCATAAACCCAGACAAAGAAACAAGTACAGAGATTTGTGGGTTTCGCTAATTTCTATAGATGCTTTATAAGAAACATTTTCAAAGTTATCCAAACTCTTACCCATCTCACAAAGAAAAATGTGAAGTGGTGCTGGGATCACCAGACACAAACAGCCTTTGACAAACTCAAGCTGATGTTCACCACAGCACCTATACTTCACATACCGGAATTACACAAGCCGTTCTTCCTTGAGATCGACGTCTCTCATACAGCTACTAGTGTAATCCTGTCACAAAGAAACAATGACACAGATACCCTTCATCCTGTTGCCTTCTATTCAAAGAGATTACCTGGAACTGAATCTAATTATGATGTTGGTGACAAAGAATTACAGGTCATAAAAAGGGCTTTTGAAGAATGGCATCTTCTGGAGGGATCATTTCATCCCATAACTGTCTACACTGATCAGAAAAATCTGGAATATCTCCGCACCGCCAAACAGCTCAATCCACGTCAAGCTCATTGGGCCTTATTCTTTTCCCGATTCCTGTTTCACATTACATATCGTCCTGGATCAAGAAATCAAAAAGCTGATGCATTATCCAGAATATTCACCACAGATGAAACAAAACCCAAAAGAGAAGAAACCATACTCAACATTTCCTGGGTGTCATGGCACTTGAATATCCTCATAACCACACTCTCCCGCAAACCCAAACGACTATTTCACACATTTAACTCTCTTCTTTGCCCTATTGTTCCTTCTCCACCTACTAACTTGACCGCCTCAGACTTTGCAACTCACTTCAATGACAAGATCTCTACAATCAGGGAAGAGATCTCTCATCTTTCTTTTTTAAAGAAAACTAGAGCAGACCAGAAGAACTGAAGAGCAGATCCTTAGAGAGGGAGAAAAAAGGAAGCGATTAGGGAAAGGTAAGTTCGGCATGACAGTGCCGCTTTAAATGAAAGAACTGAAATGAAAAGGTAATGCAGTCAGTATTTGCCCTTTCGTTTCGTATATAATTTGTATGTAGGACTTTCGTTTATGTTATAGTAAACGAATACCAAAAAGTCAGAAAATTCGTATGAAATCATATTCGTCCGATAACGAATGCACATGTCTAGCAGCAACCTATATTGAATCCTGATATAAAAATTTCCAGAAACAAGTAAATCTAATATATAGGTGCGCAATCAAAATATAAACCCAACAATGTGAGTGTAGATTAAAAGTCAATACGTATAACTGACTAAATGTTTCCTACTAAAAAGGAAACAATCTCACTACCCATGAGTGTCACAAAAATCACACTGTTATATGGTGAATAGTATGAAATATACTTGCACAGAAATTGTTATGATGATCTTAATGATCTAGAATACATAAAAACATCTAGTGCAGCCTTGTAGAACACAAAATTATATATAAAACTCACAAATGTGGAGTGGTTGAAGTACCACTCCAAACTATTGAGCATAGGGGTGATCAGATCCTCGTGTGCGCTGGATCCAAATGATGAAATTAGATGGACTCACCACCAGCTGAACGATAATGCAATACTTTATTCCAATTGTATAAAAAAATTTAAAGGCTCACTGTACAGTGGTGTATACAGTCTCTGGCTCTGTATGATGCCGTCCGAGTGCGCTCTCTCTTCACTGCATCAGCAAGGATATCTACGACTCCACCATGATGTGTCTCCAAGTATACTTCCGTGTTCAGGATGCTGAACACGGAACATGGAAGTAAACTTGGAGACACATTTACGTCCCATTTTTGGAGAGCATTTTGCCAGTCTCTTAATAACTGGGGGTGAGAGCGGGGGTGTCAGCTCCAGGCAGATGCCGAAAGTGCCGTTCAAGTGCGATAAGTGTTCCTGACATCCATCTATAGAGTCTTATTGGCACATACATCATTATACTCAGAGCCAGGTCTATAGGCTCTGAACCAGGTGAGCAGTTCTGTGTACTCCACCACTTACATTGCAATTCATCTATATACTACACCATATTTGGTCTTTTTTATTTTTAAAGGAACAGCACGATTTCACCAACTGTAGGTTTTGTGTTACCCCTAAAAACACACCTGCCCAAGTGATCTGAGCCTGTCCTGCTTAGGCTCGGCACCATGTGAGTGGGTCCATATATTTTTATTACCACTCCATTGTTATTTAACGTATCACATGATTGCATTCTCTATCTCATCCCCACCTCTAGGTTATTACAAATAAATCCAAGCGAGGGGGGAGGTGAGTCATTTATTTGTAACTCTTGAGCGCTCCACCGATCAACTGGTGTTGGTTCCCCACCACAGAGTCTATCACTACATTTCATATTCTTGTGTTAAGCTGTGAGAGGATTACACATTGGTGGTAGCATCATATATAATTTTTTCCACCCTTTTAAGCGCCTAAATACACAATATCACTCTGCCTTTCTTCCCTATACCAATGGGCAAACTGAGAGAATGAACCAGACCTTGGAGACTTATCTTTGTTGCTACACCACCCACTTACAATCCAACTGGAAAGACCTGCTTACCACAACTACATTTGCCTACAACCAGTGGCGTACACCATGACCCATGGGGCCCCGGTGCGAAAATTGATCCGCGGGCCCTCACTGGCCGGTCAAGAACATCGACAGGTGGGCACCTGGTCGCAGGTTACAGGGCTGCGCATCACGTAATGCCAGTGCATGCAGATGCACACACACTTAAAGGATGACACCGAGACCACTTCAGCTTAATGAAGTGGTCTGGGTGCCTGGTCCAGCTAGGTTTAACCCTTTTTTTATAGGTACTGGGCTGGGTGAAGGGGAACATGTTATGTGATGGGTGAAGCGGCACAGGTACTGGGATGCATGAAGGGGGCACTGGAGCTGAGATGGGTGAAGGGGCACTGGGGCTGGGATGGGTGAAAGGGGCACAAGGGCTGGGGTGGGTAAAGGGAGCACAAGGGCTGGTATGGATGAAGGGGGGCACAGGGCTGGGATGGGTGAAGGGGGACACAGGGCTGGGATGGATGAAGGGAGCCCAGGGCTGGATGTGTGACGGGGCACAGGACTGGATGGGTGAAGGGGGTACAGGAGGTGGGCGAAGGGCAAGTGGTGCTGGGATGGATGAAAGGGGCACAAGCGCTGGGATGGGAAGTGAGGCACAGGGCTGAATGGGTGAAGGGGCACAGGGCTGGATGGGTGAAGGGGCACAGGGCTGGGATGGGTGAAGGGGGCACAGGGCTGATGGGTGAAGCACAGGGCCGGGATGGGTGAAGTGAAACAGGGCTTGATGGGCGAAAGGGCACAGCGCTGATGCGAAGGAGCACAGGGCTGGGATGTGCGAAGGGGGCACAGGGCTGATGGGTGAAGGGGCACAGGGCTGATGGGTGAAGGGGGCACCAAAGTGGGATGGGTGAAAGGGGGTACAGGTGCTGGGATAGGTGAAGGGGCACAAGTACTGGGCTGGGTGAAGGGGTACAGGTGCTGGGATAGGTGAAGGGGGCACAGGGCTGGGATGGGTGAAGGGGGCACAGGGCTGGGGTGGGTGAAGGGGGCACAGGGCTGGGATGGGTGAAGGGGGGCTGGTGGGGGAGAAACTGAGAAACCTGCTGTGTTTATGAATGGGTTAAGCCTTCCCTATTTCCTCTAGTGGCTGTCCCATTGACAGCCGCTAAGAAGCATGCGTCTTCTCACTGTGATTTTCACAGTGAGAAACGCGCCAGCGTCCATAGGAAAGCATTATGAATGCTTTCCTATGTGACCGGCTGAATGCGTGCACAGCTCTTGCCGCGCGTCTCATACAGCCGACGGGGAGGAGAAGAGGAGGATCGGAGGAGGAGAGCTCTCCGCCCAGCGGTGGAAAAAGGTAAGTTTTACCCCTTTCCAGAGCCGGGCGGGAGGGGGTCCCTGAGGGTGGGGGCACCCTCAGGGCACTATAGTGCCAGGAAGCAGTATGTTTTCCTGGCACTATAGTGGTCCTTTAAAGGACCACTACAGACACCCAGATCACATCAGCTCAATGAAGTTGTCTGGGTGTCAGGTCCCTCTAGTTTTAACTCTGCAGCTGAAAACATAGCAGTTTCAGAGAAACTGCTATGTTTCACTGAGGGTTAATCCAGCCTCTAGTGGCTGTCTCACTGACAGCCGCTAGAGGAGCACACTGAGCGTCCATAGGAAAGCATTGAGTAATGCTTTCCTATGGGCGGTTTGAATGCGTGCGCGATCGCATTCGGAGCTGAGAGGCTGAGGGATCCTCAGCGCCAAGGGAGTCCGGCGCTGGAGAAAGGTAAGTGCTGAAGACTCACACACTCTCACTTACAGGCGCATACACACTAGCTAACAGACACACACATTTACTGACAGAGACACACTCAGCGACAGACATACATACACACTCACTTACAAAACATACACTCTCATTGACAAACACACACTCACTAACAGACATCAAACAGACTCACTAACACACACACTCAGTAAGACACACACAGTAACACACTAACACTCACTAGCAGACACACACACTAACACTGACACACACACTAACACTCACACACACACTAACACTCACACATGATTTTTTTTTTTTTTTTAATATAATCCCCCCAGCCTCCTTACCTTTTGGAGTGCTGGGGAGGATTATTCCCTGGGGTCCAGTGGGGCTCCTGGGCGGGTGGCCGGTCGGGCGGGCAGGCAGGCGGGCGCGCGAGGGAGCACTCAGTGCTTCCTCTTCAGCTCCCTCGCGCGCCGCGTAGGGATGCCGGCGCCGGAAGATGACGTCATCTTCCGGCTCCGGTATCATTGCGGTGCGCGAGGGAGCTGAAGAGGAAGCACTGAGTGCTCCCTCGCGCGCGCGCCCGCCTGCCTGCCCGCCCGGCCACCCGGGGTCAGCAGGGCCAGCCTCAGGGGGGCCCTGGGGTGGTCGGCTCCTGGGCCCCCCAGGGGAAGAGGCTGGCCCTGGGCGTACATACCGGGTCGCAGGGGCGGCCGGGCCCCCTGGTGGGCCGGGCCCGGTCGCAGTCGCGACCCCTGCGATCCTGGTATGTACGCCAGTGCCTACAACTCAGGAATCCATGACTCAACTCACTCTTCACCTTTCCTTCTGAATTACGGATTTCAAACCACTTCACTCCCAGGACTGCCTACCTTCACCACTGTACCTGACACCTCTGCTCTTGTTACACACCTGTCACAAGGATTTCTGTGTTCCCCTGAAAACATTGCGAGAGTCAAGCTCTCTACAAATCCTATGCCGATCACCACAGAAAACCTCCTTTCTACCAGCTAGACCACCTGTCACGGCTTACCTTAGTGGGAGTCCGGTATGCAGAGATATGTGCTCAACCTTGCAATTAAACACAGGCCAAGGTGGTCAGATAAAAACTCACCTGGCCTGTGAGTCTGTGCACGGGGCTGTGCAGGGTAATGCTCCAAGTCGCAGTACAGGTACGGACAAAAGCAGGAGAATCGACATGGGTAAGCCAAAGGTCAGAGGGTGCCAGAAGTTAGGGTACTTGTACAATTGCCTCCATCTTTAAGGGGTTAAAGGAAAAACTGACTGACTGACTTCCCTAATTAGTCCAGGGGTTCTCTTTACTGTCCCATACAGTACATTTAACAAAAATAGATCTAGAGATTACTTTGATTGCTGATATAAATTTCTCCAGCCAGACTGCATTATGAGCATTTTGACAAAAAAAAAAATCATTTACCAGTTACACTCTAATAATATGGGCACGAAGTGGACTGCTGACACTTTTAATATATTTTTATTTAATGTTCTGGGTTTTCGTGTAGAGAACTTCAATATGTTGCTTTAGAATGCTGCACTTAAAAAAAAAAAAAAAGTAATTCAAGGTGAGACAGCTGGTACATAATGATAGCGCTATAAGTTTCACCAAAAGTAGGCATTATATTTGAGCTAAGTTAAATTTTGTATTATTATTTGAGCCAAGTTACATTTTGTGTGGCTGTGTTAAATTACAACGTTAAGCTTCCATGAATAGGGAGAAATACGGAGAAATAATTAGTCAATGAATACAGTTGTTTGGGGCTCTGCTGCATACACTGAAGACTTACTTTCTGGATTTTGCTGGTAATTTCACAGTTTGCATTTGTCCCCAGACGAGAATGCGTCATGTTTAGTGTTAGAACATCTATCTCTGTTAATTAAATTCTGTACATGATTCTGTGCATCCGAGTGTGTTAAAAAAATATTTTTCCAGTGCTGATTGTGATATTCTGGCCAAGGCTGATTTCTTATACCTTAAATGTAATATTCCCAATTATGAAGAGGAGGTTTCAGTAAAGAACGTTAAAGCAAATATGAAGCCTCCTGTGTTGCCATAAAATTGATTCTATCATCAGGTGCAAACAATAGTTTTAGAATTTTCACCTCAGTGTGTTTACAATGGTTTAAGCAGTTCCTGTGTATTTAAGGGTTAACATCAATTTGGGAGCAGTGAGTCACAGGCTCTGCAATTAAGGACAAGAGCTGCTTTAAGTTGACAGTTCTTGTACAGGGCATGGGGCACAGTAGTCCATAGGGGCTGCTGGGCTGCCAGTGGTTGCCTCTTTCAGCCTAAGGAAGGGTTTTCATCCCAGTAATTGATACCGGTCCAATTAGCTACAATGGCTTTTTGGTTATTAACCTTTATTTCACAGCTCACCCCCTCCATAGCGAATAATGATCAGACTATAGAGCTTCCCTGTAAACCTGACCTGCAAGCTAACTAGCAAACCCGAGTGTGTCCTGCCAATCCCAGTTCGTGTTACTGTGCAATTCTCCAAAGCCAAGTATCAAAGCAAAGCGCTACAAGCACAGGGGTGTCCGTGTTTTAGATTTTAGGGCGGGAGCTGCATGGCTACAATTCTATCGCCCGCATCTTTATGGAACGTTGTGTAATTCATCACATACTGTGCGAGCTTGAAATGGATGACTGGCTCCACTCCACAGTCACATAACAAGTGCAGGTGCATGGCCTCAGCAATACATCTCATGGGAATTAGGATAAGCTCCACCATTTAACATTACCACAGAGAAAAAGGGCTGGATCACCAGGCAGACCCCCCCATTCCAGGGTGGTTTTTAATATCATTATTTTTTTTAATGCTGTTGAAATAAAAAATAAATAAAAAAATAGTGGTATATAATATCGCTGAAGGAGATGGTTTGGAAGTTACACAAACATAAATCCCCCCACCAAATCACAGTGCAGGAGAGTAAGACAGAGACTAATGCAAGCATTGAAAAAAGGGGGGATGGTAATGTGTACCAGGGAGAATGAGCAGGAAGCTGCTCTGCAGAGGTGACTAGTGCAGAGCTGGACTGGAGATGTGCAGAGCTGGGCTTGGGGTGTGCAGAGCTGAGCTAGGGATGTGCAGAGCTGGGCTAGGGATGTGCAGAGCTGGGCTGAGTATTGTGTCTGCTTCTGGTGACTGGACCCTTCATTGCTGCTGCTGAGGACATGACAGCAGACACTGCAACCAAGACTGAAGAGATCTGTCACTAAAAGGGGGACCAAAGACAAGTGCCAAGAGCAAGGGTATGGCATCAGCATGAACACATACACAGTAACACAGACACACACAACTAGACTCTGTAGGAAATGGCAAAACAGCAAGCCACAAGGCTAACCGACCACAAGAGAATCTGCATATCACATGAAATATTTAATATAAAAATGCAGAATTGTCAGAGCATCACAGCCAGAGACAGCAGATCTTCAATCCCACCACAAGTAGCTCCATGAACACTGGCACACGTACTG
This sequence comes from Pelobates cultripes, assembly GCA_933207985.1. Taxonomy (NCBI): domain Eukaryota; kingdom Metazoa; phylum Chordata; class Amphibia; order Anura; family Pelobatidae; genus Pelobates; species Pelobates cultripes. Next base: position 107,230,395 of record OW240914.1, read on the forward strand.
TAGGGAAATATACACGAATCCGTTAATTAACTGCATATAGAGTCATTATGGTTACTTGGATTTATTATATGTCTCTGGCAGTAGTTATTTACACTGGAATTTATATCAGTGAACACATAGCCAGCCAGCACAACCAAGATCTACTGCAGAAAAACACATATATTAGACTACTAAAGATCGGTTAATTTATATGGGTACTGTGTACAGGACCAACATTCCAACATATCCACTCTAGAATTCTAACGATAACCTGCATGCTAACACCTGCATTCACTTCAAATAGTTATTCCCTTACTAATGGCAATAGAAGCTTCATATCAGTCACAGTACAGATATCATATATTGGATTCGGTAGACACATTGCAGAATATGCCACATAAACAATAGGCACACAAATCCCCTGCTTTGTCCATCCAGTTACTTGTTCCTGTTATCTGTGTCCGGTTGTAAGCTACAGGTAAGTGATGAGAGGGGAGTCCAACTGACTGGAGCTGTATGTCCTGGGAGGGGTGGCATTAGTGATAAAAGACACATGTACAGTGAACACATTTACATGATGCTAATAATGTTTTGTATGTTACCTACATCCCCTCAGTGGTGTTTCTGATCCATTGTATGTGTTCATACCAGTACAGGTTTCTGCATGGGTAAATAGGTAATTCCACTGATAATATTTGCAGATTTGTGTGTGAATCTGTTTCTAACTACCAAAAAGTATATGTTGTGTGTGTGTGTGTGTGTGTGTGTGTCTAATGTGTGCTTGTGTACATAAGTGTTTGCAGTGTGGTGTGTATATGTATTTAGATACTAATGTTATGCCCATTTTTTGTTGTCTAAAATTTGCTATTTTCGTGTCCATTTGTGATGATCCCAGTGTGGCTAACAGCCCTGTATATGTAGACAATATTGTATAAATGACACACATGCATATACATGTAGTATTGTTGTATGTATTTGCAGGCTAAATCCATTAGATGTTTTTTATTTATATGTTTACCACCAATTAAAAGTGTGTCTGATTGTGTCTGTAAATGTGAATGTCTCTGTAAGTGTTTGCAATTATTTATTTATTTATTATTTAATTTTTATGTGTATAAGCAATCAGGGGTGTTGCACACAGGCAGTAGATGAGTTTCATATTTAAATTATGTGTCATTACTATTGCAGGTGTATACAATGTTTAAGTTTTGTAAAAATATTAGTACTATTGGCCACGCATGCATTCATTACTTTAATTACAGTACATTGCTTTACCCATACTTCTATTTATACAGTTACTTTATATTACTAGTGGAACTCTCTCTCTTTAAATATATGGAACTGAATTATTTTAGTATAGTAAGGGTTTTTTTTTGTTTATTGAAGAGCAATTCCTTTTTTGAAGTCTATGGGGAAATTGATATAAGTGGAGTAAATCCTTACTCTGCTATGAGAATTTAGCTCACGGTCTGTGTATGTTTGACTTAAAATGCATTTTATTTATTAAAGGACCACTATAGGCACCCAGACCACTTCAGCTCAATGAAGTGGTCTGGGTGCCAGGTCCATCTAGGATTAACCCTGCCTGCTGTAAACATAGCAGTTTCACAGAAACTGCTATGTTTACATTATGGTTAATCCAGCCTCTAGTGGCTCTCTCATTGACAGCCGCTAGAGGCGCTTCCGCTCTTCTCACTGTGACTTTCACAGTGAGAAGACGCCAGTGTCCATAGGAAAGCATTGAGAATGCTTTCCTATGTACTGGCTGAATGCGCGCGCGGCTCTTGCCGTGCATGCGCATTCAGCCAATAACATCAGAAGAGGGAGGAGAATCCCCAGCGCCAAGGGAGCCCGACGCTGGAGAAAGGTGAGCGTTTAACCTCCTTCCACCTCCTTCAGCCAGGTGGGAGTGGGACCCTGAGGGTGCGGGCACCCTCAGGGCACTACAGTGCCAGGAAAACGAGTATGTTTTCCTAGTTAAGGCTATAGGGAGGTGAGGGATGTGTGCACTTACGACAGATGTAATTTTTGCACAGAATTAATATTAGGAATCTCAGAACAGAGTTCTGGGGTGCCAAAGTCACATGTGCCACTGGTGCAAGTATCCCCCCGCCACAAAAGTGAATATATCTGTGTATGTACAGTATTTCAAGCAGAAATGCTCCACATACAGATTCCCACCATCATGACCACTTCTAAAAGTATGTATGGGGTACAGGAACATGGTACTCAATAATTAGACATACTGATACAAAAGGAATTGTGGGCCCATGGCACAAGAGACTGCCATTCTGGGGTAAAGAATCATTTTTTTCCTAGTTTGTGCAAAATTTAAGTGCTTTAAACTGGGTTTTTTGCCTTCTTTTGGATCAACAGCAAAAATAAGATGTGAGAAAGGCTGAATCTGATCCTTTCAGCCTATATAACTATGTACTAAAACTGTGCATTAATAGTCTTTGATGGAGCTAACCCAGCTTTTTCTACTGATAGTTATCATGTTCCTCATTTCTCCCTAAAAAAACAATTTCCTCCCTTCTTCACACTCCCTGCCCACAATTCTGGCAGCATTTTCTCTTTTCCATATCCAGAATTATCATCCCCTTCTCATTCGTCTTGCCCAGAATGTATTTTGTTTCCTCTTGCTCCACACAAATTTTGGAAATTTTCTCAAGATTCTTTCTCATATGTATTTGGACAAGATGGGGTTGGTCAATCTCCCTTAAAGGAACACTATAGCGTTAGGAATACCAATATGCATTCCTAACGCTATAGAGCCCTAGTCACCATTTAGGTGACTAGGGCTCCGTTCCGTGGCAAATATATGGTTAATTAACCATTTATTTGCTTACCTTAATCCAGCGCCGGGCTCCCTTGGCACTGGTGACCTCTCCTCCTCCATCAACGTCAGCTTCCAAGTGGAGCCGAATGCGCATGAGCGGCCAGAGGAGCGCTCACATTCAAACCCGCCCATAGGACAGCATTACTCAATGCTTTCCTATAGGGATCTTTTTTGATGCTGGACTCCATGAGGATGTCCAGCGTCAAACAAGTGCGATTTACTCCGTGTAAATCACAGAAGGGGCCTCTAGTGGCTGTCTGGCAAACAGCCACTAGAGGCTGGATTAACACTGCAGTGGAAACTGCTATGTTTTCAGCTGCAGGGTTAAAACTAGAGGGACCTGGCACCCAGACCACTTTATTGAGCTGAAGTGGTCTGGGGGCCTATAGTGGTCCTTGAAGTGCTGTTTGCACTTTTAATTGGGCCCCTAACTAATCAAATAGAAGTAAAATCATGATTAATGATGTAACATGTGTATCAAAGCCATTTAAACGTTCACTATTCTTATACATCTTTCACAATAGGACAGAGACATCTAAGGGTAAGGGATTTAGGATTTAAATAATTTAATAAAATAGAAAAATAAATAACATTTAAAAATATCATTACATAAAGGAGCCCACCGTACCAACTGTAGTGATTATGGTGCCAGGAATGTCCTCGTGCCCCAAGCATTGTAAAGAGTCAAACAATTTTTGAATGGTTTGACCCTATATTTTGGGGTCCATTGTTGCCAAAAAATGACATCTCCCTGTGGCACAACCAATCAGTGTCCTCTCCGCCAGAAGTTTCACAGCAACAGTGTGAGGACGTTATCACAACAAATTCCATCCAATCAGGACCCTTGTAGCTGCGTAGAGAACGCACAGCTTCAGAAAAAAATGGCCCGAAAGTTCGGCCACCAATTATTAAAGTGCGAAAGCTTTGCTCTAAAAATATCAACTGTCACTGTTCACATACTGCTGTGTGCTCATCGGCACGCTGCAGTACAATCAAATGACAATAATCATAGATAAAGAAGTTTGGCTTAGAATCCCTTGTCTGCATTATATCCAAATGCTGCTGTACTCTCTTGCAATCTTTCCATTGTGATAAAGGAAAAACAGGAATAGCAGGCTTCAAGGGACTACAAATCATGTTACCAAAGCCAGCATGCATACAATGGGTTTCCCTCAAACACTGGGCTATTTAGCCCTTCACATAAAAAAGTACAAAGAAATAAATTGTCAATCTTCTATTACTATTTTTTTTTTTTTCAAGTACCTAGTGTAACATTTCTGACTTATAGCGAAGTGCCATTCAGACACAAAATGTGTCATGTTTCTGTTTTTTCCCTCACTTTCAATATATTGCTGTGATTGTTGAAATTCTATAGTGAACACTTGAATAAAAATACAGAGAGTAGATTGAAGTCCTGATACACCCCCGAAACAGCCTGGTCTTTTACAGTACCGTGTGCACAAAACGGTTTATTACTCTATATAATATTTTCTTTTTGCAGGGACATGGAAATATGACAGACCTATTTCATCACCTGGTTGGACTGGGTTTTTATAATTACAGCCATTTACAAAACCATTAAGGAGGGCCATCACACTCTGAATGTGGACATGGACTTTAGCTCCTTAAGAGTGGAGGCAATTGTCCAAATGCTGAACCAAAAAAACACGTAGAATCTGTGCTAAATGATTGTCCTGCCATAATTTAAGAGTTAATCTTAAAGTGCACCTGTACACAGGGCCGGCCCAAGACACTGTACTGCCTGGGTCCAAAGATAAAATGCTCCTCCCCCCCACCACCAAAACCACACTTACCAAAACACGCCCACATCTGTTATGTCAAATAAGGAGTTCCACGAGACCCAGATTATATTGCCCCAACCAAGATGAGAAGATCGCAAGCAAAAAATCAAATCCTGGAATAAATTGGCCAGGTAGTTTGATTACAAAAGGGTCCACAAATGAGTCTTGGTGGTGTCTATTGAATGTCTATTATTAGGGGGCTTGGAAGGTTATATATTCATAGATACATTCCAAAACTTATTATATCCAACATGTACAGATGAGATTATTTCAGAACCTTATTTTATGCTTATGGAATATCTTCATTGGTATTAAAATATTAGCTAAGGGGCTTGGGAGCGAAGCTGAACAGACGCCAACTCTATCGGCTCCCAATCTGCAAATATCCCGAACATCATACACCTCTCAGCTAAACTAAGCCCACTAAGTGACTGGGGGAGCCGAGCGGAACTGACCGATGCCTTTCTTTCAACCACCAAAGACAGGGTAGGCCCCGGGCCTACTTCAAGACTCTCCTAGACGGCATCGGGGCATACTACCACCCAGATTCGGAGGAGATAGAACCCCCAACATCTAGCGACACCTCCGCAACCATGAGGCGCCGCATGCAGAAGCTGCAGCCAGCCTCGGCCGCTGACCAGCCAGATATCAGGGTGATGTTGCAGCGACAAGCACCATCCAAGATGGCCGCCACAGAGGCCTCCCCCGCTCCATCACTGAAAGCCCACTCACCAGAGCTGGGAGCAGAGGGCACGCAAAACAACACACTCCCGGCCCGTAAATCAAGACCTGCAGGAATACATTGCAGGAGATACAGGCTTTGCTGGCCGGCCGCGGATATCAGAACCCTCAGGGCAGATGTGCCCCAAACTACAGAGCGGGTGAGTGCTATGGAAGGGGACATTCAAACATTGAACAGTGGGGTGACGAATCTTACGGATGCCCTACATTCCCTGCAAACAATGCCCTACATTCCCTCCCAAGAGGACCGCCTGCGCCGCAATCATATCAAGCTCAGAGAAGTGCCGACAGGGATCACCCCAGAGGAGTTGCCTCATTTCATAAGAAGACTTATAGCCACTATCCTGCCCCCATCAACTGCCTGGAAAATGACACTGGAGGGCATATATCGCTTACCAGCAGGGCACAACTCATCTTCCACAGAGGCAAGAGACGTCATCTTGCGATCTGCTACCTCTCAAGATAAGGCAGCAATAATGTCAGCGGTGAGAGGCAAGAACCCCTTACTTTTTGAAAGCTCCCACCTACTTTTCTTCCGGACTTAACTAGGGCAACGCTACACTTGCGGAGATCATTGCAACACCTAACAGGCTGCCTGAGGACTGCAGGCATACAGTACAGATGGGGAATGCAGAGGGTCCTCCTGATCACCCATAATGGGACTACTCACAGAGCCACATTGGAGGCGGACATACTCGCAATCTCCACCCTCCTGGGACTCCCGGAGACATCCAAGACCAATGCTACGATAAATACAAATACTGAGATTTGATACCTCTCTTATATGTCAATATCAACCGAGAAGTTTCATAATGCACCTTCAAAATAAAGAATTTTAAAAAAAAATATGTATTAGCTAAGTACAATACTCAATCACTAACAATAACATACCAAAAAGTTAAATTGTCATATGGGATGTATGCCATTAGATAAGGATGTTTTTCTGTACCAAGTCCATCTATATTATTTTATATGGATTGTCTTTTATAGGGAAGCTTATGGGCATTGTATAATGCAGAGCTGTATAGGATTCAATGCTTCTCTGCATAAGGCATATTGTAATATTGCTGTGTGAAGTAATGCAGTGTGTCTGTGTGTGACTGTGGATGAAGTGTGTCTGTGTGTGTGTGCTGGGGATGACGTGTGTCCTGGGTGTAGTGTGTGTCTTTGTGTGTGCTGGAAACGCAGTGTGTGTGTGTACTGGGGATGGAGTGTGTGTGCGTACTGTGGATGGAGTATGTCTGTGTACAGGAGTTCAGTGTGTGTCTGTGTGTGTGTGTGTGCTGGAGATGAAGTGTGTGTGTGTGCTGGGGATGCAGTGAGTGTCTGTGTGTGTACTGGGGATGGAGTGTGTGTATCTGTGTGTGCTGGGGATGAAGTGTGTGTCTGCTTGTGTGCTGGTAATGAAATGTGTGTCTGTGTGTGTGCTGGAGATGCAGTATGTCTGTGTGTGTGCTGGGGATGAAGTGTGTCTATGTGTGAATGCTAGGGATGCAGTTTTTCTGTGTGTGCTGGGGATGAAGTGTGTCTATGTGTTGATGCCGGGGATGCAGTTGTTCTGCGTGTGCTGGGGAAGTAGTGTTTTCTGCATGTGCTGGGGATGCAGTGTGTGTTTGTGTGTGCTGGGGATGCAGGGTGTGTGCTTGGGATGAAGTGTGGGTGCTGGGGATGCAGTGTGTGTCTGTGTGTGTTCTAGGGATGCACTGTGTGTCTGTGTGTGCTGGGGATGCAGTGAGTGTCTGTGTGTGTACTGGGGATGAAGTATGTGTATCTGTGTGAGCTGGGGATGTAGTGTGTGTGTCTGTGTGTGCTTGGGATGAAGTGTGGGTGCTGGGGATGCAGTGTGTGTGTGTCTGTGTGTGCTTGGGATGAAGTGTGTGTGTAGGTGCTGGGGGTGCAGTGTGTTTGTGTGCGTGCTAGGGATTGGCTTCCTATGGGCAGCACACTGTGTGTGCACTGCAGCCAATAATGACACTTACTCTTGCTGCATCCGCAGTGTTGTCTCTTCTGGCTGGAGTGGGGTCTGACCTGTCTTCTAGTGGCTCCAGCTCCGCTCCTTAAGACCCCACCGCTGCTGGCCTGCTTGTGACATTTTGTATGTTAATCCTATACCAGGCCCCCCACACATGTGCTCTGTCCCTAACTAAAGATGGCCCCAGCAGACAGAGGAGATACCCAGGTATCGACTACTACATGGAACTCTCTGGTGTGAGCAGGTATTTAACCATCTCCACTGAGTAATTCTTAAGCATCTAGGACCTCTGTATACCACCAGCCTTTGGGAATTCTTATGTCACACCAATTCCTTTTTAAACCTTCAACCACTGTGACTGTCATGAGACAGGACTATACTTTGTACTTCTCATCCCATAATATTATTAGATTTTTTTCATTCTGTTGTTTCTTTTCTTTTTCTGTTATGACTTTTTATCACCTTTTATATATTTTGGTTTGTAATATTCACAAAACCTTTGCTAAGACGCGTGTTGCATTATACACTTATCAGCCACAACATTAAAAATACCTGCCTAATATCGTGTAGGCCCCCCTAGTGCAGCCAAAACAGCTCTGATGCATTGAGGCATGGACTCCATTCTGAACATGTCCTGAGTTATCTGGCACCAAGACATTAGCAGCAGATCCTTTCATTCCTTTCATTGCGAGGTGGGGCCTCCGTGGATCGTATTTGTTGTTCCAGGACATCCCACAGATGCTCAATTGGATTGAGATCTGGGGAATTTGGAGGCCAAGGAAACACCTTGAACTCTATGTCATGTTCCTCAAACCATTTCTGAACAATGTTTGCAATGTGGCAGGGTGCATTATCCTGCAGAAAGAGGCCACTGCCATCAGGAAACACCATTGTCTTGTAGGGGTGTGCGTGGTCTGCAACACTCTCTAGGCAGGTGTTATGTGTCAAAGAAAAATCAACATGAATGGCAGGATCCAAGGTTACCCAGCAGAACATTGTCCACCAGCCTGCCTTCTTCCAATAAAGGCATCCTTCGACAAACACGCACCTGGCCATCCACCTGTTCTAAATGAAAACGTGATTCATAAGACCAGGCAACCTTTTTCTATTACTCTATGGTCAAGTTCTGATGCTCATGTCCCCGTTGAAGGCACTTTTGATGGTGAATAGGGGTCATCATGGGCATGCAGCCCATATGCAGCAAACTGTGCAATGTGTGTTCTGAAACCTTGCTGTCATGGCCAGCATTACGTTTTTCAGCAATTTGAGCTACAATGGCTCTTCTGAGTGATTGGACCAGGCGGGCTAGCCTTCCCTCCACATGTGCATCAGTGAGCCTTGACCCCCGTGATCCAGACACCGGTTCACCGGTTGTCTTCATTGCACCACTTTTGGTAGGTACTAACCACTGCATACCGGGAACCCACAAGACTTTGCTTTTTGGACATGCTCTGACCCGGTCATCTAGCCATCACTATTTAGCCCTCTTCAAAGTCACTCAGTCCTTTTCACTTACCCATTTTTCCTGCTTGCAACACATGAAATTCAAGAACTGGCCGTTCACTTGCTGTCTAATATACCCCCCCGGAATGGTGCCATTGTAACTATATAATCAATGTTATACCAGTCAGTGGTTTTAATGTTTGGCTGATGAGTGTAGGGGTGGGTATTCCTCTATTCTTTTCTATGATTTAAATTCAAGATCTCTCAATAAACTTGAAAGTAAAAATAAAATAAATTATATAAAAAAAGGAAATATCAGTCTGTTTTAATAGCTATAGGTAAGCTTACATCAAGATATGAATAATGTTGGAGACTAGAAGACATCAGATATGCCCCATGTCTCACCATACGGCAAAACAAAACAAGCTTTTCCTAGGAGGAGTTGAAATATTAAACACTAGGGTCAAGAGGGTCCAACAGTGCACTTCACAATTTACAATCCCCACTAATAATTACATAACCCAGGAAAACACAGAACATGTTAACTCCAAAAGTGCTTACTAGACGTACAAAGCAATGTGTGGATGGTATTGGAGAGAGTGAAGAGAATATAATCACTGGACAATGCACACCTTTCACGTGGAACTTCTGTCTGGTCTGGTGGTTTCCCTATAAGTAGGATAGTAAGTGAGCTGATGGAAGTAGGGGAAACTAAGTAATGGAGAAGGCTAGGACTTAGCCTTATGCAAAGTAACAAAAAGCAAAACTACCGAACTGTGATTAAATCGTATACAGCTAGAGAATTGTCAGCTAAAATTGCAGTGTATTGCCAAGTCTAATCATAATTAAAATTGACAAGAGATAATTGCTCTGCTTCAAGAAAGAAGGATAAAGAGCTGCTTATCTGCTTATGCTTCATGGTTGCATATATTATAATCTTTTTTGTGTATTGATATAGCTGATCTAAGATGGTGATTATAGCCCTGATTTTATATTTTTGAAATTATTTTTAATTTTTGGATACACTTTTAAAATGATTTGTCAACAGAAGTCACCATTAAAGTCTATGGGGATTTTTGTAGATAACTCATTTAAAAAGCTTATTAAAAATATTAGATGAAGGCCTTGACTACATGGCTACATTTACTCCTCTTTGTTCTATTTATGCTTCTATGGTACTATTGTTATTTGTAACATTTATATTTTTTTCAATGGTTAATTTTATGATTCTATGAAAACTGAAAAAAATATTTTCACAAAAAAGAAAACATTAAAAGCACACAGAGCGATTACCGTGACTTTTTACCCTGCATTACAGGTCTAATAAAGTGTACTGCAGAAAGAACAAATTTATCAACAATAAGAAACCTGTAGTATATGTAAAAGTGTCCTGGTGTTTAAACAAACCAAACAAAATATAGTTTAATAATAAAAATAATGCAAAAATGTAATCTTCAAGAGAGTACTGTAAAAAGTTAAAGGGTACCTTTAACTTGCTCTGCGATTGCTATGTCTGACATCACTCTGTTTAGGCGCTGGCATGTTGGCAACGAAGCCTCCGCAAGCAGGGCAAATTAAAGAAGACCACAGGAAGATCAAGGGCCGGACCAGAGGTGGGTGTTACAAAAAAGTAACACCTACAAACCTCAAAACATGGCGGCGATGGAACGGAGGAAAGGTGAGTAAATCTCAATATTTTAAATTGAATACATCAAGTATCTCTATGATATCTGATGTATTGAATGCATTTGGAGGGGCGCTTTAGATAAAGTTGTAAAAGGCATAACATGTTTACTTTAAAGAAGAGATTGAACTTAGTGAATTTATCCACTCAGCTTTATAAAGCACACCATAAAATGCACCGACACTAGTAGAGCCAGTAAACTACAAAAATAAATTGTCTGGAATTAAATATAATTAACCTGGGAATTACTTAAGAAATTGGGAGGTAAATTGTAATATTCACTCCAACAAGGTTCACTGACCTACTTAAAATATCACCTTGAAATATCAGGAGGACATAAGAAGTCACATCCCAAAACCCAGGCATAATAATCAGGATCTTTCAAAGATATGTCCAAAGAATTCAGTGTGTATTTCATAAACATAAAATACTTACTGTGTTAAAAGTTAATTGAAATTCCAACACAGTCAAAAGAGATTGTAAGACAAAGTCCTTATTATTAGGGCAAGTGTGAAGAAGACACTAGTGTATCTCAAGACTTAGTGTATGATGGATCCTGCAGTTTTACAGCTCCATAGACATCGGGGTTGTATTCTCTCATATGCATGAATGGATAGACAACCCAACACACAGAATAAAGTCACACAAGTACAGGAAAAACAGTAGACAGCAGTACGTATTACAGGACCATAGCGTGACCAGGCTTAATGTGCAAAGAACAAGAAATAGAAATGTCAAATAATAGACACGGTCAATAGAGATATACTAAATAGATAAACAAGCTAAGGTCAGGGATACAGGGAAAAGAGTAGTCGCGACAACCCAAGATCAATAATCAGAAGTCAGAGTGTAGAAAAAATGCGCTCTCTGATAAACAAACGGGAATCTACAACAGGGCACTGAATATATATATATATAAAGCTCAAGTATTTATAGGCCTGGGGTTTCAATGATAGCCACACCCCAAAACATTAGTGGGGCCGTCATCAACGATGTGATGACACTGTGAAGTGGGTGTGGTTTAATGGCATCATAAAGGGTGGTATCAGAAAAGCTGGAAAATGTGACTGGGGGTGTGAAACTGATGTGGTGCCTACTTGGGAGGATTAGGGCACCAGGTGAGTGCTGAATTGCAAGGTTATGTGTCCTTACAAAAGCACTGATGTGTCTCCAGGCAGATAAAATACCAGGATATGATGAAAGTTTCAGTGGGGAAAAGCTTCAGGTAAGAGTATCTTTGGAAAATAGGCAAAGACTACTGAAGGTGACAGAACTGCTTTAACTAATTTCACAGAAATAGGTTGTTAGGTCAGGCATGCTTTACAAATCTCCATGGCACTGCTATTAGTTATGAGCTGCTTATATATTCCTGATCCCTTTCTCCTTAGACACTAACTCTCCTACTCATCAGGCTAGTAAACCAATTGGCATCTTCTCTATTTATTCCTCTAACTTATTTATGATCCTTAACCAGCAATATCAATGTGCCATTTACCCATCTTTATATACCTAAACTAGCTTGGCCTATTAGAAAACTTTGGTCTCTGACATTAAACAGATTTTACTTCTCTCCATTCACCCACATTGATTGTCTTCTGTACTGGTCAAGAATCCTCTATCTTTCAACTGTCCTGAGAAAGAAGGGCAGATACAAATAAAAACATCTCTATGTTGCTATCATCACTCACACCAATGATCCCGTAACCTCCAAAGGTGCTGAAAAGTCAATCTGCTTGTGGGTATAAATGTATGTATAGCTATAAACTTTAGCCCTCAGTTTTTCACATTGACTTCACCTTCCTCATAATCACATTCTATCACAACTCCAACCTTCTCTTGAAAACCTTTAGTAAATTAAATGTACTACTTGGTCCTAACTCAAAAAAAAATTTGCTTTTTTTTTTAGTTAATTAATCTAATGTCCGGTGCTGAAATACTTACCTCACACAGAAGTCTGTAGTAAGTGCCCATGGAGACATATATGGGGGGGACATACCTCTCAATTAATATAGGTATTTCCACTTTTTTGAATATTACACCATTGAAATAAAAAACATTAAAAATCACCTATAGATTATATTAAGATGTTGATTGGTTTTAATTTAAATTTATATTAAAGATTTTGCAAATCACAATTAAGTTGAGTCCAGGCACAGTAGGGCACACATTGCATATTAGGAAGGGACATAGAAACACTGTTGCAAAGGACAGAGTTTATAACAATGATTGAAAGGGAGCTAAGATGGACAGTTGCTCACAATCGCTGTATTAAAACCACACCATGTTATATCAGCACAGCAAGAGCAGCATTAACTTTAATCTTGCAACGTTAAATATCTACTTTCACAGTAATATCCCCACACTGTGCTGTATAATTAACTCCAAATAATGGTGCATTATAGTGGCACTGTCACAAATTATTTAATTGGAGATGTTGTGTATCTCTCAATATTGTAAGGTCAACAAGGAAAGAATGCCAAAATCAAACCTGGGTCTTTTCAGGACCCTACTCAAGGCTCTATTAAAGGTTAACTTCCCCACACCATCTTCTCCGATCAGTACTCTGCATTTACCTTTGTGCTGTTTAACTTGATCTAGTACAATATCCATTGTGACCTTATCTCTTGCTAATTTATTACTGGTTACGTGTAGCTAGTTTAGAGTGGTTTAAAACCATTGTACAAATGCAGTATGCACCCTCCCTTAATCTGTCTCCAAGGGGATGCAAGTTCTACAGAATATTATGTAACTGTAGCAGTAGAAATATTACCTAATGAGTTCTTTCCTAGTCTCATGAGACACATTGTCTAAATAAACAGCAAAAAGAATAACATCCTTGTGAAATATACATTTTCTGTTTGTTTGTTTTTTTGTGTATTGACAGAAAACTCTGTAGTGTAATAAACAGGATCTTGGACCCTTAATATCTAGAAGGTTACCACTTGGCTCAGGAGACCGAGAGCAAATCCATATCCATGTTCACTTAAAGGGACACTAGAGTCATCAAAACAACTTTAGGTTAATTGAGCAGTTTTGGTGTATAGATCATGAATCTGCTGTCTCCCTGCTCACTTCTCTGCCATTTAGGAGTTAAATAACTTTGTTTATACAGTCACACTACCCTGCATGTGACTTGCACTAAGCACTTCCTGTAAAGAGATGTCTAATGTTTATACTTCCTTTACAGGGCCGGCGCTTCCTATAAGGCGAACTAGGCAGCCGCCTAGGGCGCCATATAGGAGGGGGCGCCCTGCGCCCCCATCGCCGGTCCTTTAAATGCCGCAGCCATCTGAGCGCTCTGTAGAGAGCGCTCAGACGGCTGCTGCACTGCCTCACCTCCCCTGCCCTGCTGTAGCGTGGCCGAGCTCCTTTCTGGTCCAACCCGGCGGACTGACAGGAAGTGCACACTGAGTATTGCACTTCCTGTCCGCCGAGTCGCGGAACGAAAAAGCTAACTAAACAGAAAGTAAGGAGGGAGGAAGAAGATACTGGGGAAAGGTTATAGGGGCAGGAGAGAGGAGAAAGAAACTGAGAGAAAGGTATAAGAGGAGGAGAAAGAGAAAGAGATACTGGGAGAAGGAAAGCATACTGAGAGATTGTAAGGGAGAGAGAAAGGATACTGGGAGAATTATAGGAAAGAGAGAGAAGAGAGATACAGAGAAAGTATTAGGGAGAAAAAGATTACAGGGAGGAGGAAGGGGAGAAAGAAAGAAAATTACAGGAGGGGAGAAGATTACAGGGAAAGGGGAGAAGGTAGAAGGTACAGGAGTAGGGAGAAAGGGAGAATTACAGGGAGGGGGAGAAGAAGAGAAGATTACAGGGGAGAAGAAGCGATTACAGGGAGGGAAGGGGGGAGAAGATTACAGGGAGGGGCGAGAAGAAGAGAAGATTACAGGGGGGAGAAGAAGAGGAGAACACAGGGAGGCGGGGGAATAAGAGGAAAACACGGGGGGAGAAGAAGAGGAGAACACGATGGGTGGGAGATGAGAACGTAGGGGAGGGAGAGACCACTAAAGGGGGAGGGGGTGGAGAGACCACTAGGGGAGGGGGTGAGGAGAGACCGCTAAGGGAGGGGGGTGGAGGATAGACCACTAGGGGAGGGTGGGGGGAGAGGAGAGACCACTAATGGAAAGGGGGGCAGAGGAGAGCAGAGACCACTAAGGGGGAGACGAGAGACCACTAATGGAAAGTCGGGGATAAAAGGAGACCACTAAGGGAGGTAGGGGGGAGAGGAGAGACCACTAAGGGGCAGGGGAGATCTCTAAGGGATGGGAGAGCTCTATAGGACAGGGGGCAGGACAGGGAGCTCTTTCACACCCCACGCACACACACACACACAATGCATCCCTATACACACAGAAACACAACATGCTTCCCTTATACACAGAGAAACAAATAATGCAACCCTTACACATAAAGACAATACATCCTTTGCACATATACACAGAAACACACAATGCATCTCTTACACACACATGCAAACACACACTGCTTCTCTTACACACACACACAGAAACACAATGCATCTCTTACAAACACTCAACATAGAAACATAGAATGTGACGGCAGATAAGAACCATTCGGCCCATCTAGTCTGCCCAATTTTCTAAATACTTTCATTACTCCCTAGTCTTATCTTATAGTTAGGATAGCCTTATGCCGCACCCCTTACAGACACACACACTGCATCCCTTACATACACAGAAACACACTTTGCATCCCTTATGCATACAAACACAGATTCACACAATGCATCCCTTACACACAACAAGAAACACACAATACATCCCTTATACACAAACACTCACTGCTTTCTATCCCTTACACAAAAACACAGTGCTTCCACTACATACACACTGCATCACCTACACAAACTGGTATCCCTAAACACTACATTCCATAAGCACACACATTAGATCCTCTACAGTAACACATAACACATAACACATCCCCTACACACTCCACTCCCTGTGAGCAAACTCATGGGTGGAACATGTAGGTGGACTTATGGGTGGGCTTTATGGGCATACTCACCGTCAGGCCCTGGGGCCCAGACCTTGAGCTATGTAAGAGGCCCCAAAAAATGGAGCTGCTTCCCGTTCTCCAAGAACATTGAATTTTGTGACCACAGTTACAAACAGCCTCCAGAGATCCTGTTCTACACCAGACCAGTGGAGCAAGACTGCAGCCAGAGCCCATCACCATCCTCATCTGATTGTAAGTAGGCAATCTAGTATATTATTAGTGACACTAATCTCTAATTTACCTCACATTAAATGGACACTATAGTCCCCAGAACCACTGCAGCTTAATAAAGTTGTTCTGGTGTCTATAGCCGGTCCCTGCAGGCTTTTTAATGTAAACACACACTGTGTGCAGCACTGGCATTAGTTCATATGGCAGATCATATGGGTGGGGCGATGTCTCGGGGCGGGGGGTGGGGGGGTAGTGGGCGGCAAATCTTTTTTTTGCCTAGGACGGCAAAAATCCTTGCACCGGCCCTGTCCCTGTTCCTTTATTACACAGTCTGTTTAATTTACAATTTCTTATCTCATTCACTGTTAAAGTTCAATTTACAGAACAGTAGATAAAAGCTTTTAAAGTAAGTTAACATCTGATTGAAAGTAAAAGCATTTTGTTTTCATGCAGGCTGTGTGAGTCACAGCCAGAGGAGGTGTGATTAGGGTTGCATAAACAGAAATAAAAGGGATTTAATTCCTAAATGGCAGATAACTGAGCAGTGATACTTCAGAAGCATGATCTATAAACATAAATTTCTTTATGAAGCTAAAGTTGTTTTGGTGACTATAGTCTCCCTTTAAGTTTAAACATATTTCTTCCTTGTTCCAAAAATCTACGAATTAGCCCACCAGTGTTTACTGGTCTTTTATTTTCTGGGAGATCAACCAGAGATGCTCATAGGGTGTGTACTAGCTTCAAATGTAGTTATTCTATTTGATGTGTTGCTGCTAAACTGGTATAAATCTTATATAGAAAACAAAAATTATAGGTCACGCCACAATAGAAACAAATGATATGATATAATAAAATAAATAAATAATAAAACCAATATTGTACTAAAAGACAAAATATTTAAAAGGAATAGTACTGGTATTAAGATACAGGAAAAATAAAAATAGGTCACGTCACAGTAGACAATGAAATAATATGATTACAGTAGTGTACTTACATAAATAAGACAAAACGAAATATACAATAGTCCTGATTTTACTCCAGTAGTGTACACTGTATCAAACAGTAGAGCGGAAAGGAAACTTCACAGCAATGGTATTCCTACTCACCTATTTAAGAGCTAGTCCAAAGCTCAGGTGTGGATAGCATTCAGTGGCATTGATCTCCCACTGGTAGGATGTAGGTGGTGATTGATGACGTGTAGCTTGAAGTGAAGGTTTTCTTGATGTGAGGAAAAAATACAACAAAAAATAGTGGTCTCTGTATATAACAAATAAAAAGATAATAATAAAAAGGTATTATACTCACATTTGAGTGAGCAGGGTATACTGCTCACTATCATAGCGTGGGTGGTATAATCCCCACCTTAGGATTCTTGGATGAGTATATACTGCGATATTCTTGGTGTCCAGGTTAAAAAATAATAAATAAAATGATTTGTAAAAAAGGTGTATGGCACACACAAAGTATAGGGGACAATATTCCTTTAATAGTACAAATTTAAAAAGCAATAAAAACAGCCAAAACATGTTTCCCCAACACAGGGCTTCATCAACTGGCAATAAAATTATCAGTTGATGAAGCCCTGTGTTGGCGAAACACGTTTTGGCTGTTTTTATTGCTTTTTAAATAAAATTGTCACAGGACAGAGACAAATGTTCAATATCTGAACCAAAACAAAACCTAGAATTTGTGTTATGTGTTTGTTTCACTTTCATTTAAGAGTTTCTCTTTAAGTGCATCCATACATACAGTGATCAGCCACAACATTAAAATCACCTGCCTAATATCATGTAGGTCCCCTTGTGCTGCCATAACAGCTATGATGCATCAAAGCATGGACTCCACAAGACCTCTAAACGTGTCTTGTGGTATCGTACACAGATTTTATCAGCAGATCCTTTAAGTGAGATTGGGCCTCCATGGATTGGATTTGTTCTTCCAGCAAATCCCACATATGCTCAATCGGATTGAGATCTGGGGAATTTGGAAGTGAAAACAACACAAATCATTCTTGAAGAATTTTTGCAGTGTGGTATAGTGCATTATCCTGCTGAAAATGGAACATCATCACCATTGCCATGAATGGATGTACGTGGTCTGCAACAATCTCTAGATAGGTGGTACCAGGGCCGGCGCTACCTGTAGAGAGCCTCAGGCAGCTGCAGCTTTGCCCGGGCTGGTGCGTCCATGAGGGAGCACCGCCCAGGCGCAGCATGAGGAGAGGGGCTGACAGGAGGGAAGCGCTCAGCGCTCCCTCCTTTCACTCCCTCACTGTAGCGTGGCCGAGCTCTGTATGGTCCGCGGGTACAGTGAGCATCTGTCTCCTGTACCCGGCCGGACTAACAGGAAGTGCACACTGAGTGTCTCCTGTACCCGGCCGGACTAACAGGAAGTTAGAGTGTGCACTTCCTTTTAGTCCGTGGACCATACAGAGCTCGGCCACGCTACAACAGTGTGGGGGGGGGGAATAGAAGGAAATT
This sequence comes from Pelobates cultripes, assembly GCA_933207985.1. NCBI lineage: Eukaryota > Metazoa > Chordata > Amphibia > Anura > Pelobatidae > Pelobates > Pelobates cultripes. The sequence continues at coordinate 107,248,531 of OW240914.1, forward strand.
GAGAGAGGGAAGGAAACTAGAGGGGGATAAGGGAGGTGGAGGAGGGGAAGAAGAAGGAAATTGGAGAGGGAGGAGAAGAAGGAAATTGGAGAGGGAGGGGAGAAGAAGGAAATTGGAGAGGGGGGAGAAGAAGGAAGAGGGGGGAGAAGAAGGAAATTGGAGATGGGGGAGAAGAAGGAAATTGGAGAGGGGGGAGAAGGAAATTGAGAGGGGGAGAAGGAAATTGATGGGGGGGAGATTGACATCCATCACACACACACAATCACACACAATGCACCCCTTGCACACAGAGAAACACACAATGCATTACACACAAGCAATGCATCCCTTACACACACAGAAACACACAATGCATTCATTACACACACTCAATGCATCCCTTACAGACGCACACACTGCATCCCATACATACACAAACACACCTTGCAGCCCTTGCCCATACAAACACAGATTCACACAATGCATTCCTTACACACATCAGGACATCCCCTACATACTCCACCCCCTGTGAACAAACTCATTGGTGGAACATGAAGGTGGACCCTGGGACCCAGACCTTGAGCTGTGTAAAGGGCCCCCCAAAAATGGAGCTGCTTCTTGTTCTCCCAGAACATTGATTTTTGTGACCACAGTTACAAACCGCCTCCAGAGAGCCTGTTCTACACCAGACCAGTGGAGCCAGACTGCAGCTTGAGCCCATCATCATCCTCATCTGGTTGTGTGTCGGCAATCTAGTATATTATTCGTGGCACTAATCTCTAATTTACCTCACATTAAAGAAACACTACAGTCCCCAGAACCACTGCAGCTTAATGTAGTGGTTCTGGTGTCTATAGCCTGTCCCTGTAGGCCTTTTAATGTAAACACGGCAGCACTGCAGCACTGGCGTTAGTTAACATGACAGATCATATGGGTGGGGCATTATGATGTCACATGGGGGGGCGGCAAACTTTACTTTTGCCTTGGGCAGCAAAAATCCTTGCACCGGCCCTGGGTGGTACATGCCAAAGAAGCATCTACATGAATGCCAAGGGCCCAAGGTTTCCCAGCAGAACATTGCCTAGAGCATAACACTGACTTCTCCAGATAGTGCAGCCTGCTGCTATTTCTTCCCCGGGTAAATTATGCACTTGCACCAGGCCATCCATCAGACCTAAAAGAAAAAGTGATTCATCAGACCTGGCAGAGGTTCTTCCATTGCTCCATGGTGCAATTCTGACACTCATACCCCATTTCATATGGAACTGCAATGTTTTAAATTGCACCCAGACCACTTGAATTAGCTGGAGTGGTCTGGGTGCTTGTAGTGTCCCTTTAAAGAGTTACGCCATCCCCCACGCTGGTAGAAGTCGTCATCGAGTATGCAGTGGTGTATCCTGGTTTTGTGCTGCCCTAGGCAGGACAAAACTCAGACGTCCCCCTCCCCCCGCCCCACCTTCTAAATACACACACACAAACAGTCAGACACACACACACAAACACACAGTCAGACACAAACACACAGTCAGACACAAACACACACACACACACACAGTCAGACACAAACACACACACACAGACACCCACACACAGTCAGACACAAACACACACACACAGTCAGACACACACACACACAATCACTCACATTAACACTTTTAAAAAATTTTTTATTTAACCCCCCTCCTTACCTGTGGGAATGCTGGGGGGGGGGTTTCTTTCTCCCTGGGGTCCAGTGGCTGCCAGTCGGGCTGATGGGCTGGCTGCTGGGCGGGTGGCTGGCGAGGGAGCACTTCCTCTGAGCGGTCTGCTCAGCTCCCTCGCGTGCCGCAGAGTGAGGCTGGGAGCTGGAATATGACGTCATATTCCGGCTCCCAGCCTCACTCTGCAGCGCGCGAGGGAGCTGAGCAGACTGCTCAGAGGAAGTGCTCCCTCGCCAGCCGCCCAGACCAGCGCCCAGCATATCAGTTTAACAAGACATTTGCCCTGGGCATTTGGGCGGCGGCTTTTTAAAAAAAATGCTGCCCAAGGCAAATGCCTTGTTTGCCTCGCGGCTAATACGTCCCTGCGAATATGTATGTGCAACATTTGTTCTTGAAACGTGGCACATACAGTAATATCTTCGTGCAGCACACATGTACTCTGTTCCATGCTGCCTAATGTCAGTTCTGTGCAAAAATTACATTTGCCGTCATCGTCCTGGCAACAGATGTAATGAATTTCTTCCTTGCACTCAGTGCGCCTGAAGCTTCAGTGTCCCCTCTCTTGCTTTTCTTATTTTGTCCAGCACTCCTTCCTCTTCCAGGCTCAGTGTGCTCTCTGAACCAGAACATTCCTATCAAATGCTTCTCTATGAGAAGTATTAGATTAAACTATAGAGCAGAAGGGAGTAACATCAGACGGGGAATGGATGACCCTCGCCTGGTGCTGGATTTAAGGTTTTATATCTAACTCATAGCGATTATAACAGAAAAGGGGGTCCCTAGTTACTAGTGCCCAATAGGGCAATATAACAAAAATTACACCAAGGATAATAAATAGTTAGAGTAACCTTTTAAATAGAATTCAAATGTTAAAAATGTGGGGTATTCCTATACCCAAAGGCATACTAAAAAGGAAGTGGGGCGATCCACACTCATAGTGGGCAGCAGGAGGAGGAATGCAGAGACGCGCAATGCCGTGCTGTCCACATGCTCCACCCTCACAGTGTTTGAGCTGAAGCACTCTGACACTCTGTGCGGGAGACCCTGGAGACGGATCAGCAGGGAGCAGCGAGCAGGCTTAGGATCAGGGTTAGTGCTTGCTAATATTGTTGATTTGTTTTGTTTTTTGTTTAACCCCTTAAAGGACCACTATAGTGCCAGGAAAACATACTCGTTTTCTTGGCACTATAGTGCCCTGAGGGTGCCCCCACCCTCAGGGACCCCCTCCTGCCGGGCTCTGGGGAGAGGAAGGGTTTAAACACTCACCTTTCTCCAGCGCCGGGCGGGGAGCTCTCCTCCTCCTCTCCGCCTCCGATCCTTCTCTTCGGCTGAATGCACAATGCTTTCCTATGGACGCTGGCGTCTTCTCACTGTGATTTTCACAGTGAGAAGCACGCAAACGCCTCTAGCAGCTATCAATGAGACAGCCACTAGAGGATTTGGAGGCTGGATTAACCCTATTATAAACATAGCAGTCAACCCTAGAGGGACCTGGCACCCAGACCACTTCATTAAGCTGAAGTGGTCTGGGTGCCTAGAGTGGTCCTTTAAGGACACATGACATGTGTGACATGTCATGATTCCCTTTTATTCCAGAAGTTTGGTCCTTAAGGGGTTAAAAGTGTTTTTTGTGCAGGGGTCTTGTAGAGGGAGGTGGGGCAGGGGTGTTTGTGAATAGGGGGTGCATTGGGCTGTATGTAGTGCGGGGGTATTGTAGAGGGGGATGCAGAAGTTTTTGTAGAGAGGGGGCAGGGATTTTTGTAAATGGGGGGGCACTTTTTTTTTAAGGCGGGCATGTTTTTTGTAGAGGCAGCAGGGGATTTGAAAAAGTGGGACTGGGCATTGGTTTTGTAGCAGGGGGCTTGTAGAAGGGGGGCTGGGCAGGGGATTTGTAGAAGGGGGAATAGGCAGGTTTTTTTTGTAGAGTAGAGAGGGCAGGGGTTTTGTAGAAATGGGGGTTGTATTGCACAGACAGTTAGTATTGTTTTTGTGTACACTTATGTGGCATGTGTATTATTATGAAAAATATTTTTGCAAATCTTGAAAATTGATTATACAAACTACAAACATATCCCAGCAAAATAGAACATTGAAATTATTATTAAGTTAAGAAAACTTTGACTGAATCAGCAAGAACACTAATGCAACAATTGAAAGAACACAATAATATAATGTGGAGGGAGGGTAGTAATGGTAGAATGGGAAGGTTCTAGAATTGTATTGAGGTGAAAAGGTTAATGCTGAATTTTGTTACACCATTACATAGTAATCTGGGTTGAAGAAATACTCAAGCCCATGAAGTTCAACATGTATAACTGTTAAAACCCATTCCTTTATGTTGTTGATCCAAAAAAAGAGAAAAGGGCATATTTAGAAAAAGCTGAAATGTTCCTTATCTGCCAACAATGGACACTTCTGAACTCCATCTGCTAAATGCCTGTGTGCCTGAGCAGAATGCTTAGCTTGTTTAAAAAGGCAGAAGGCAGACGAAGGAATGGTAGTATTTATAGCGACTGCGTTCATAATTGGGCTGCGTGGTGATGATAAAAATACATGCTGATAATATATACATCTAATTGTTTCTCACAGTCAAATGTTTGGAGACAGATGTCAGACATAAGCATGAACAATCACACAAATCATTAACATCATGTAAAAACAGATGCTGCTAACCCAGCTGCATTGACTTTTACATGTTTTAAAATATGTACACTGTACATCCATGCTGTTTGGATTCTATAGTCCATCTTTAGACCTAAGTCCTTGTGACGGTCTGAATATGTGTTACCATCTGTCATTCCCTTATTTCCATAAAATAATATCGCCAATAATCCTCAGGGTAAAATATTGCTGGTATCGCATAATAATCCACTCATGAACCAAAGCTTAATGCGGGAACAAGACTGGTTTAATGGAAGGCAAAGGCATTCAATCTATACTGCATCAAACTCCTCCTCTGAGCCAGCAAGATAATTGAGCTTTGGAAACATACTAAACTCAATTATCTGCTGGCCAGAAAAATCTTACAATTTCACATTTTCCAGAAATATCATAAACAGACATAAAACCCCACAAAAAACATATCCCTGGGTAACTGAGCTTGATGGGAGTAACATATGAAAAATTTAGACATCCGTTCGGTAGTTTTCTAATGGCACTGTGTGAAAGTTTGACCGGTCTGCCACGAGGGTGAATCCGAAAAAGAGTTCCATAGAATTGGTAGCAAGAGCCGGTCTGCGTTCGCGTGGATTTGTACGAAAACCACCATAGATGGAGTAAAGCTGATTTGTGTAGAATGCTCCTCTTGTTCGTCTGATTGAAACTCGATTGAAAGTAGTACGTATGGGACTTCCATAAAGACCGGTGTTCGTGCGAGTGCCATGCCCAAAACAGTTCCAGGCACTCGACGACCAAGTCTCGCTGCCCGTGTTCGGGAGAAAAGATGGCCGCCGTCCATTGTTCTCACCACGTGCGTTCATATGCACGAAATGGCAGCCACCTAGGAGCATTCAATTACTCTGCGGTTTTCGTATAGTTACACAGTGTTCCACGTTCCAATTAGTACCCAGGGTGGTCTCCGTTCGGTAAAACAAATGATTTACCGAGCAACGAAAAATAAAACAGATAAACAAGGGAATTAGGTAGCAGGGAGGGGAAATAACGGTTACTGGGGAATCCTTCACAGTCCTCAAGTAGGCTGCCTGTGGAATTTCTTCTCTAATGATAACTATATGTATACACAGTCAGCATACCTACCAACAGTCCAGGTTCCAGTTCGTGCTGCTGTCCTGCTGTCCCAGGTTGGTTTCCTGTTGTTCCCTGATATCTTCAGAAAAAACACAAAGAAAGTGCATCAGCAGAAACATGCTGTGCTGTATGGACACACATGCATAGTCATTGGCCCTAAGACTAGGCACAGATTTCTTCAGCAGTGCACTGTCTATCTTGAGTGTGGCTCGATAGGGAGGTGGTCAGTCAGCCTGGGTTGCATTCACCGATGCTTCCCTCTTTGGATGGCCCCACTCCTTTTCCAAAAAGGACTGTTTCAGGTCCTGAAACATGTGGCGTTACTGGAATATTTCCATAGGCTTGTCCACCTCCCTTTCTGACTTCATATCTTCAAATGTTGGGAAGTATAAAATGGCCATGCTTTTGTAGGTTAAAGGGGCATATATACCTATATATCTTTCAGAATTGTTCTGCCAAAGGCATGATGATTGGGCTCAATGCTTCTCTATGAGAGGCATCCAGGTGGTTGAGCATAGTGATTGGTTCACATGCCTAGTAGGTCCCTAGTGCTTGTTTCTAAAACACATTGGATTAGACCAGAGATCATCTGGACAGAGTAGGAGTGATTGCAGCAGAGAGACTGCCTGGTGTTGATAAAAAGATGAGTAAAACAAGGCTTTTTATATTTGAAAACTATAAGTCTAGTAAGATGCTTATTTTTGATGTTAGAGTGTTACTTTAACCAAGGCTATACATGGCTCAGCAGGAGAGAGTAAGGACAAATCGACTCTCATTACAGTGTGCCAGGGCGCACACCGCATGTCCCTTTTACATTGCCATGACTTTGTTGACTTTGACGTGAATTTCATTCAAGGGGTTCATTAGTTAAAATATTTTGGGATCACAGGTAGTTTAAGTATCTGTGACTTCTTTTAGTTTTCTCTATGAGTAAAATGTTGTGTTTTTAATTTGTACAAGCATTGTAATTAAATATAAAAGAACACTATAGTGTTGGACTACATGTTTGGGACACCGGGCCTCATCAGTAAGGAGTAAAAAGTAACTTTACTTACCTTTTCTCCATCACCGCTCTGGTCTCGCTGTGGCTGGACCCTTCTCTATGGCTGAGATCATGAGTCTTGATGTTCTCAGTCAATCCAATGCTTTTTCCATAGGAAAGCATTAGGAAGCTGTTGTGTAAAAGCTATTTTGGAACCTATTGTGTAAAGGGACTATAGTGTCCTTTTAACTTTGATATCCAGTGTCAACAAATATTTTAGTTCATCACCTTACTATTAGCTGCAATATGCTTTTGAAAGAAAAAAAATACAAAGCTACAACTACATCCCACAATTCACTTAATTTACAATCATAGATGGAAATATCTACGCCTATTTTTTTGGTTAAAGAGCATAATAAATTATTTTTGTCGATGGTGATAAAATTGCAGGTTGTACAGCCTTCAGTAGCAAGCTAAAAAGTGAATTACAACTCCCCAAAAGCCTGTTGTGCCATAACCCCTTGTGGTATGGAGGTGGTTTAGAAAGCTGTGACGATACTAGCTTAACGTTAGTCACCTCCTGGTATGATGATCACTCCAGACCGTTAAACAACTTTCGTTTCCTGAAAAGCTTTATGTGTGAAGAGTGTGTCCTCTTTTTTTCATATTGCAAAAAGTGCAGATTTCGATAGAATTTTATAATTTTATAAATCAACCTGGTTTCAAGCAGAAAGACAGTAATGTTACTTCCTGGTTTGGTTAGCTCAATAAAGCTAAACTCGCCAAACAGCATGGGGAGCAGAGAAACTGTCACACCACAAAGCATACACCCCCACCACCCAAGGCACTCACACAGGACCGGGAGGCAACGGCGGAGTCCCTCTAGCTTCCATGATCGGCGACGCCAAGGCCCCATGGGACTTTCCAGTATGTGCCCTGCAAGTGCCGACTACAGGAGTAGGCTGACTTTCACTGACTCTCACTGCCGCACTGCGGCCGGTACTGCTGTCATGCCACCACATCCATGCAGTTATAGAGGACTATGTCTCGCAATATTTTCAAGCCTGACCTCCCTGAAACAGACTAACGTTAGCAATGTTATAACATGTTTTTACAGCGTAGAATAGCCCGAATATTAATCGTATGCCATATCCTTTCATGTTGAACTATGTCGCCCACCTAATGCGACCTTAACTTGTGTTGAGTAACTTATAAGTGATATGCTTATCTATACAGTCAAACTAGCCAGGTACCGGCAACACAGCGGATTAGACTTCAGGGGCCTATATCATAACCTAGCATATCTAGCAATGCCCTCACTTTATGTTTCCCACAGTTAACTTGCAAGCACTGTACTTGATTAGCATGCATACTCTTCATATAAAGCGTAGATTAAACTAGTAAATTTAAATGTAATGCCTAACCAATATAAATATATGTTCTGTTCATGCATCTATATACAAAAATGTGCACTGCTCAAATGCCATAAATGGAACATCAATACGATATGTCTATGCTTACTAACGCTGTTGTGGCAGAGTAAGCTGTTTTGTCTATCCATGCACTCAAAAATAAAGAATTAAAAAAAATTAAAAAAAATAAAGCTAAACTCAAGAGGCAGCAACTGCTCAGAGCACCTGCCTTACAATGACTTCTCATTGAGCTGCATTGGAAAGTCTGTGATTGGACAGCAACAGAAAGTCTGGGCGGGGTTAGAAGATGAACAGTGATTTGTATTTTTTTATAGTTGGGTAGTGAAGTACCCCTTTACAGCTACATTGTTGTTAAAAAAATGCAATACCTTTAATATAAGTACTTTTTTTTTGCCCCATCATAACAGCCCAGGTTTTTTTTGTCTTGTGTTCAGCCCACTAACATGGTGGACTGGTGATTAGATGTTTGCCTGCAACTTGGAGTGCTAACATGCACTTTATTCATTATATTCAGATTTGGTTTTAAAATGTATTTACTTGCTGTTTCAGTTCATTTTGTACATCCTCCAATGGCGTGTTCGTAAGTCTTTGTCCACAGCCATTGGTTGTGTCTTCCAGTGTTTCCAAAATCATATTGTGACTGCTGTCTCCTCTTGTTAATGAATTGATTATGCTGAAGATCATATTCAGATAGGTTGTAGGTATATCCCTGGACTACCGATGATACAGACTTTCCAGGAATTTACATAAATCAGCCTAATTAGCTATGGGAGACCAAGCTGGGAGTGATAGGAATTGTTTCGAAGATGATTTGTGGTGTCAGATCAGTCAAAATTAATTCTGATGCTAGTGCCCTGAAAATATTTTATAAAGTACTCTCACCGCTGTCACCGCATGTCAGTATTAGTACAATGTCTAGTTAAAAAAAATAACTAGAATCTTGTACCTAAATAAAAAAACACTTTTTAACGTGTGCATTAAATATTGTTCTGTTCATTTGCTGTTTTGATACACTGTGGCAGCATGTCCACGCAACACAGAGATAAGGTTAATTGCCTTCTGTGCATTTTGCATGTTTTATTAAAATCTGATTATACAGCGATCCTTGGATCTTTCAGTTGGTTGAGATTTCTTCAAGGTCGGTGCGCACTAAGAATATTAAACAGTCAATTTAGCTTGCAGTTTATATAAGTACTCTGCTTCAGTCCTTGTTACTCTACAGCAGACCACATTTACAGGAGATCCCAAAACACTTAAGGTTAAGCATCACTGCTATTCTAGAGTAAAAGAGGTTCCTGGTACAGATAACTACTGGAATACAGCTCCCAGCTTCCTCTGGCAGTCTTTTGGCTTAAAAGCTCCAGTGATAACATGTCACTCGTAATATTAGAGCTTAGTCCTCATCTAGGCAAGGGCATGTTTGTTAGTTATGACCATCCATTCAAAACAATATAGAGGGTACCTGAGATCCCAGAGTGATATTGCAATGTAAATATTAGCATTATTAGAGAACTGGGCCTCTGTGTTTTATATTAGTTCACCCGACATCGCTTGAGTATTATCTTTCCTTAAAATACTAACTAAAAATATGTAATATTTGCATTAGGTATGTTTTGAGTTTATTTATGGCAGTTTGAATGTTATTCCATTTACTTTTTATTGCTTACTTAACATTACAATTCATACCTAGGAGGCGACCCAAATCTCCATTCTTCTGCTCCATATTGATGAGTTTTTCAGGGCAAGCCAGGACACCCCTCTAATGCTAAGAGCAGGATTCATTAAGATTCACGTTGAGATGAGCCATTGCACACCATAAAATATAAATCTGAATTTGGCAGAGATCTTGTTTGTTTTGCCAATGTGCACGCCATTGTACAAAGCCTCCTGTCTTTTTCCCAGGTCTGTGGCAGCCGGCACTGCCAAGCAGCACAGATTTTAGAAGATTTAAATCCTATATGTTTCAGATGATTTAGCTAAACATTTCACTTCTGTCCACTGGAAACAAGCAGGCTGAAGATACACAGACATTAAACAATACATAAAAAAGAATTAGTCTGCACAGCACTGGTGGAACCACAGCCTAAATATTGAAAGATTGGATTTTTTGTCTGTCTAATTTATTTTCCAAGGAGGATAAGCTATAAAGCCAAGATCTGTTTTACAGACCTCTAATTTACAAGGCTTATTGTAAATGCTTCTAACATTAGATAGCAGATACTATGCCATACAATAACATACTCTAACATACCATTGAGAATGAGACCTGGTTAGTGAGAAGGGGTAGTTGTGACAATTCCTTCATCTATTGTTTTAAAAGAAATGTAAAGTTCGAAGTTAATTAAGTGATTCTGTTGGTAATTATAAGGATTGTTCCTGTATATAGTTAAGACCCCATGTTCTAGATATTTTCTTGAAGGTTCTCCAGACCTCTATGGGAAATATTTATGAAACTGTTCTGAAAAGTGGCAGTTAAATTACATCAATATATTTTTATTGTATTTATTAAAGTAATCTAAAAAGTGACATCTCTTTTCATAGTAAATCCCGATAGTTTTTGCTGAAATTTCCATTTAAGAAGACTGACAAATTTATGACAGAAAAATTCTGTCAACTTTCTTTTTTAAAAAGTGGCAAATATATTTATAAATCTACCGTGTTAGCAAAACAATGTTGCATATTCAAAAATGAGAGGGAGCAAAAAAAGCAACAAACGTAAAAATCGGAAACATTTAAAGGGACAGTAAAGGGTCAGGAACACGAACATGTATTCCTGATCCTGAGCCTCTAGTGTTAAAACCACCATCCAGTCCCCCTGGCCACCTCTTGCCTCCTTAAATATAGTAAAATCTTACTTGCATTCAAATCTGCAGTTACTGGCTCTGCCCCTATCTGCCTCTAAAACTGCCTGCTGTCTGCTGACATCATCAGAAGTGGTGATCTGAGCCAATCACAATGCTTTCCCATAGGATTGTTAAGGAGGCAGATCAGGGGCAGAGCCATCACAAGTCAAATACAGCCCTGACCAGTCAGCATCTCCTCATAGAGATGCATTGAATCAATGAGTAAAGTTTAGTGTCTCTATGCAGAGGGTGGAGACACTGAATGACAGTGCTGCTCACTGTGCAGCCCTGCCCCAGGAAGCACTTCTAGCAACCATCTGAGCAATGGCCAGTGGAGTTATTACTAGGCTGTAATGTTAACACTGCATTTTCTCTGAAAAGACAGTGTTTACAGTAAAAGGCTTGAGGGGAAAGATTCTACTCATCAGAACAAATTCAATTAGCTATAGTTGTTCCGGTGACTATAGTGTCCATTTAATTAATTGTGCTTTGTTGATAATTACACAGGTAAGTGTCGCCAACACCTTAATAAATCACACCTATGGCTCAAGTGGCAAAGCCCCAGGTGCAATATAAGAAAGGTATTTCCTCTGCCCCGTTTAAGGTTTAGGACATTGCACCTGTCACAGACCCTTTGTTTGTATGGAACAATCTTGTTGTGCATTAGACCAGGGGTAGGCAACCTTTGGCACTCCAGATGTTGTGGACTACATCCCCCATAATGCTCTTACACCTATAATGCTGGCAAAACATCATGGGAGATGTAGTCCAAAACATCTGGAGTGCCGAAGGTTGCCTATGCCTGCATTAGACTAAAAAGGTGTTAATTGACATAAAGATTAACACAGCACAAATAGATATTGCATAACACAGCTGCTGGTCCTGATCAATAATAACCTGTAGGCACCTGTAGATACACGTAAACATAGATGCACACTCACACACACATAGATACATACTCACACATACATAGACACTTACATACTTTGCAACTTGATTAGGGTGCTGGACAGCCTATAAGTGATCATTAGGGAGAGAGAGAAAATCACCCTCATCTGTTTGTGGTGTCTAATGTTTGGGAAACAGGAAAGCTGTGCATTGTTAGCACAGTCTTCCTTGCTGTTCCCATTCAATGCATTGTACTAACAACCTGCCGTAGGTGTTGTGTTGTGATGTGACCTCCTATCCCAGCACTGGCTGCCTGTCTCTGTGTAAACATGCAGTTGCAGTTAATGACATTAAAGGGACACTCCACTGCCAAAATTCAAAATAAATAAAAATCAGTGTTTAATATATATATCCCAAATTAACATATGCATGCATATGGTTTCCTTACTGCTAATTAATTCATGATCTGTCAATCTGCAGCACATCTATGCGTATGTCTACGTATGCTATAGATCACTGTAATAAACACGTTGACAAGGAAAATATAGAACAAGTGCGATTCAACACTCTGCAGCAACTATCTTAACACTTCGTACAGCACAAATGTGACCTATTCCTAGCATGTGTTACCAGCGTAAATTAGAGCTTGTAAATTCGTGCCAAATGTTTATCTCTCATTGAATGATTCTGCCTACCACCATGTGCAGTACTGTACAGTTCCATACCGTGGTCTACAAAGGCTGAGTAGAAGGTTACAATAAAGTACAGAGAAGTTCTTTAGGTATTTATTAAGTTATGATAATTTCTGATTTCAGATACATAACAGACCTTAAAATTCTAGCATGCGCAGGCCTTCCTATGCCTTCAGCGCTTTCATTGTAATGTGTGATATGTTGCTACCTGAGCAAATGGCATAAACAATAAGCGGTAACATAATCTCATCCACGAAATGACTAACATCTGCTGCCTTTCACTTTTCTGCACAATTTTACAAATCCCAGATTGTCATTCAAGAACTTACATTTTTGTTTTTATTGTGATAGCAGAGTCTTTCTCTCTTCAAACCTTGTAAAATAACCTATTGGACAGTACTGCACAAATTGCTGCCACCTTACAAATAATAAAACATCCCTGCCTGCTTGCTTGTATTGTTTGGGTCCAATTATTGCACTTTAGAGGTGGCTAAAGGACCCATAACAGTCTGATTTGTTGAGCGTGATTCAGGATAGAGGGATTTCATCTGTGCTGCTGTCAAACTGGTGGTCACACATGTGTAGCTATTTATTTTTTTAAATGAAACATGATTTAATAACTCTATATTAACGTGCATTAATGAACAGTAGCAAAATTCCTGTATCCTCTGTATCCTTTAGTATCGGCTGTTGAATTTGTGGACCAAGGGATTTTTTTCAGGTTGTGAGGCTTGCTGTTATTATGTTGTCATGGATCCTTTCTTCCTCTCTGGGCTTCCCAGGGAGACCTGACATTTGTTGCTTTATTCATTTGTTTGTGTGTTGTCACTCTCTCTCTCACAGCACATAAAGGTTTCGGTTATTTGATGCTAAGCAAATTGTTTGATGCTGGGCAGGTTAGTTAGGTATCTTAGCTATTCGTGCTGAATACTACAACTTCTGGTTATTTTATTGTTAGTAGCTTTGGGTTTTAATTTCAGGACAGCACTAAATGCTCTTTGACATTTACACTACCAAGATTCTAATAATCCACTGTTTACCTATCCTGGCAATAGGCAACCATACAGAGTCATAATTCTGTAAGCTCATTACATTATAGGAGAATAATTTAATTAAAAAAATGTAAATGTGTAGATGCTAGTATTGGTGTGTCAAACCATTCAGAGAAAAGGCTGTGTTTACATTACTGTCTAGAAACAACTCTAGTGGCAGTCACTCAGCCACTAGAGGTGTCTTCTGGGTCAGGGTTGCACAGTGTGCAGCACTGACGTTCAGCGTCCCCACGCTCTGCATGGAGGTGCTGAACGCTCCTCATAAAGATGCATTGATTCAATGCATATTTATGAGGAGATGCTGATTGCGCATGCGCAATACCCTGTCAGTGCTTTCCTATGGGAAAGAATTGAATTGCCTGAGATTATCATTAATTTGATGATCTCAACCAAGGAGGCTGAACGTGTCCAGCTGTGACAGACCCACGCATGCTGGAAAAACGGTGACGTAAATCACCTTTTTAACGCTGGTAAGAAAGGGCCTGGAGCTAAACGGCGCATTTAGACCTCTAGTGTCAGGAATAGATGTTTGTATTCCTGACACTAAACTGTTACTTCAATATTGGGTGCTGAAAGAGTAGGAGGCTTCTCAAAAAATTGAGGAAGAGAAAGAGCCGTTCTGTGGTCAATTGATTCGATAGGAATAAGTGAGGTTTTTAGCTGGTATTATAGCACATTAATTATATCTGCACTGGAAATTTATCTTAGGGTAAAAATAATTAACCAACAAACATTAATATTCAATCATGTCAATGTTGACGTTATACAGGAAAGGTCTCTAGGTAAGTGTCGGAGTGAGCAAACTTTGATAGGAGACTTGTCACGGCGCATGCTGCAGCTACTTCTACATCAAATTATAGATGGAGGAGACTCTATATGTTGAATGACAGGAACAGGGCGGCTGGTCCCAGGTTTAAGATCCAGACCTTGTGAATCTGTTCTCAGCACAAGGAAACACGATAACAAGCTTGTACTCCACGGACTATCTTTTTAAAAGACAGGCTTTCATCAGTAACAGTTATTCTGGGAACTAGCAAGCCATGTAGTCTGTCCCGTGTAGTTGACAGGTTATGTAGGTTAAGTAGAGTAATTTTTTGGGAAGCACAGCACATAAGGAGTTGTAGGGAGTTTCTGTCCCACACAGCATGTTACTAGCACAGAAAGTGGGCAAGCTGAACAGGGGGATTAGTGTGGATGGCTCCTTCTATCTATATTGTGTGAAGTGCAGGTAATACATAGTGTATATATATTTTACTTTGAAATTACATTTTAAACAGTTCTCCTCAAGTTCTGAAATTAATTATTTCGATGTTATATTAGAAATAAGTAAAAATAAACACTGTTTTGTATATTAACCATGCTTTTACTTTGTGTCTTTTTAAAGACATTATTATAACTATATGGCTTAACTAATCCATTTAATAATCCATAGAATATTTGGTTGGAAAATGTTTTTTACTTTTATCCATAATGATATTCAAAGATATCCACTCTCCCAAGGACCTCACACTTTCCTGATGACCTTGCAAAAAAAAAACAACAAAAGAGCACGAGAACTCTGAGAGAGCCTAAAAGTTTAGAGAAACTCAATAGCTTGCCCTTCGGTTATTCCCCGCTCAGGTCTCAAACTAGTTTTTCTCACTTGTGCCATTTTAGAGTGAACCTATACCATTTGCAGATCAGGCTGATCCCACCTACAAGGGCAGATCTGATGCAAAATGCCAGCAAGTTCCCTCTGAGCAAGAGATACACAACAATCGTTTCAGCCTTCTCTGAGCCTCATCAGCAAGGTGTAGCTGATACCCCTCTAGGCACTGTGAGCATGGGGTCTGGATTATTCTTTTAACTTAGGGAGAGCCAAGTTAATGCATTGCTACAAAAACCAAGGATATGAGAACTCTGAGACAAAAGTTTAGAATGGCAGTACAGATCCGAAGTGCCAGCAAGTTCCTTCTTCACGAGAGATCACTTCGGATCTGTACTGCCATTGTGGTTTGATCTGAACATGCTCCTCATACCTAAAAAAAATGTGCTGTTAACACATATGCCATGTTATTGGTTACTTCGGAATATTTATGATGGCTTGTTCCTGCTATTGTGGCATTACAAGCATTTTGTTATTCTGAACACAGAAAAATAAAGATTGACAAAAAAAATATCAGGCTGGTAGAAATATGTACCACAAGTTACAAAATATGTAAAAATAAATCTTCAGAATCTCTGTAGTGGTTATGGTGCCAGATGTGCCCTGGCATCCCCAATTATATGGAGTCAGACTGCTTTTGAATGGTTTGATTATGCAGGAACATAAAGGGACACTATAGTCACCAGAACAACTACAGCTTAATGTAGTTGTTCTCGTGAGTATAATCATTATATGCAGGCATTTTCATGCAAACACTGCCTTTTCAGAGAAAAGGCAGTGTTTACATTGCCCCTAGGGACACCTCCAAGTGGCCACTGGAGGTGCTTCCTGGCTCAGTGCAGCACTGCTGTTCAGAATCCCCACGCTCTGCATAGAGACACTGAATTTTCCTCATAGAGATGCATTGATTCAGTGCATCTCTATAAGGAGGTGCTGATTGGCCAAAACGGGAAAAAGTGGGAAAGCATTGGATTGGGTAAAATCGGCAATTCTGATGATGTCACCAAGGGGACAGGGACAATGCCGGCGGACCTGCACGGCCCTGGAAATAAGGTGCGTTTTTCATGCTATTAAGGATTTGGCACTATAGGGGCAGGAATACATGTTTGTGTTCCTGACCCTATAGTGTTCCTTTAATTTAGCTCTCCTGAGCTAAGCCCTGCAATGCAGAACTTAGCTCATTGGCTGAGAGCATTCAGCTTACGTTCTCATGCAAGGAGGTAAACTCTGCATTGCAAGGATTAGCTCAGGAGCGCTAATTGAAATTCCTGCTTAGGAATTCTGACTCTATTGTGCTGATAGTGGTGACAGGGACCCGAATCTGCAAAACCCAGGTAAGAAGTAAAACTGTTTTTAAATGTGTGTCCGGGGGGGTCAAAGCACTCCTGGCACCATAACCAGTACAGCGAGCTGTAGTGGTTATGGTTCTTGGATTGTTGTTTTAAAGCCTGCCTTTATTTGTTCTTCTTAGATGACAAAAAAAATCTAAGGTAACATAGGTCAACAGGCAGGAGCTATACAGAGTTGGACACCAATGCTTTGGGAGGCTATAGTGCGTGACAAAACACTATGCTGTGCCAATCAGCATCTCCTGAATTGAATCACTGCAGCTCTATAGGGAATGTAGGTGCTGCATTGGACTAGGAAGCACCTCTAATGGCCGTCTGAGTTATTGACACTAGAGGTGTTACTAGCCAGCAATGTAAACACAGTGCTAGGACTGCAGAGACTGGCTTAGGCCCCAGAACCCACGACATTAAGCTGGTGACTATAGTGTCCCCTCAAGTCGGTTTTTCTTTTGTTTCCCGTTAACCTTGCTATATGTCAGCTTATGTATTGTCCTTATTACATTAATGCCATTACACACAGTAATAAGCTGACTCCCACGAAGAAAATGTAAAAATTCAAATGCAGCATTACACAAGCACATGGATCGATAAAACTATCAATATAATGATCCTATGAGCTCTGCGGAGAAACGAGCAGTTGTACAGACAAATTGAATATATTAACTGAAGAACTAAATGTACTGAAATAATTTAGAACAATAGCAACTATTGGCCATTCTGCGTATATAGCCTACATCCTGACAGAAAGCCAAATGCTGTGCTTCTACACCCCATCGTTTCCCCTTCCCTTTATTTTCTGGATTGTGAAGGTCAGATATTTGGTAAATAGGCTATGAAAGGTAAGTTATTTTCCCCTGTAGTGATGCATAAAGAAATTACTGCTTTAGAGTGTTTTTACTGTGTTAAATTGTGTATTGTATAGTAATATCTGCTATCTGAGCTGATTATATTTTCATATTGGATGGATCTACTCTCTACACATACCGTACTCTGTATATGGAGTTCCCTCTTTTATGGGAAAGTAGTCAAAACTTTTAAGGTCTGCTGGGGGCACGCCGCCACCTCCTACAAGCAGTTTCCATTAGCTCCACTGAGCTTGCCCTGCCATGTAGTACTGGCTTATTGCCTGAGAGTGTCAGCTGAGTGCTCTCAGCCAATGAGTACCTTCCTGCACTGCAGGACAAAGCTAAATGCAGAGCTTTCTGGCAATAGGGGAGGTGGTGATGGATGCCCTCCGGATCCCAGGTAAGTTGTCAAACTGTTCACAAACATTTTGGCTACTTACCCTGGGAGTTTGTTATGGCACTCCTGGCACCATAATCACTGCAACTGGCTGTAGGTATAATACTTTCTTCAATATTTGGAGCTAAAATCAGGCTTTTTTTTTTTCTTTTTTTCTTAACTGTTTGGCATCTAGAAAGGCAGACTCCCCTGTCTAAAATTCTACATTTCTTTAAAATGTAGAAATGTAATTAAAAATAAATACCAGGATAAAGTTTGCTAAATAATGATGCTGCATGTTACAGATATCCTATAGTGCCAGGAAAACAAACCAGTTTTCCTGGCACTATAGGCTCTTGGAGTGCCCACCTCCCTCTGTGCTGAATGGGTTAAAACCCCTTCAGCCGCTTACCTTAATCCAGCTCCCTCGGCGCTGGTGACCTCTCCTCCCGCGTCAACATCAGCTCCCGAGTGGAGCCGAATGCGCATGCTTTCCTATGGGGATCTTATTTGACGCTGGACTCCGTGAGGACGTCCAGCGTCAAATAAGTGTGATTTACTCAGTGTAAATCACGGAAGCGCCTCTAGTGGCTGTCAGGGAGACAGCCACTAGAGGCTGGATTAACCCTTCAATGTAAACATAGCAGTTTCTCTGAAAACAAAATAATGCAACGAGAAAGAATAACCTGATGAACTTATGTGTATTCTTGCTAGAAGAAGAGCTTGTTTTTTTAGAATTTCAGACTATTACTAGAAAGTATGGACCCATAGTGAGTTTTCCCGTCGTTATTGAGTAATTGTTTTGAATGTTCTTTGATTGCAGTTTACAATTGCCTGCTGTTAAGCTTTGTATGTTTTATATGGTCCAGCACAATCCTATTGTATTTGTTTAATTGCTAAATGCTGTGCTTCTACACCCCATCATTTCCCCTTCCCTTTACTATACTATAGGCAATTATTATTTCACTTTAGTTTAATACAATTCTAATCATTTCTATACTATACGCATAAATGGCCATCTCAATCAAACATTAAAATAATTTAAAAAAATAAAATGAATCTTAACTTTATTAAGAATATGTGCTCAAGCCGTCCACTACCAAAATCATGTTTGTGTTACTTTTATTTTATGGCTTCAAAATTGTAAAAATAATATCAGGAAGTATTACTTTACTGAGAGGTTAGTGGATGCATGGAATAGCCTTCCAGCTGAAGTGGTAGAGGTTAACACAGTAAAGGAGTTTAAGCCTGCGTGGGATAGGTATAAGGCTATCCTAACTATAAGATAAGGCCAGGGACTAATGAAAGTATTTAGAAAATTGGGCAGACTAGATGGGCCGAATGGTTCTTATCTGCCGTCACATTCTATGTTTCTATGTTAAAGCAATGCTTTATATGATTTAGTTTATACAAAGCCTTAAGGGACACTGTAAGCACCCAGACCACTTCAGCTCATTGAAGAGGTCTGGGTGCAATGTCCCATGTCCCTTAACCCTTCAGTGGTAATTATTTGCAGTTTCTGAGTGTTAACTTCACTTTTAGTGTCCGTCTTCCAGAAACAGTACAGAACATGAATTGTCTTTAAGATGACATACAGTGTCTTGCATACATTTGTACACGGTGTAACAGTGCATTGTAACTGTATTGATGTAGATAGGCATTTGCCTACATGCAATCTTGCAACATTCTGTTGGCATGCTGTACTTGCCTCCAGGTTCCTTACTAATACAAATAAAAAGAATATTCAACTATTTTTATCTGTTTTTTTCCTCACATTTTCAATGTGTTCTTAGACAGTCAGATGCTGGATGCAGATCTAAATTTGTGCTCACTGAACTGTGTGTCAAATGTGTATCCACACCATCTAGTATCACCAAAACAGTGCAGATTGATGGCCTCATTTGCTAAGACTATTTAAACCCTCTATTCCAGCTATAGTGTTCTTTTGAGGTTTCTACACCCGCATGTGGGTTCTTGTTGATTTCTTATTTTAACTTGGCTTATTTATTTGAGGATCCTAATTTCTGTTATCCTGACCTAGGTAGTTTACTTGTTTTGTTGTATCTCCATATCCCTGTCCTTATGGGTTTAGGCTTGTTACTGACTGTAGTTTTTCCTTTTCTTTGCCAGCATTAAACCTGGTCACTCTAAGAACCAGTAATAGGCCGTAATCTTTATCTAACGACTGTTTTTAGTTGTTAGAATTAAATCAAAGCCAAAGTTGGAGAACAGTAGAAGCCATGTAATTTGCAGCTACATCTCCTCAGGGAATTTGTGCAAAATTAAATAAATAACAAACTGGAAACAGACAACGCACTGAATTTCTAGAAAGCAGTCAGTAAACTAATAGAAAGTGCTTAACATAATTTAAAGAAAATGCATTAACAATGATTTGGGGTTTGGAATTGTGTTTATGGACTACAGCGGAAATTAGAATGGGTTAAAACTAACCTTATTTCCTTATAGGAAATCATTGGATTGGCTAAAAATTGTAAGTTGTGATGTCAGCAAAGAGGCGGATCGGGGGTCTCCTTGGTGACATCATCAGAATTTACGATTTGTAGCCAATCCATCAGGTGGGATGGGGGTGGGGACAAATGCTGGTTTAACCAATCAGCACCTACTCATAGAGATGCATTGAATCAATACTGAGCGTGGAGGCGCTGAAAGGCAGTGCTGCCTTCTGTGCAGCACTGCCCCAGGAAGCACCTCCAGTGGCCATCTGAGGAGTGGCCAGTGGAGGTATCCATAGGGGGCAATGCAAACATGAAAATGCCTGAAGGTAATGATTATATTCACCTGAACAAATACATTAAGCTGTAGTTGTTCTGGTCTGGTGACTGTAGTGTCCCTTTAATTTATACCAAAATAGCCAAGCAAGAAAACAGCTTCAAAGAATTGATTCATCTCCATTTCTTTACGAATGTGAAGGCTTGGCCTGCAGTTGTGGGAGGGGCATGTTAACCTATTTAAACCCCTTCCTCACCTTCCTCAGTCCCGTTTCTGTTTTGACGTTTTGCTTGTCGGGTCGTCCTTCCTCTCCTTTCCGGCTCCTCGCTCCTAACATGGGGTCTCCGTGCTTGCCGCTCATGTCTCTGGTCTCGGGGTGTTGTCTCCGCTGGCGGCTCGGCTGCCGCTCCTCTCTCTCCGGCGTTTCTGGCTGTCAGCCCCCTCACTGCCGCCGGCGCTGTCACGAGTCTCGCGTCGCACTCACCGTCGGTCGCACGTCCATGCGGCCACGCCAGCATATGTCGGGTGCAGCGTTTGGGGGAGGTAGGGGCTTAGACATAGCTCGTCTGCCTATGTGGGACCCTTCCATCAATATCAGTGAGTAAGTTTTTGTGTAGTGGGAGTGTAATTCTAGCGCTGTAATTACCAGTTATAAGGGAAGCTTGCCCCTTTTTTCTCCTGTGTTAGCAGTGTGTATATTTTATTAATTTATTTTTTGCATGGTCAGTTGTTCTGGTGCGAGCATTCTCTAATGTACACTGTAGTTTGTATAATAACATAATGTGTTGCCAGCCTGTATGTGTTATTATTTGACTAGATATATTTTATATTTTTAAACCTTATCCTTTCTTGTTACACAAGAACTAGCTTTCAGTTTTCCAACATTCCTCAGCTGGAATCTTACTGTTTCCAAAATAATTTCAGGTTCTGGATGCTTTCTAAGATAACTCATCCATGCAGGGTCTGATAAGACTGATCCCTTTGTGGAACTCGAACTGTAATTCCCAAAGATATAACTTTTTACCCCTTATATGCCAAACGTTGACAACGGATAAATTGCTGCAGCTTTTACCCTGCGTTCATTGTTAAGTATCCTCATGGTCGCTGTGTTCAAACTACAGGCTGGGGGAACCGACAGTTAGACGTGATGTATAACACTCTCACGTGTTCCTTCCTCTGAATTGTGGAACACTCACCCCTCACCCATTGTTCACTCACTTTGTCGTTAGACTTGCCTGTCTGCTGGTGCACAGAGGGTTAGAACTTTTTGTTAAACAAGTTATGTAAACTATAACTTTGGTTCACATATTCTGCACACACGACAATCTGTGCCCGTCATGTGTGCACGGTCTACCACTCTCCTTTTCCATTCTAATTGGCTGGACTCCGTCGGGCTCTCGCTGCCCTCCAGTCGCGGTTGCCCCTACGCTTCTTTTTCATTCCCCGCCCTCTCTTTTCTTTCGCTCAGTACGTCCCCTCTCTCACTCTTTGCCCTCCCCTCTTATTTAGCTGTTGCTGGCTGTCAGGGTCCTAGGTGTCCACTAGCTGTAATTCCCCTGGCTTCTTTGCCTAGGTTAGTGGTCCCGCGAGGCCGACACCCATCCTCGCACTCTGAGGTACTACGCCCCTCGGGCCAACTCATAGTTAGTCGCCTCGCACTATTGCATAGAGAGGGCCTCACCTGTCACTCCCACTCTATCTTATGTTTAACCGTCACCGAGAGGCCGACACCCCGCCACAACGTTCAGTGGCCACGATATCCCCTCGCGCCAACGCATAGATAGAGCCTCTCACGCCGCTTGGCATCTAGCAGGGCCTCACCTGTCACCAAACCTAGTTTTAATTGTTTCGCCATTTGGCTTAGCTAGTATGCCAGCACTCACACACACGCACACACTCGCACTGGGTCTCGTGATCCTCATGGGGTTTACACCACCACAGCTTCTGTTACCTACTGCCGAGCTTGCTTCTTTCAGCCTGTCCACCCGGACTCGGTCGGGCTTACTCTGCTTTCGGTTATGGTCGGCACTGCGGTTTTCCTCGTTCACCCTCACAGGTTTCAATACTTGTTTCAGCACATCTGTCCTCTCACACTGCCTTCCCTCCCCTCTTAGTTAGCTGTGGCTGGCTATAAGGGTCTTAGGTGTCCACTAGTTTGTAGTTCCCTCCCTGGCTTCTTCGCCTTAGTTTAGTGGTCCCGCGAGGCCAACACCCATCCTCATACTCGGAGGTACTACGCCCCTCGGGCCAAATCATAGTTAGTCGCCTCGCACTATTGCATAGAGAGGGCCTCACCTGTCACTCCCACTCTATCTTATGTTTAACCGTCACCGAGAGGCCGACACCCCGCCACAACGTTTCAGTGGCCACGATTTCCCCTCGCGCCAACGCATAGATAGAGCCTCTCACGCCGCTTGGCATCTAGCAGGGCCTCACCTGTCACCAAGCCTAGTTTTAATTGTCTTTTTGGCATTAGCTAGTATGCCAGCCCGCACACATACACTCTTTCTCGCTCACGCGCATGTTGGGTCGCTTATGCCTATGGCCTCTCCCGCAGCCGCTTCCTTTCCCGGATTTTCGGGGCTTGTCATGGGTTGCCAGCTTTGTCAACTCGTGTTTTGCCTTTCTTTCACGTATGGCTCTCATTTTTCTAGCACTTGCAGCACCTGGGTTTTCGGTCCTTCTTCCCCTTCGAAGCTCCTGTCTCACGTATCACGTGTACTGGCTTTGTTGATATGTTGTCCGCGATTGACTTTCGCTTCTTTTGCCACCTCTTACTTACATCAACTCTACCTATCCGGTCTATAACTTCACTTGTGGTACAGGTTTCTAGTCACACGCTTTTCCATGTCGCCATACCAGTTTATTACCATACTCTAGGTTTCAAGTTCTGTGAATTTTCAATCTCCGGTTTCCCATCTACATCCAAGTTTTATAATTACTATCAGACCTATCTTACACTTGTCATCACGACCGGGCATCAATTTTCTATGTAGGGCGATATCTGCTTGATCCAAGGATAAATCCGACTGCCATTCTGGGGTCAAGAAGGAATTTTTCCCTAGCTTGATGCAAATTGGAAAGCGCATCAAACTGGGTTTTTCGCCTTCTTTTGGATCAACAGTTTAATCACAGATGTGAGGTAGGCCGGAATTGGGGGTCGCTAGTCTTTTCAGCTAGGTTACTAGGTAGTTTAGTTGTCAAGCCGGTGTACAGTTTCTCGTGGACACACATATCTCCCACAGTCACCACGTTTACTTATTTATTTTGCAGCCCTGTCTCAAGAAATCTCACCTATTTTATGCGGTCTATTGTTTACCGTCTCTACCCCACTCCCAGTTTACGCTAGATGGCCAACATGTTTTCCTTCCTTCCCCATGCACAAGTTAGAGGGCCGTTGAAAGCGCCGGGCACCTCATTACTCACTCAGCTGTTACCTTTCAGATAGGTTATTTTAGGTTGTTGATTGCTTTTATACAGATTTCCTTTTTGCCCTCTTTTATTCCAGGCCTACCACGACGTCGGTTCCGGCACACCACAACCGACTTATTCCCCTCCCCTTTTTATTTCCTTTACGGCCTTATTTGCCCCTCACACAATTACATGTTTAGTGCACATCTCACAATACGTGTTTTCTACATGTGTGGTAGGGATGTATAACTCAGATTGTGTGTTCACTAAACAGTGAACTAAGAAACAGATAGTTAAACTTACACAAAAGAAGCCAAATTAATTTTTTTTCAAATCTAGCAAGCATGAGATTTAGCTAATATACTCCTGGGATTTCTTATATACTGCAATGCTCTGCGAGTTTCTACTGTGCCAGAGGGAATTTCTGTACCTGCCTATTCAGAAGTTAACAGCATTGAGCCATAAAAATGGTTAAGAAACGCTGATGAGATTTGTAATTATTGCAGATATAATTACCAGACTTATGTTTATTTTTATCTCTGTGTTTAATGTATTTTACAAATTTGGAACCTTGGCATGCTGCAACTCCTTTTTTTCTGCAGGAGATTCGTCTTGTCTTTTTATAATCTCAACGTGAAGGGAATCCTGTGACATATGATCGTGTACTGTTAAAGATCATTTATTGACATCTTGAGATTTGTAGAAAAAAGTTTTTAGGTTTTTTTTTACAGTCTCAGCCTTGTCTTACTGCTTTCACATGCAAGCATTGCATTCTATATAATGATATTTGCTGGGCAGATGGTCAATAACTGACTTCCCCATACCCAGAGACTGTCAGTAACACTGCCTGTTGCATAATAACATTGGGAGACAGTGGGAGCTGAGATATGGGGTTATATCATAGCTGCTTGTTTAAGGTGCAGCTGCAGACCAATGGGTTTAGGAGCAAAGCATGTGCTATTGGTTCACAGCCCTCCAGTTCTCCCATCACTATGGACACAGTGATCCAGTCTCTCTCCTTTCCATCACCGAGAAAGGTAAAAAAGGAGGGAGGATAATATTTCCAAACTAAGAGTGTCTATGAGAGTGATTTATCAAAAAGGAGAAACACTATGTAAACCAGTGGAAACAGCAGGAAGATTCAATTGGCACCTCCTCCCCTTTTACATTTTTGCAGTACTTTTTGCATAGTTACATAGCTGAAAAGAGACGCATCATCAAGTTCAGCCTTTCTCACATCAATTTTTGCTGTTGATCCAAAAGAAGGCAAAAAGCCAAGTTTGAAGCGTTTTCCTATTTTACAAACTTGGAAAAAATTCCCTCTTCTCCCCACAAAGGCAGTCAGATCAAGAAGTTGTTACCCCACATATTAAAAATATATCCCTAAATATGATGTTTTTGCAAATATTCATCCAGTTGCTTTTAAACATCTGTACAGACTCTGATAAAACCACCTCTTCAGGCAGAGAATTACACATCCTTATTGTTCTTATAATAAAAAACCCTTTCCTTTGCCTTAGAGGCTTAGACTATAGTAAAAAAAACCATTCCTTTTATTAATTTTGTAGCCAGCCTCTGCACTTTTCTAATGCCATAATATCGTTCTTTAGAACAAGTGCCCAAAATCGCACAGCATATTCAAGGTGTCATGGCAGCTGGCAGTCTCTTACCTGCCCAGGGTGTCCTTCACCTCCAGGGCTCCTGCAGCCTTCTCTGGTCCATCCACTGATGGGCGACCCAGGGCGGCTACTTCTTCCCAGGATCATGGCCACCTGGCAGGAAAGTGGGCTGGTGGGGCCACGAACATGGTGGGTGGACCTTAGGGCAGAGTTAGAACAATGATGCATTCCTTGGTCATGTTTATAGGGTCATGTGACTATGACTGCAGGGAGGAGAGGCCAATGATGTCACAGTTCATCCATTTAAATTCCGCTCTCTCCCTCCTGTCATTGCTCAGTTGTTTTGTAGCCTAGTCTCAGATACCTGTGCTTATCTTGTGTCTATTAGAGCGTTTGTGTGATTTACAAGTCACCAGGAATTAGGTCCCCTATCGGCTCACGTCGGCAGCTGGAATCAGGTAAGTGTTTGAAGGGGTTTTTAACCCTTAACTTGCCACTGGTAGGGGGCGAGGGATTGAGGTGCAGATGGACCCTTTAGTGTTAGGGAATGTGTGTATTCCTGACAATATAGTGTTCCTTTAAGTTAACTACCCAGTCATGTGTCTCATCCCACCATGTTTCTGTTATGCCTGTTATGACATATTGCTTAGTGTAGTCTATTGCCTCTAGTTCCTCCATTTTGTTATTTAGGCTGATTGCCGCCAGCCTGTTGTTAATGCACATGCCCTGCAAACACAAGGACAATGTCCTTTAAAAGTGCTCTTTGTATGTGCTGCCCCTTTGTGGGTCTGGCCCACTTCTCTGGGCAGCTCCACCCCCTTTGCAGTTAGGACAGTCCATTATAGGCATCGTGAGTGATACAAGTGGCAAACCCAGGGCCGGATTAAGAGCACAGTGGGCCTGGTGCTGACAATTATGATGGGCCTAATTACGGAATCTTATCGACCAAAAACACTAAAACAGTCATACCTCCCAAGCGTCATGTATCTGATGGAGATGGTGCTGGAGGGAAACTCATAGGATGCAGCTATAAGAAAACACATACTCTATGCTAATTTCTCTCTAATTTATGCTTTCATCTTTCAAGTAAATCCATAACCCCTAACAGCAGTGTTCAGTGAAGAAGGAAGTCAATGGGCGAGGTAAAAGGGTGTGCCACTGGAGTGAATCACGTGACAAGACCTGCCAAAAGGGATGAACATGCCCAAAAAGGGGGCATGTTTGTCCAAAGAATTGGAAGGTCAGCCTGGCATGAATGCATGTCAGGCTGCCTGCCAATCCTGCAGGCTGTCCAACTAAGGGCATACAATGCAGGCAGCACCTTGAGCTTGACATAAATGCGTCTAATGATGCGCTCACTCCATTCTTTCTAAGGACTGTCCCCTAGCACTCGCTGGTCCACTTGTCTCCTTACCTTCTTACTAGCAGGCAGAACTTCCTGGTATAGTCTGAGACAGAGAAAAGGTGTCTGTAGTGAGTGTAGAAGAAAGGGGACATGCCACAGTGTTAGAGAGACCAACGTCTGCATTACCTAAACTAACTTTAATGTCAGCCAGTGCACACAAGTTTTGTTCCCATACATCCCTCTTGAGCTTCCAAACTTAAAGGGACACTATAGTCACCAGAACAACTACAGTTTATTGTATTTGTTCTGGTAAGTAGAATCATTCCATTCAGGCTTTTTGCAGTAAACACTGTCTTTTCAGAGAAAATAACTCCACTGGCCGCTCCTTAGATGGCTGCTAGAGGTGCTTCCTCGGGCAGTACTGCCTAGTGTGCAGCACTGCCATTCAGTGTCTCCACCCTCTGCATGCAGACACTGAACTTTCCTCATAGAGATGCACTGATTCAATTTATCTTTATGAGGAGATGCTGATTGGCCAGGGCTATGTTGGACTTGTGCTGGTTCTGCCCCTGATCTGCCTAGTTGACAGTCTCAGCCAATCCTATGGGGAAGTATTGTAATTTGCTCAGACCACCACTTCTGAGCCAGCAGCTGCAGAATTGAATACAAGTAATATTTTACTATATTTAGGGAGGCAAGAAGGGGCCAGGGTGGTGGTTTTAACATAATAGGGTAAGAAATACATGATTGTGTTCCTGACACTATAGTGCTCCTTTAAGCAAGAGTATGTGAAGAGTAGTTAAGGTTGCCACCTTTCTTGGAAAAAAATACCAGCCTTAATCATTTGCATAATTAATTAGTTATGCGTGTAAATCACAAGGAGTGACATCAGAGAAAATTCTGTAAAATCACCAACAAACTACTCACAGTTTGATTCTGCTGTATAGATGGATTGCTCCCAGTGTCTCACTGTCTCCCAGTGTCTCAGTCTCGCAAGTCACCCTGTGTCTCAGTGTCCCTATGTATCACAGTGTCAGTGTCCCCATCTCGCCCAGTCCCCTAGTCTCCCAGTGTCCCCTAGTCCTGCCCAGTCCCTAGTCTCCCAGTGTCTCCCCATTTCTCCCAGTGTCCCAATGTCTCAGTGTGTCCCCATGTCACTAGGATACTGGGGACACTGAGAGACATGGGGACACTGAGAGACCCGGGGACACAGAGACATGGGGACACTGGGAGACATGGGGACACTGGGACATTTAGGGAAACTGGGAGAAATGGGGACACAGACACTAGGGACACAGACACTGGAAGACATGGGGACACTGAAACATTTGGGGACACTAAGACACTAGGGACACAGACATTGGGAGACTAGGGGACACTGGCTGGGAGACAGACACTTGGGGACACTGGGAGACATGGGGACAGTTGTAGACATAGACATGTGGACACTGGGACATATAGGGACACTGGGAGACATGGGGACACCAGGCACACTGAGACACTAAGAACACAGACACTGGGAGACATGGAGACACAAACATTTGGGGACACTAAGACACTAGGGACACAGACACTGGGAGACTAGGGGACACTGGGAGATTAGGGGATACTGGGAGACTAGGGGACACTGGCTGGGAGACAGACACTTGGGGAGACATGGGGACAGTTGTGGACATAGACATGGGGACAGTGGGACACATGGGGGCACTAGGAACACTGAGAGACATGGGACACAGACACTGGGAGACTTGGGGACACTGAGACCCTAGGGACACTGGCTGGGGGACATAGTGTCTCCGTGTCCCAATGTCTCCAAATGTCCCTATGTCTCACAGCGTCCCCATGTGTCTCAGCATCCCCATGTGTCCCCTAGTGTCTCAGTGTCCTCATGTTTTCCAGTGTCCCCAAGTGTCTGTGTCCCCATGTGTCCTAGTGTCTCAGTGTCCCCTAGTGTCTGTGTTCCCATGTGTCCCCTAGTGTCTGTGTGTCCCCAAGTGTCTCAGTGTCCCCATGTTTTCCAGTGTCCCCAAGTGTCTCAGTGTTCCCAGGTCTCCCAGTGTCTGTGTCCTAGTGTCTCAGTGTCCCCTAGTGTATGTGTCATGTGTCCCCTAGTGTCTGTGTCCCCTAGTGTCTCAGTGTGTCCCCTAGTGTCTCAGTCTCCCCATATGTCCCCTAGTGTCTCAGTGTCCCCATGTGTCCCTGCTGCCTTTCCCCCCATCCCTCACTTACCTGAGCTGTAGAGTTGCTGTATGGACTCTCTGTGCTGTGTAGTTGCTCCCCCACGGATCAGTGAGTAGTAGAGAGAGGCAGGGATATTCTGTAACTTCCTATCCCTGCCTTTCTCCACACACAGTGACCCCTACTGGCCGGTGCTGGTATTGCAGAGTAATTTCCATTTATTCTGATTAAATTACCTGCATTTGTATTGCCGGTATTACTGCAATACTGGCACGACCAGGCAGCCTCAAATACCATCTGTGACATTAAAATACCAGTCAGGTGGCAAACCTAAGAGTAGTGTGTAAAAAAAAAAAAAAAAAAAAATGTTTTTATTTTTTTTTAAATGGGCCTATTCCATGGGCCTGGAGCTGCAGCTCCATCAGCCCCTATGTTAATCCGGCCCTGGGCAAACCCCACCCTGATTTTATACCTTACAAGTGCCTACCAGGGATTTATTTCTATAAAGCAAATGTTATTCAATCATAATTTTCTCCGTCAAGCCTAAAATGTCTCTTTTTTTAGATTTGCTTTTAAATCATCAAACTATATGCAAAAAATAAAAACTGTTTGTTCCAATGATAACCTGGCGTATAATAAAATTATGCAAGTTTTGTGATCTTATGCTTAATATTGAATTGATCCATATTTATGGAAAAGATCAGATAGGGACCTACATGGGTGCTAGTGGGAGACATTGCTACTGCATTTGGCACACCCTGCACCCCTGTGCACACTCCTTTGGTTTGCTCTGTGTCTTTGGGTACCTGATCTCTCCACTACCATGCCTGAGAACATGCCGTGTCACATGCTGGGCATGGAATATATGTTTCTATGTGTTTTTATAGATTTTGATTTTACCACTGCCCAGCAACTTATGTATCATTATCCTTCTCTACTGTAGAGAAATGTTACTCTAAGAAATTTATGTCACTTACAATTGAATAAATCTCCATCAAAATTCCAAAAATAAAAAAATGAATTACTTCAACCTTCTCTCCTGTTTATTGGTAGAGACCCAGCCAAGCTTTTGCAAAAAAACATGTATCTGGCATCACAAGACTTGCTCTTTTTTGTCAGGTCCATCATATGAGGTAAGCAAGGGTGGGCATGTCTTTGATGCCGTCAGACAGACAATGTATAAAAAGTGGGAGTGAGGATTAAATCACACAGGGTCCTAGGCATGCTACTGGGTTGGGGCTCCCTCCTTCATTCTTTACACAGGGATAGTAAATTCATGCAAATTACTGGTTCTGGGAATTCTCTCTAACCTCTGGGCCCTGGGATAATCCTATTCTGAAAGCAGGTCAAACCAAATGACAGGCTGCCCTATAGAACAGCCAATAAGAGCTGCCCATACACAGAGCATTCTGTTATAGAATGTCCTAACTCCACCAGTGAGGTTAAATAGGTGCTTGTGGTGTACGTTCCCTCAGTCCTTGAAACAAGGAATGATAATGCCTAGCTGTCATGAGATCGGAAGAAATTAGGGAAAATAATGAGTCACACAGGGAGACTGTGTGGCATGGTAGGCATGTATCATGTACAGTAAGCAAAGCCGCAAAGTTGGTAAACCCAAACCTATATTATTAGATTCTACTGATCTTCTACGGCACCCTGCTCAAAGAACTGCCATAGACTATGAGTAATCTATCAGTTTGTGTAATAATTTATCAACAGTCAGGAACACAAATGATTTAATTGTTTAAAATATTGTACTTTTGACTTTCTGTGTTACTCAATAAAATGTGAATTGACTTGAATTCAAAGTGAATTAAAAAAAATGTAGGACTAAAATAGCTGCAATGGAAAAATTCAAGTCAGTTTAAATATTTTCACATAAAATGTAATATTCCCTTTGAATTCATTTATGTGAATTACCAGTTATCTTGATACTTTAGTGACTGCTTTCTTATTTTTGTTTTTAGGGAATTTGCTCACTTTGCCAACATGACTGAAGCACAGGACTCGTCTTTCCTTCTTGTGAAGATTCTAGAAGACTTGGACTCCAAGCAAAACTCGGTATCTTATCAAGAACTTTGCAAGTCTTTATGCTCACGCTATGATCTACCCGAACTTGCCAAGCTGCGTAGCCTCCTGTATTATACAGCTTGCCAGGATCCTAGTTTCCCTTCAAGCCTTTTCAGAGATAAGATGAGAAATGCTGCGGAGAACCAGCAGTCTAAAAAAATAATTGCAGCTGCAGATATAGTCACTATATTTAACCTAATACAGATGAATGATGGAGTTGCCAAAGAAAAACTTCCAATGCAACAGCAATCTAAGCAGAAGGAGTCAGAGTCAGATACAGATGTTTATAGTGGGACAGATATGGCTCCACACAAGGAAACACAGAAGAGAGATACTGGAAGGACTTATTCCATAACTAGGTCCTCCAGCTGCCACAAAGAAGAGTGCGAAGGTCGGCATACTTTTCTCCCTGAACCAAACTTTCTTCTTGGAGTTAAACAGGAAGGAACTGTCCGAGCTGGTTCGTTAGACAGATTGCAAGCACTAGATTCGTATCCTATGGTAGCACCTCAGTCTTGTGAAATGCAAAGTACTTATTTCCCCAGTCAGCCAATGTCTGAGACAGAATCATTGCCACCCACTCCTAACGAAGTACCATTTCGCCTTTCAGCTTCCACAGGGCAGAGGAGGAACGTTTTCAAAGATGATTTTCACAGTGTTCTGAGAGTTTCCCCAGATGTGACCCTGAAAAAGAATGAAGGTAAAATCAGCCCGAAAACAGTTTTCTTTAATCACAGTTTTGAGATGCCCTACAGCTCACATTATCTGAACACTGCTTACTCTTCTTCGGAGGACTTTAGAAGAGCAAAGCATGAAAGCTTAGATGATCTTCAGGCTTCCACATATTTTGGGCCAACCACTGGGCTTGGATCTCAAGATCAGAAAAGGTTTACCAGCAAACAGAAGCAAAACTTAACCAAACCAGTGAAAAGCTGGAGCCTGAATACTGAAGAGGTACCTGATTTTGAACGCTCATTTTTTAACAGAAAGGAGGAAAACCTATGTTATCCGAGCACTGGATTAGTACAGACTGCAAACTTTGTATCAGTCCCTGAGAGGCACCATTCTTATTTACCTGATATGGCAATAAAGTCTAATGGTAATAAATTTTGTGAGCCTCAAGACGTAGAGAAGCAAGAGGCGATGAGGAGATTCAGAGACAAGAACACAAAAATTGCTTCCTGCCAATTCAGCATTGAAAAAACAGAAAGTGTTGGCACTCAAACTGAGCAAAAAGAGACGAAAAAGGGAAAAGAGTCAAATACTCCTTCTGGATGCAGCCGTTTTGTAGAAGGAAGGGCTCGCAATCAGTCTGAGGCAGACTCTGAAATCATTAGTGACGATATAAGTGATATATTTCGTTTCTTAGATGACATGAGCCTTTGTGGTTCCTCCGGAATCCCTCAATCATCTTGCTACAACAGCAGTGGTTCTTTGGTGCAAACTCCCCGAGCAGATCTTGAAAGCTCTCCAGAGCATGGAGCAAATAGAACAATTAGCAAACCTACCAAAGGCCCACGGACAGAGACTGGAGAGGAAGAGGAGCTTAAAAGCAGCGTTCGGAAATTAGTTCGGAGAATAGGAGAAATTGAGCGGAAACTGGAATCACTGTCTGGTGTACGTGAAGAAGTGTCTCAGGTGTTGGCTAAACTGAATAAGCTTGATGAGAGAATACAGTCACCCCCAGAGAAAGGGAAGTTGGAAATTGAAGGACAGGCTCATAGCAGCGATGCTGGTTCCAGCGCAAGAGTATCCCCCAATCCGTTTCCTGACCAAAACACATCACACGGTGGTAATGTGGATAGTAAGCCAGAGTGCTGTTGTTCTGATGTAAATAATAGTATCAGTGAAAGCCTTCGAGTCAAAGCATTGAAGAAGAATCTTTTTACTCAGAGATCAGTGCGTTCATTGACAGAGGATATAACAATAAATGACTCTAAAATTAGTAATTCACCCCATGAAGGTAGGCCATGGGGATTCTCCAAGCAGGCTAGTATAACTGAAGAAGAAAAAAAAGATAAAGGAGGATCAAACTGCAGAGATTGGCACCGCAAGTCTAAAGAGGTAATTATGAAAATAAAATCAATGTTTAAATATACATTGAGAAATGGAACTCAGAACAGATACACAGGTGCAGACAAGGCCATGCTTAGCAGAATCACTATCACCACATTTACACATATGAAGGGAAAACTTACTACATTTCTGATTTAATTCTCTTTATGAACAAATAATGTAACCCACCTACAATATACTGAAAAGTAGATGATCGCATTTGTCTATAAAGGCAGTGTCATAGTACTATAAGTAACTACTTAGCTACAACTGCTACACTAAAGCACATAAATACTATGAGAGACACATTTACAGTCAGACAAATTCA
Organism: Pelobates cultripes; assembly: GCA_933207985.1. Classification (NCBI taxonomy): domain Eukaryota; kingdom Metazoa; phylum Chordata; class Amphibia; order Anura; family Pelobatidae; genus Pelobates; species Pelobates cultripes. Next base: position 107,281,798 of record OW240914.1, read on the forward strand.
TCTTAAAAAAACACAGGCTCATACTGGCTGACAGACCGTGACACAAAGACATACTCACACAAAGTGACAGACAGGCTCACACAGACTGAGACTCTCTCAAATACTGAGACAGACGCAGGGTATCAAATCCGCCTGCACATTTAAAGGAATACCCCGGCCACCATAACAACCTAATCAAAATAAACTTATTATGGTGCCAGGACGACAACGGGTGCTTTCTTATCTTATTCTCAAACTGTTTATCAATAGCTCCCCATTCATTAAAAAGGTACCCTTTTTTTTTTTATGAATGAGGAACTACTGATTAGTTTAGAGCAGAGGTAGTCAACCTTTTAATACCTACCGCCCACGTTTGAAGGATGAGTAAAGAGACCACATGGAGGGAAGGGGGGGAGGATGAGTAAAGAGACCACAGAGAGGGAAGGGGGGGGGAAATGAGTAAAAGACCATAGGGAAAGAAGGGGAGTAAAGAGACCACAGGGAGGGAAGGTTGGGAGGGGAGTAAAGAGACCACATGGAGGGAAGGGGAGGGGAGGGACCAAAGAGACCACAGGAAGGGAAAAGGGAGGGGGTAAAAGAGACCACAGGGGAGGGGAGGGAGGGAGAGGGAGTAAAGAGACCACAGTGAGGGAAGGGGAGAGTAAAGAGAGCATAGGGAGGGGGGGAGGGAGTAAAGAGACCACAGGGAGGAGGGGTGAGTAAAGATACCACAGAGAGGGGAGTAAGGAGAACACTGGGAGGGGGGTGAGAAGAGACTGCTGGGGGGGTAGAGGAGAGACCACTAAGGGGCAGGGGAGAGCTCTAAGGGACGGAAGGGAGAGCTCTATAGGACAGGGGGCGGGACAGGGAGCTCTTTCACACTACGCGCACACACACACAATGCATCCCTATACATACACAGAAACACACAATGCATACCTACACACACATACAAACACACTCTGCTTCTCTTACATACACACAGAGACACAATGTATACCTACACACACATGCAAACACACACTGCTTCTCTTACATACACACAGAAACACAATGCATCTTACACTCAATGCACCCCTTACAGACACACACACTGCGTCACTTACATACACAGAAACACACCTTGCATCCCTTATGCATACAAACACAGATTCACACAATGCATCATTACATACAACCAGAAACACACAATACATCCCTTATACACAAACACACACTGCTTTCTACACCTTACACAAAAACACACTGTTTCCATTAAACACAAACATACTGCATCACCTACACAAACACAAACACTACATTCCAGAAGCACACACATTAGATCCTCTACAATAACACATAACACATCCCCTACACACTCTACTCCCTGTGAGCGAACTCATGGGTGGAACATGTAGGTGGACTTATGTGTGGGCCTTATAGGCATACTCACCGTCAGGCCCTGGGGCCCAGACCTTGAGCTATGTAAGGGGCCCCAAAAAAATGGAGCTGCTTCCTGTTCTCCCAGAACATTGATTTTTGTGACCACAGTTACAAACCGCCTCCAGAGATCCTGTTCTACACCAGACCAGTGGAGCCAGACTGCAGCTAGAGCCCATCACCATCCTCATCTGGTTGTAAGTAGGCAATCTAGCATATTATTAGTGACACTAATTTCTAATTTACCTTACATTAAAGGGACACTAATAAAGTGGTTCTGGTGTCTATAGCCTGTCCCTGCAGGATTTTTAATGTAAAAACACACACTGTGTGCAGCACTGGTGTTAGTTCCTATGGCAGAGCATATGGGTGGGGCATGGTGATGTCACCTGGGGGGGGGCAACTTTTTTTGCCTAGGGCGGCAAAAATCCTTGCACCGGCCCTGAGTGTGTGTGTATGAGGGGTGTAGTATTTGTGAGGGGGCAGTCTGTGTGTGTGAGGAGGGCAGTGTATGTGAGTGTGTGTGAGGGGGTAGTGTGTGTTTGTGTGTGAAGGGTGCATAGGGTCCATGCTTTGTGTAGGTTGGTGAGATGGGAAAATCTTAATATCCCCCCTCCCTTATTCTTACCTTTTACCAGGGAGGGGGGACATAATGCTGCAAGCCCTCGTGGTCCAGTGGTGGCATGTTCACTTTAGGTCGCAGCTCCTCTGGCTGCAGGCCTGACTCTCCTGTCCTCCTTCGAGCACAGCATTGTATGGCAACACTTCGACCAGCCCGCTCGCGGGAGGAACACAGAGCCTCCCAGGACCTTCCCTCCCTCTGCTCATACTAAGTGCCAGCGGGACGGTGAGGGAGATGTTTGATCTCCTCAGCAGCCTGAGAGGGCTTACAGCAAGGCTGGCTCTGCATGAAATGATCTCCCCTGCCAGCCTCGGCCCACAGCCATTGAGGCCCACTGGGAATTTTCTGCAGAACCCACCACTGCCCACCTGAAATCCCAAACTGCCCACTAGTGGGCGGTAGGGACCAGGTTGACTACACCTGGTTTAGAGAGTAAACTGTATAAGGAATTCAGTTATGCTAGATACAAACTGATGAGTCAAATACATAGGTTGCAGCAGCAGAACATCATACCACCCAATTGTCCCAGTTTAGGAGTAACAGTCCCTATTTTGAACCAAAATCCATCTGTCTCTCTTTTTATCCTAATGTCCCTCTTTTCTAAGAGCTCCACATTGTTGGTGTCTAAGTGTACAATAGAGCAATAATGCTCATAGTCTTGTGTATTTAAACTACCATAAATGTATTTAGAAATCAGCCTGTGAATAAGGTACATTGTTCTTGTTCTAAATTACATTTTAGTTGTATAAATTATTATTAGTGTCACCTAAATTTCTCAGAACAGCCGCACCTCTGGCTATACCCCAATTTACACCCCTAAAATAAAAGTGTCACATTTGTGAAGTTGAAATGTTGGGGGGTATGCAACATTTTTGCCAAATACACAGCTTTGAATGTCACTGTAAGCATGATTTACACTAAAAAAAAAAACCTCTTCTTCACATTGTCTCCAACTTTACATTATTTTAAACCCCTTTTTGTTATACTACCTTAAAGGACCACTATAGTGACAGGAAAACATACTCGTTTTCCTGGCACTATAGTGCCCTGAGGGTGCCCCCACCCTCAGTGTCCCCCTCCCGCCCGGCTCTGGAAGGGGGAAAGGGGTAAAAACTTACCTTTTTCCAGCGCTGGGCGGGGAGCTCTCCTCCTCCGATCCTCCTCCGTTCCTCCCATTCGGCTGAATGCGCACGCGCGGCAAGAGCTGCGCGCGCATTCAGCCGGTTGCATAGGAAAGCATTTGCAATGCTTTCCTATGGACGCTTGCGTGCTCTCACTGTGATTTTCACAGTGAGAATCATGCAAGCGCCTCTAGCGGCTGTCAATGAGACAGCCGCTAGAGGAATTGGGGGAAGGCTTAACCCATTCATAAACATAGCAGTTTCTCTGAAACTGCTATGTTTATAAAAGAATGGATTAAGCCTAGCTGGACCTGGCACCCAGACCACTTCATTAAGCTGAAGTGGTCTGGGTGCCTAGAGTGGTCCTTTAAAGTAGAACATATCCGCTTTACCATCTTCCTAATCACACACCTATTTCTCATCTCTTTGCTTATACTTCATAAATTACTTTTCAAGAGAATATTCTGTCTGCAGGGTTATAGACGGATCAATGGTCCATGTGGGCCAGTACAAAAAAAGCTGACTACAACTCAACGTTTTGAGATAGTTTTGACTTGTCACGCGATTCACACATAAATTCACACAACTAATATGTTTTGCAGGATTTAAGGAACATTTTATCAGCAACTGTACAGTTACATTCTGAAAGTATATATGTCTACAGAAAAGCATCAATAGCCATTAACATTTACAGGAACAACGTTATTTAATATAAAGCCTATGAACCTCTATAAAATATGCTTTTAAAAATTCACTGAAGAGATTCTCATGAAAAAGGATCACGGGTATATGAACTAATAAGTTATTTATGGATGAAATTGTATTGCCTAGTGCTACCATCATAGCTCTATAATGATGTTTATGGTTGTAAAATGCCGTTGCATGTATTTTTGTTTCATTAATAACATGATGCCTGGGGGACTATTAAGGTATATTACACACAGTTAAATAGTGTTAATGGCACAAATTGGATAATGATTAAAACTCCATCCCTAAGGGCGTTCACCCACAACAGATATTAAATTACTCCCACTCAGATGACCATTAACCCTTCTGGAGCATCCCTTACTGCATCTGTACCAAATTATTGCTTTATAATTGCTAATGGAGTTCAGGGATGTGTTAACAGCTTCACTGCCAAATGAATATTTTTTTTTTCAATCATGACATATTTTAACTACAGTATAATACAGTGTGGATAGCTACATGGGATAATGCCCAGAAAACCATCATTGGGTAGAATTATCAAGGCAAACTTGGGAGCAAAGAGTTAAGTAAAGCGCAATCAGTATAGAAACCAATACTGTACTTTGTCTTCCTACATTTTGCACTTTGTATCTGTTTTGCTTGATAGATTCTCCCTTCCCCATATGTATAAAAGACTGTTAAAGGATATGTAAAATATTTAGGGGTAAATAAATGGATATAGACTATTCTGCATTTGTTTTACAACCCATCCAATAGGCTCCAAATTAATAGGGCTAAAGTAAAACAATACTCATACAGTTATCATGGACATTTGCAGTGATGACTTGGTCCAAAACACCCAGTTTTTGTTGCAAAAAAAAAATAAATCTATTGTATTGTACGTGCTACTGATGAATATGTGTTGGAAAAAACAGGATATGGGTTTGAATGGGCAGGGCCCCACCATCTTTAAATTTCACCAGCCACCACATAATATTTGTAAGGTGTATGCTTGCAGGTGTAGGAATACATATTCCCAGATTGCCAATAGAATGAAAAAAATTATGTCTGTATTTTGACATTAAAGGCACACTATAGTCACCAGAACACCTACAGCCTAATGTAGTAAACATTGTGTCCTGGCACAAAGTAACAAAATAACGCAGCAAACCTGCAAGAAATATACCGTATATACTCGAGTATAAGTCGACCCGAATATAAGTCGAGACCCCTAATTTTACCCCAAAAAACTGGGAAAACTTATTGACTCGAGCATAAGACTAGGGTGGGAAATGCAGCAGCTACTGGTAAATTTCTAAATAAAATTATATCCCCAAAAAATTAAATTAATTGAATATTTATTTTGTGTATATAATTAATGCAGTGTGTGTGTGTATATAATGCAGAGTGTGTGTATGTATGAATGCAGTGTGTGTAGTGTGTGTGTATATAATGCAGAGTGTGTGTGTGTATGAATACATTGTGTGTAGTGTGTGTGTATATAATGCAGTGTGTGTAGTGTGTGTGTGTGTATGAATGTAGTGTGTGTGGATGTATGAATGCAGTGTGTGTGTGTATGAGTGCAGTGTGTGTATATGATACAGAGTGTGTTTGTGTATGTGATGCAGAGTGTGTAACCTTGGTGGGGGGTTGGCATTTTTATTATTTTTTTAATTATTATTATTATTTTAATATTAAATTTATTTTTAATATTATTAATATTTTTATTTTAATATTATTAATTTTTTTATTTTATTATTATTAGTTAAATTTTTATTTATATTTTTTGTCACCCCTCCCTGTTTGATACATGGCCAGGGAGGGGGGCTCTCATTCCTGGTGGTCCAGTGGCATTGGCTGTGCAGGAGGGGGGCTGGCAGCAAGCTGTAACTTACCTTTCCTGCAGCTCCTGTTAGCTCCCTTCTCCTGCGTTCCATTCAGCTCCACTGTAAGTCTCGCAGTCTGAGTGCCACACGGAGCGTTGCCACGGTAACCCATGGCAACGCTGTGACGCCACGGGTCTCGCAAGACTTACAGTGGAGCTGACCGGAACGCAGGAGAAGGGAGCTGACAGTAGCTGCAGGAAAGGTAAGTTACAGCTCGCTGCCAGCCCCCAACAGAACTGCTGGGCTTGTAATGAGCCCAGCGGTCCTGGTCTGTATTATGGCAATGTAAGTTGCCATAATACAGACATTGACTCGAATATAAGACGAGTGGGGGGTTTTCAGCACAAAAAATGTGCCGAAAAACTCATCTTATACTCGAGTATATATACGGTATATCATAAAAGTAAATGGTGCACTCAAGGTCTTCTAAGGTAAAGGTGGATTTGATGTTTAAAGAAGAAAAATTACATAAATGTGGATGATCAATGTTTCGACCCTATGGATCTTTTTAAAAATCTTGAAAAAGGCCCGTAGGGTCGAAACATCAATCGTCCACATTTATGTAATTTTGCTTGTTTATACATTAAACCCACCTTTAACTTAGAAGACCTTGAGTGCACTCTTTATTTTTATTTTATATATATATATATACGTATGTAATACACAAGATCCAGCGCACTCACTCATCCACTAAACAGCAAGTTTTTAAAGCTCACAGATTTATTTATTTTTAGTTTTTTTTTTTTTTAAACACCTAATCTAGGCAAAAATAATGGGGGTTTAGTTACATTATATGATCATACATTGCATAAACCTGCCAAAATGTAAATGTACCCCATCTTTGGCAGGTCCTACTCTAACAGCCTAATATCTGCTGTTAAGATTAACCCACTTATTTGGGGAAAAAATCCATCTTGGGCTCTCTGCAGTACAAGGCTAAATATGGCCCTGTAATGAGGCACCTGTGACATTGCCAACATCTACACCTTCCCAGCAGAATGGAGACTGCCAATCTATTAATGGGAACCCCAAACCTTCCCAGAGTACTCAACCAATGAGTTGTTATCACGGGAGATTTGACCTGTTAATTTTCTGCTGTTGATGGCTTTTAAATGTAATAACATTCCAATATTATAGGTGTCAAATAAGGCAGTGATATATCAGGGTATTACAAAGGTTGATATGAAATAAATAGGAGCTAATCAAAAAGTCTGGGGGCTAGTCGGTTAGCTCCAACAAAAACCCACTATTATTCTCCTAGTTGTGACAATAACCCACTAGTAACAGAAAATGTAGGGAAAATGGACTAAAAGTCCTGATTAGGAGAGTGACACATAGAGGAAGCCCTACCTTTATTAATCCTAAGGGGAAACAAAAATAGTAACCAAATGGGGAAGGGAGAGGCAAAGGAGTATATGTGATATATATGCACAACCATGCACATAGACACATATACACAGAAGAAAAGAATTTGCTGGATGAGCTAAGGTACACAAAGCTTAAAAGGATCTAAGGTTAGATATTCCAGTTTACCTACAAAGCTCAGGTATATGCAGGGATAAGGGAAAAGGAAGGGAGTATAAATGAGGGGGTTGGACCCCAAAATAAGCCACCCACAGCAGGGTATTATCCAATGTGCTTGTCTCTGCCTTCACTTAACAAGTGATATCTTATAACTGTACATTGAACATACTGGGAGACCGGAGCTAGCCTAGAACAGTAAGAAGATTATATGTCTACTCTATAAATGGAAAACAGGACTTCTATTCAAGAACAGCTTTGTCTTGCTGTGTCAAAGGAATACTTTATTGCATCTAAACGAAAGATGCTCTATTTAATTTTTTTGTTTTTCTTTTCTGAAAAATCTTTTTAGCTTTAACTCATTAATGATATTCTTACTTGAAATGTTTTTTTTTTAAAGTGCGTGATTCACTGAAGGCTGCAAATGTAGGTATTTTTTCCTCTTCGTTTTAGTTTAGAGTTGTCATTAATTTTGATAAATGGCTGTGTATCTACCAAAGAAAAAACACGCTGAATCATAACACAAACGACCAGCCAAAGTTAGCTCAGAAGCTTTCTGACCAATTCTCATTACTGAGAAACGAACAAAAATAAATCAGTCTTTCAAAGGAGCTTTGTAGCCTTCATGTGATGTTTCAGAGTGCATAGCATGACAATATTGGATTTTGCGGTCAGGGCCAGATTAAGAGCCCAGTGGGTCTGGAGCTGACAATTATGAAGGGCCTAACTACAGAATCTTATCGACCAAAAACACTAAAACAATCATACCTCCCAAGCGTCGTGTATCTGATGGAGATGGTGTTGGAGGGAAAGGATGCAGCTATACAAAATAACATACTCTATGCTAATCTCTCTCTAATTTATGCTTTCATCTTTCAAGTAAATCCATACCTCCCCAACAGTAGTGTCCTGTGAAGCAGGAAGTCAATGGGCAGGGTAAAAGGCTGTGCCACTGACGCAAATCACGTGACCAGACCTGCCAAAAGGGGTGAACATGCCCAAAAAGGGGGCATGTTTGTACAAAGAATTGGAAGGCCAGCCTGGCATGAATGCATGTCAGGCTGCCTGCCAATCATGCAGGCTGTCCAACTAAGGGCATACAATGCAGGCAGCACCCTGAGCTTGGCAGAAATGCATCAAATGATGCTCCTACTCCACGCTTTCTAAGGACTGTCCTCTAGCACTCACATGTCCACTTACTTTCTTACTAGCAGGCAGAAGTTCCTGGTATATAGTCTGGAACAGAGAAAAGGTGGATGTAGTGAGTGTAGAAGAAAGGGGACATGCCACAGTGTTAGAGAGACCAAAGTCTGCATTACCTAAACTAATTTTATTGTCAGCCAGTCCACACAGGTTTTGTTGCCATACATCCCTCTTAAGCTTCCAAACTTAAGGGGACACTATAGTCACCAAAACAACTATAGCTTATTGTATTTGTTCTGGTAAGTAGAATCATTCCCTTCAGGCTTTTTGCATTATACACTATCTTTTCAGAGAAAATAACTTCACTAGCCACTCCTTAGATGGCTGCTAGAGGTGCTTCCTGGGGCAGTACTGCCTAGTGTGCAGCACTGCCATTCAGTGTCTCCACCCTCTGCATGCAGACACTGAACTTTCCTCATAGATATGCATTGATTCAATTGATCTTTATGAGGAGATGCTGATTGGCAAGGGCTATGTTTGACTTGTGCTTGCTCTGCCCCTGATCTGCCTAGTTGACAGTCTCAGCCAATCTTATGGGGAAGCATTGTAATTTGCTCAGATCACCACTTCTGATGATGTCAGTGCAGAGGCAGAGCCAGCATCTGCAGACTTGAATACAAGTAAGATTTTACTATATTTGGGGAGCAAAGATGGGGTCAGAGGGGCTAGATGGTGTTTTTTTACATAATAGGGTCAGAAATACATGATTGTGTTCCTGACCCTGTAGTGTTCCTTTAAGCAAGAGTATGTGAAGAGTAGTTAGGATTGCCACCTTTTTTCTGGGAAAAAAATACCAGCCATTTGTATAATTAATTAGTAATGCATGACATCACATGATGTAAATCACAAGGAGTGACAAGAGAACATTCTGTAAAATCACCAACAAACTAATCACAGTTTGATTCTGCTGTATAAATGAATTGCTCCCTGTCTCCCAGTGTCTCAGTGTCCCTATGTATCACAGTGTCTGTGTCCCCATTTCACCCAGTCCCATAGTCTCCCAGTGTTCCCATGTCTCAGTGTGTCCCCATGTCTCAGTGTGTCCCCATGTCACTAGGATACTAGGGGACACAGTGAGACATGGGGACACTGGGAGACATGGGGGCACTTGTGAATACAGACATGGGGACACTGGGAGACATGGGGACACAGACATTTGGGGACACTGGGAGAAATGGGGACACTGAGACACTAGGGACACAGAGACATGGGGACACAGACACTGGGAGATATGGGGACCCAAACATTTGGGGACACTAAGACACTAGGGACATTGAGAGACATAAGAACACAGACACTAGGAGACTAGGGGACACTGGGAGACATGAGGACACTGGCTGGGAGACATGGGGACACTGGGTGACATGGGACTCTGAGTCACTAGGGACACAGAGACATGGGGACACAGACACTGGGAGACAAGGGGAAACTGAGAGCCATGTGGACACTGGTTGGGGCACATCGGGACACTGGGAGACATGTCCCTAGTATCTCCATGTCCCAATGTCTCAGTGTCTCCCAATGTCCCTATGTCTCACAGCGTCCCCCTGTGTCTCAGCGTCCCCATGTCTCAGAGTGTCCCCATTTTTTCCAGTGTCCACAAGTGTCTCAGTGTGCCCTAGTGTCTGTGTTCCCACGTGTCCCCTAGTGTCTCAGTGTCCCCATGTCTCCCTGCTGCCTTTCCCCCATCCCTTACTTACCCGAGCTGCTGTCTTGACTCTCTGTGCTGTGTAGCTGCGCCCCACAGATCAGTGAGTAGTAGAGAGAGGCAGGGATATGCTGTAACTTCCTATCCCTGCCTTTCTCCACACACAGTGACCCCTACTGGCCGGTGCTGGTATTGCAGAGTAATCTCCATTTATACTGAGAAAAATACCTTGTATTGACGGTATTACTGCAAAACGTGCACAGCCAAGCAGCCTCAAATACCGACTGTGCCAGTAAAATACCAGTCAGGTGGCAAACCTAAGAGTAGTGTGTAAAAAAAAATGGGCCATTCCATGGGCCTGGGCCTGGGCCTGGAGCTGCAGCTCCATCAGCCCCTATGTTAATCCGGCCCTGTTTGCGGTTACTAGGCTTTAGGTAACCAGACAGACAGAAAATTTCATGATTGTCCTAGGCAGTAGAAATTACTTTAGGTACGAGAGATTAAGATGTGTACATTAAAAATATTTACCTGTAAAAAGAAGGACATTCAAACACATTTTTTGAATGATAGTACGGGTTGCTCTGCTAAACATAATTACAATCGTATCTTGTTATGTATAAGTGATATAATTATACAATCTACTCCATAAAATGGGCCCTAACATATTGCTCATATCTTGCAAAAAGGAGGGAGGCTAGGAGAGCACTAGACCAGGAAATGATGTTGGCTCTTCCTCCTACTGTTCCTGTTGCAGAAGTAAAGTTCTGCATCAGGAATATGGGTGACTGGTTCCCAACTTGGATCCAGACCTGTCCCTTGTCTGCCCCTTCTTCTCTGTCATCAAGGATCCAAACCATCTACCAGGCAAAAATGTATCCTTCTGTCTTCTCAGCTAGGACTGAATCCCTCTGGCCACGAATCATTTATGCTGCCTGCTCCCATTACCATGTTTATTAAGATTCATTTTGGCTTTGGCACATAGATCTTTTGCCTACAGGTCTTATCAATCTGTAGCTGAGCCCAAATACCTGGGAGAAGTGAAGCCAGAAGACAGGACAGGCCCTTCTACTCTGCCACTAGGCTTCTGGAAACAATGTGAAAAAAGGAGTTGGCTTGATTGTTCATTTTTTAAATGGGCCTACCTTTTAACAACTCTACATTAAACTTATTGTTAGTGATTCAAAACAGTGCTTAAAGTTTAAACATAATAAAACATTGAGACAGCAGTAAAAGACAATAGAATATTTGATTGTCATACAGGGGATCGTCTTTAGGTGACAATCATGTCAAATCGAAATCCCAGGCCATTCTTCATGAATTTCATAAAAATATACAAATATATGCAAATCAATGTATAAATATACATAACCAGGCTTTTACCATCTACTGACCCAAAGCTTCTAGATCTGGGGGGAAAGATATTGAGTATCCTCAGCGGTAAACTCTGGGACTAACATGCCTACCTCTCAATATTGGTATTACGAAGTCCTGCAAATTTGTTATGACATTAATATAAATGGTTACATTTTTAATTAATGCTGACCAGACATTTATAAGCAGAAGCACTAGTATTAGCCATCCCTTCATCTTTCCAGAAGACCGGACATCAGGCATTAGACAGATTGGATTTGTCTGCCTCACTGCTGCCGGTGTTCCACACAGGGCCGGATTAACATAGGGGCTGATGGAGCTGCAGCTCCAGGCCCAGGCCCAGGCCCATGGAATAGGCCCATTGATTTAAAAATAAAAAATAAAAAATAAATTTTTTTTTTTTTTTTTTTTAACACACTACTCTTAGGGATTCCACCTGGCTTTTATTTTATTGGCACAGCCAGTATTTGAGGCTGCCTGGCTGGTGCCAATATTGCAGTGATACTGGCAATACAAATGCTGGTATTTTTCTCAGTATAAACAAGAGATTACTATGCAATACCAGCACTGGCCAGTAGGGGTCACTGTGTGTGTGGAGAGAGGCAGGGATAGGAAGTTCCAGCATATACCTCCCTGCCTATCTATACTCACTGATCTGTAGGGGTGCAGCTACAGAGAGTCCAGACAGCAACTCCCACCCTGCAGAGACAGCCTACAGCTCAGGGAAGTAAGGGGAGGAGGAAAGGCTGCAAGGAGAGATACACTGAGACACTAAGGGGCACTGGGAGACATTATGACACAGACACATGGGGACACAGTGTCCCCATGTTTCCCAGCCAGTGTCCCTGGTGTCTCGGTGCCCCCTAGTCTCCCAGAGCCCCGTAGTCTCCCAGTGCCCCCAGTCTGCCAGTGTCTCACTGTCCCCATGTCTCCTAGTGTCTCCATGTCTCTCAGTGCCTCAAGTGTCACAATGTCCCCATGTCTCCAAGCTAGTGTCCCTAGTGTCTGTGGCCCTGGTGTCTCAGTGTCCCCATATCTCCCAGTGCCCCCATGTCTCAATGTCCCCATGTCCCTCAACCAGTGTCTCTAGTGTCTGTGTCCCTGGTGTCTGTGTCCCCATGTCTTCAAGTGTCCCCTATTTTCCCATTTTCCCCATGTGTCCCAGCCAGAGTCCCCTAGTCTCCCAGTGTCACTGGTGTCTCCGTGTCCCTAGGTCTCCCCGTGTCCCCAGGTCTCCCCGTCTTCCTAGTGTCCTAGTGACATGGGGACCCTGGGATACATGGGGAGACATGGGGCATTGAGACACTGTGATACATAGGATCACTGGGAGACCTGGGGACACGACACTGGGAGACATGGGGCACTGAGACACTGATACATAGGAACACTGAGACCTGGAGTAATCGACACATGGGGGCACTGAGTCGTGAGGGCACTGGGAGACATGGGGGCACTGGGAGGAATCCATCTATACAGCAGAATCAAACTAAGTAGTTTTTTTTGGTGATTTTACAGCATTTTCTCTTATGTCACTCCTTGTGATTTACATCATGTGATGTCACCCATACATATTTAATTATGCAAATAGTTTTTACAAGAAAGGTGGCAACCCTAACTACTTTTCACATACTCTTACTTAAGTATGGAATCTTAAGAGGGATGTATGGGAACAAAACTTGTGTGGACTGGCTGACAATGAATATAGTTAAAGGGACACTATAGTCACCAGAACAACTACAGCTTATTGAATTTGTTCTGGTGAGTAGAATCATTACCGTCAGGCTTTTTGCTTGAAAAAGTCCTCAGTAGCAGGACGAAACGCGTTGACGAGGTGCACAGGGGTTTTTGTTATATATCCCCTGTAGACGGACCTGGAAGAACACATAGCTCTATCTACGTGCAGCTGTTTCCTTGCGGTTTTATTTTCGGACAGCCCACCTGAGTGCACGAGGAGGACGCTGTCAGCTTTGAAGATAAAAGACAGTTTTGTTGGGATACCAAGCAGCCGTGAGGTTTCTTCATTCCGGTCCATAGGAATAAGTACCACTGCTATATATACTTTTCAACATTGTGAGAGTTCTTATTTAGGGGGGGTTTTGTTTGTTATACCGGGCAATAAATGTTACAGAGTTACACTATATCTGTTTTCTCCGTTTTTGCCTAGGAATTTTCAAGCATCTATTTGAGTCTCCATTTCATCTAATCAGACATTGGACCCTGCCCCCCCTCTCTATTTTGATTCTAAAAGACTTTTTGGACCTTTTAAAGACTTCTTTTATATTTCCATATTTATATACATATTTTTATTTGCATCTTTTTTTCTTTCTTTACAGTTTTTATATGTGAAGTCTAGATGCATATTGCAATACTATTTTAACATATTTGCACCCTTGTTATCATTTTAAGGGGAGTATTTACTAAGCGCTGACAACATCTTTACTACCCTGTTATAGGAATTGGGAAATTCTTTTCTTTGTTTAGCAGCTGTTATTCACAGGGTACTTTAAGTACCATTTATCATTATTTTTAGTTTTGATTTTGTATGCGCTCTCTTAATTATTCTATTTATTGTGTTTGAATCATGCTGGCTCTGACTCTGATCTGCCTCCTTGTCAGTCTCAGCCAATCCTATGGGGAAGCACTGTGATTGGATCAGGCCACCACTTCTAATGATGTCAGCAGACTGCTTGTTTTTATGAGTCTAATAGCATGCAGAGTTACAGCTTCAGGCTTGAATATAGTAAGATTTTGTTATATTTATGGAGGCATGAGTGGCCCAGGGGGGGCTAGATGGTGGTGTTAACACTGTAGGGTCATGAATTCATGTTTGTGTTACTGACCCTATAGTGATCCTTTAAGGTAATGCTGACTTTGGTCTCTCTAACACTGTGGCATGTTCCCTTTCTTCTACACTCACTACATACAGCTTTTCTCTGTCCCAGACCATATACCAGGAGCTTATGCCTGCTAGTAAGAAGGTAAGGAGACAAGTGGACCAGCGAGTGCTAGGGGACAGTCCTTAGAAAGCGTTGAGCGAGCGCATCATTAGATGCATTTATGCCATGCTCAGGGTGCTGTCTGCATAGTATGCGCTTAGTTGGCCAGCTGCATGATTGGCAGGCAGCCTGACATGCATTCATGCCAGGCTGGCCTTCTAATTCTTTGGGCAGACATGTCCACTTTTTGAGCATGTTCGCCCCTTTTGGCAGGTTACGTGATTTGTGTCAGTGGCACACCCTTTTATCATGCCCATTGACTTGACTGGACATTGCTGTTAGGGGTTATGGATTTACTTGAAAGCAGAAAACATAAATTAGAGGGAGATTAGCCTAGGGTATGTGTTTTCTTATAGCTGCTGTTTTCCTTCTCTCCAGCACCATCTCCATCAGATACATGACGCTTGGGAGTGTTTTACTGTTTTTGGTTGATATGATTCTCTAATTAGGCCCGTCATAATTGTCAGCACCAGGCCCACTGGGCTCTTAATCTGGCCCTGGTTCCACAATAGGCTTGCTGAGATTCTTGCTAATATCTGAGTATATGTAAGAATGGGATATATTTGTAGCATTTACTATGGAATTTCGTATTCACTCTTCTTGGTACCTGATCTGTCTTACGTAAACTGTATAAAAACCATGAAGAAAGTAATTATTTTTAGTTAAGAGCACTTTTACTATACGCCCAGCTGCAGTTGTCAGTAGTTGGCTTACAGTTTTATGACAATGTTAAAGTAATTTCACAAATTATATTACACCCAATAACATGACCATGCAATTATGGTGTTTTTTTAATGTTCTCACTTCTTATAGGTGGAACGCCAGCAAGACCTTCCCCATATGCATAGGATGGCCAAACACAAGGATACTTACATGGTGGAGCAGGTTTTTAGCCCACATCCATACCCAGCTTCCCTGAAGTCCCACATGAAGAGTAATCCAATCTATACAGACATGCGTCTCACAGAAATGGCAGAGCTAAAACGCACCCAGCCTTCGTGGACCATAGAAGAATATGCACATAACTCAGGAGAGAAAGGAAGGCTGACTGCTCTAGACCTGCAAGTAAGTGGCAATTGAAATATACAGTCGTTCTGTATATTTACCCATTTCTCGCTCATGTTGAGATGTGATGTAAAACCGCATTAATCTCATGTATGATGTCTGTGATACATGACCTTGTCGCATTATCACCCACACACTAAAGCAGTCATTTACCAATCTCACATACAGTGTGTGCATAACTTTACCATCATACATAAATCTTACATGCACCAGTCATCCTGACACACTTACATATGTAAACAGATCAGTCACTGTCACCAAAAAGACACAATTTATTCTAGAACAATAATTTGGACTTGAGCACATTTAGTTGTCTTTTTTTTTCATTTTTTTAATATTATGGTGACAGCAGATCAATCTAAAAAGCATTTGTTTTTTAAATTAGGTCTATAAGATATGTGGTTCTGTATAATGTTACACTATAGCAGTCAGTATACATTTTTCTACCCCACTGGTAGGTAAAGAGTCATGACAGGGGCACATTCATCACATTTATCAAGAATACTGTACAATAGAAAATAAGCAGAGCTATTGAGAAAGGACAAATATTGATTAACTAAACATCTGGTTGCACTATGATTCCAATGATTATCTGGTAATACAGATAGAACAGTCCTCTTACAATATGTAACAAAATGCTGTTAAAGCTCCTAATTCAGTTCTTTATATTGTATATACCATAGGAAAAAACATCTCCACCTGCATGTTGCCTTACAGCTTGCACAAGGCTCTCTTTATTTAACCGTTTACCGTAAATGTTGCTTTATCAGACAACTCACTTTATATTTAAAACAACTTTGTCCAGCAATGTTACCCTATGGAAATGTAAGTGTACACACGCATTCCATGCAGTATCCAAAAAAGATCTTTGTGATCCAAACAGAAGCCAGCTATCATTCCCTTTTCATTTACAACCCCTATGTACACACTTTAATAAACATCTACCACCCATTCTTTCAACCCCATTACCTAGAAAATGAGGCCTAACCTATAGAATTGCAGCTGTTATTTATCATGAAATTAGACAGTCATTAACTTTTAGCCAACGATGACCTAGGAGTAGAGATGGTGTGTGTGTGTATGGGAGATGTTTTAGTGAAACACCCGATAGAAATGATCTTCCATGATTAAGATTACCTCCTAAACTCAGAAAATTACAAGAAAGTGGGGACTTACATGTATCTACGTTATCCTATGTATACCAGAAGGATGAACACTGAAATGCTTTCTGCACCACACGATGCAAAGACCTAAAGAATAGTTATTTAAAATTTCACTACCAAAGTACCTTTGAAAATGGTATCCTATAGGTCCCCACTTTCAGCCCGTAAAGGAACACTATAGCGCTATATTATGCCCCATCCCTAACTGTAGGTCCATCTCTTCCCCCTACCTCCATGTGAATGAAAGGGTTCAAAACCATTTAACATTCACCTTAATTCCATTGCCAAGGTCCTTCAATGCTGGTTCAATCTCCTCCTCCAGCGGTCTACAGACATCTATTTTAAGGGTTTAGTCAATAAAATGTGAATAGGACAAGAACAATTTGATAATTTAGGTCAGAATTAAAAATTTGAAGAAAAAAAAACAAACAAAAAAAACTTACAGCTTCCAGGCTAAGTGTCTCAGTTATATCAAACACCCACATTAAATCATACACACCCAGTCACCCACACAAAGTCACAGGCGTATCCTGAAGAAAGGGTGCTTGTGTGCTGTACATTTGAAAGCAGATAAATTAATTAAACTTGTTTTATTCATGTGTTTTGACATCTGCTTTTCAGAGGAATAAAGTCATGTCATTTTAAATTAATATAAGGTTGAAATAGCTGTTTTTGACATGATATTTTGTTCCTATTTAACAAGCTACCAATCTAAAATGTCTCCTATCAGAGTGCATTACAAATCGCAGGAGTAATAGCTCTTACAAATATAGATGTCTATTTTTTCTATTACAATGTCTGCATGACTCACATATTTTACCATTACTTAGTAGAAAAAAAAAACAAAAAAAGACAATATAATTTGTCCAAGTAAATATCACCTGGCAAAATAATAGTTTGTGACACTCCAAACAACATAACTACTTATGTTCTTACATAGACTTCACTCCAAGCCTTTGTTCTATTCATTAGTCCGGCAGCAAGGATTTTGGGGATATGCTCAACAATTGTTTTGATGTATAGCAAATAAGGGACAATTGAGGGTGCCTATATTCTATTATTATGAAACTAAAATGTAATATAGGGGAGCGTAACAGACCCTGGGAGTGTCACTTTAAATGATTTAATAAGATTGACCCCAGGAGCTCAGTAGAATATTTTTACAATGAGATTAAAATGAATAAAATATGTTTTCACTTAAAAAGCAATATTATGGAGGAAAAGAGTTATTATTTCACGAAAAAGTCCGCTTTCACTGTTCATTCTAATGTATAGATTGGTAGCTTTTTTTTTTTTTCAATTTGACAATTTTTATTGTTGATAAGAACAGGGGAGGGGGGGTACAGAAGAGAAGAAGGAGGGGGGGGGGGTTTCCGTGTTACAGTATATGTCACTCGGTACAAGGCGACATAGCGTAGTAGCATAGTAGCTTGGTAAAACAGTAATGGTTTGGACAGTGGTATTAATAATATTGTTGTTAAGAAAAATAAGCCGCACAAAATTGCTTAGTGTAATTCTAGTCAATGCGCCCACACATGGGCTGGGGAGATCTGTGTAATTTGGAGTATATTTCCCCATGCGTAGCCTAATCCGATGCTCTTTCGCTTTGCGAACACAGTGGGTCAATACAATGCATACATGTTGCTATGGTACAGGAATGAGTCGCCTTACTCAGGGTTTGCCAATCTCCACGCGTCCCACACATCCCATGCTGTCGTCCCTGTACGGGTGGGTGGGCATATATTCGTGAAGCAACGCTCATAGAGTCTCTGCTCAGCTATTTCTGAGAGTACGTTTTGTATCTTAGGAGTGGTTGGAGATTTCCAGGCCCGCGCTATAAGGCGTTGAGCCGTTAGTGTTGTGTGGAAAATTAGTTTTTGGAGGTACTTAGGAGTGTGGGGGGGAGTGTGCAGTAGCAGGTACGTGAGCGGGTCTAGGGGCAGAGTAAGTTTCGTGAGGTCTTGTAGGAAGGAGTGCACTGCTTCCCAAAAGGGTTTTATCAGTGAGCACGTCCACCAGATGTGTAAAACTGATCCGGTGTGTTCCCGACATCTCCAGCAGGTGGATGAAGCGGCGGGGTACATTTTAGAAAGCCGCTCCGGGACCATGTACCATCTATAAATCATTTTTTTGTTCTGCTCCAGTAACGGTGCTGATTTAAGGAGGGTTTTGGGTGCGGTAGATAAAGTGTTCCACTCTTTGTGAGTGAGCTCAATGGTCAGATCTTCTGCCCATTGTCTAGCTGGCGTGGCCTCTGAGAGAGGTGTGAAGTCTAATAGCAATTGGTAACACGTGGAGATTGGCTTACATAGTGGGGGTAGTTTTTTATTTATACACATTTTTTCCCATATTGTAAGTTGGTCGGTGGCGGTTTGGCTGGGCGGTACTTGTGTAGCTTGTTTGTGCAGGAAAGAATGAAGTTGTCTGTAGGAAAAATGAGATGTCAGGGGGACACCGTGGAGTGAGTGTAGGGTGTGAAAGTCTAGGAGCTTTGAGTTAGCGTGGAATTGGCCTAAGTGTTGGAGCCCCTTCTCCTGCCACGGTTTAGCGTAGAAGGTGGGAATGCAGTATGTGAGAGCCGCTGTCGGTGTGGCTGGGGACAGAGGGCCGCTGGAGGTCAGTTTATGTCTGTGTGCGTCCCAAACTCGTATGAGTAGGGCGAGTTGGGGAGGGATATCTTTTAGGGGGGGGCGAAGCTGTTGCGGGAGCCATAGTATGTGGGTGATGTCATACGGAGTCATCATGAGCTTCTCAAGCCTGACCCATTGCGGGGGGCTTTGGTCAACAAAATGGGGGATGGCTGCTGCTAATATGGATGCGTGGTAATAGGTACGCACGTCCGGGACTGCTAAGCCTCCTGCTCTAGCTGGAGCTCGTAGGAGCTTCATTGAGATGCGGGGTTTACCCTTGTTCCAGATGAAGTTGGTGATATCGCTCTGTATCGCTTTAAAATAGGATTGTGGCATTGGTAATGGGAGGTTCCTAAAAATGTATTGTAACCTGGGGAGTATGGACATCTTAATCGCCACTATTCTCTCAGTCCAAGTCAGGAAGAGGGATCCCCATTTTGTCAGGGATTGTTTACACTCTGTCCAGACCCTGATATAGTTGGTTGCGCTTAGGTCAGCGCGGCGTCTGGAGAACATAACACCTAGGTATTTGATGTTATCCCGCCTCCATTCGAAAGGGTATGTCATGCGTAGTGTTTCCGTCACTTGGGGGGGTAGGCCAATTCCCAGGGCTTGGGTTTTTGTGGTGTTCAGTGCGTAGTAGGAGCATAGGCCATATTCCTTGATGATGTGCATAATTACAGGGATCGTGGTCATGGGATCGGTGACATAAAGGAGGATATCATCCGCGAAGGCGCTAACTTTGTAATCTGTCCCCTTAATTTGGATCCCTTTGACGTCAGGATGGTTTCGAATGGTTTGCAGGAGGGGTTCTAACGCCAACACGTACAGCAGGGGGGATAGGGGGCACCCCTGCCTCGTTCCATTGGACAACTGAAACGGGTCAGACATAAAGCCTGCCTGTAGTACCTGGGCTGTCGGACCCGCATACAGAGCAAAAATTTGTGACTCAAACTGGGGGGGGAACCCATAGGCTCTCAAGGCTTGTTGTAGGAAGGGCCAGCTTAGGCGGTCAAAAGCTTTTTCGGCGTCAAGTGCTAGTAATAGACCGCCTCCTCTGGTCCCCCTGAGGTAATCCAGAATCAGCGACAGTTTCCTGGTATTATCTGTTCCCTGTCTTCCTTGTATGAACCCTGTCTGGTCATCCCCAATAAGGGATGGCAGGACCCTATTTAGTCTATTCGTTAGGATCTTCGCATAGATCTTTGCATCTGAGTTTAGAAGCGATATAGGGCGGTAATTTTTACAGGTGTCCGGGGGTTTGTCGGGTTTCGGGATGGTTACTATGGTAGCCCGGAGCATCTCTGGTGGGAGCGCGCCCGTGGCAGTCGCCCTACGGTACACTTTTAGCAGGTGGGGACCCAGGACGTGCGCAAATTTTTTGTAGTAGGCGTTTGGGAGCCCATCTGCTCCTGGTGACTTCCCTTGTGGCAATTTGGCGATCGTTTCAAGCACCTCTGTGAGCTCAATGGGCCTGATTAGTGCTTCTGCCTGTACGCTCGTTAGTTGGGGGAGTTTGGCTTGGGATAAAAATTGGGTTATGTCGTCTAAGCTAGCATTGTGAGTGCTGCCCTCCTCCTTTAGGTTGTAAAGTTTAGAGTAGAAATGAGCGAATTCCTGGCTAATATCTATGGGGGTAACCTTCTTTAGTCCGTCGCCTCCCACCACGTGGGCTATCTTGGAGCTAGAGCATTGATTTCGTAGCCTGGCGGCTAAGTATTTAGTGGCTTTCCCACTATTGTGGTATACATTGGCTCTCAGTTTGTGGAGCATGCGCTTGGTTTTTTCTGTATTCAGCTCTTGCATTCGTGCGTAAAGCACTCTGAGCTGTTTCGCTAGGTCAGGGGTGGGCTTAGATTTATTCTGCCTAGAGATTATAGCTATTTGCCTAAGGCAATCAAGGAGGCCGGACGTATTCTGCTTCTTTAGGAAGGCGGCTCGTCTCAAGAAAAGCCCCCGTACTACTGCTTTATGCGCCGACCAAACCGTGTAGTCTGAGACCTCTCCTGTCGCGTTCAGCGCAAAGTATGCTTGGAGTTCTTCTCTTATGTGTTCCGCAAAGGGTGCATTGGACAACAGCGAATCATTTAGACGCCAGGACCCCCGGCCCCGAAATTGGAAAGTGTCTAGTAGGTTTAGATAGACGGGACCGTGGTCTGACCAGGATATTTCCCCTATGGTGCACTGCGTGAGTTGCGGCAGTAGTGTCCTGTGTAGGAGAAAGGTGTCTATGCGCGTGTATGTATTGTGGACTCTGGAGTGAAAAGTGTAATCCCTGTCTGTCGGGTGCATGGTCCTCCAGGCGTCGTATAAGTCGTATTGGTCAAGGAGTTTGGAGAGTGCTTTACATGATGTGTCCAGTCTCCGTTTGTTTGCGCCCGTGGGGGTTGCAGTAGTGTCTAGCCCTAGCGATTGTATGCAGTTAAAGTCTCCGCAGAGTATCAGGTCCCCTAACCTATAATCTTCGATTTTGCGCAGGAGGGAAGACAGAAAGTGGCGTGGTCGGTCGTTGGGCAGGTACGCTGATTGGTAGCTTTTTAAATGATGTTCCATTGCTTGTTTTGCATTTATTGCTGTTTCCTAAATTATTGTAGAATTCTTGAAATAATGGTGGCATTCCAGGATATGCTGGAATGGACAGGGTATCTATGTAATATTGGGAGCAGAATGGATAAAGTCTAAATCGCAAAATTGTATTATTAAAAAATTACAGATTTCCAGTTTGTCAATCAATATTTAATGCAATATTTTATTATATACATGACCAAGTCAATGATGGTGTAGTAGGGTTAACCAAGTGTGAAGGCAAGTTGAAGATAAGGGTAAGACAACTCTCTGGTAGCGAATTGACACATTGCTGAAAAATAATAATTATAATAACAAAGTATTTAACCAGGAAAGGTACATTCAGATTACTCTTATGGCAGTCAATAAAAATCTTTCAAAGGTCTGCCATGAAAGCCAATGACAGCAGAAAGTCATCAGAATAGAGGTTAGCTCTAGTTAGGCTGTACATGAAGCATGGGGTAAAATTAGAGTTACATACATTATATCCTAAAGCAATATAGATATAGAGATATATAATAAACATATAATAACTATAGACATATAATAAATAAAGTTCCTTGGTTGATTAAACAGTTTTTGGAAATTGCTTAGGCTAAAGGATAACAGTAGAAACAGTGTTATCTTAACAATTAACCAGGACTACACCGAGGAAGCAATCAGGATGCAATGTCTTACAGGTGGTGTGTGTATCTGATTGCAGACAGGTGGGGCAGGAACCAACTGGCCAGGTAGAATTCAGAAGTGTACAAAGACAATGGCGTTATCCAGCAGCTGATTCAGCTCACTGGTAATCTTAAACTGCTGTGGTCTACTATACCTCTCCTTACAGACTCAAGAATCCCTGAACCCCAATAATCTTGAGTTTTGGATGGAAGACATTTACACTCCAGGTTATGACTCCCTACTGAAGAGAAAGGAGGCCGAGTTCCGTCGAGCCAAGGTCTGCAAGATGGCAGCGCTTATCACTGCGGCTGCTTGCACGGTGATTCTGGTGATTGTTGTTCCCATCTGTACCATGAAGTCCTAATCTCCTGCAAAGGACATAAACTGTTCAAATCACGTTACCCGTGCATTATGCTCGTGGTGATGACTCACATGTCGAAAGAGCTGCATTGATCTTAGACATATACAAGCCATTACAAACCTTAAAAGAGCTATTGTAAAAATGCAATCCTACTGTACAATACGCCAGGCAACAATAAACACAGAAGGGGTATATTTACCAAGGACATAAATACTGCTAAAAACCAGTGCTTGATATTTTGTGTCACCTGTTTATTCTCAAAATGCCTATCTGGTAGGTTTTCTATTTGCCAAAAATCTTGACTGCTCTAAAAAGTAGGTAATGTCTGTTGAAAATGAATAAATAGATTAACATAACATAAAAATATCCATTCTGTTCTGGGAGCAGAGCAGTTTAGATGTTTGTTACGTTGCTATGATGGTTACATTTTCAGTTTTAGCTGCAGTAATGTATCAGAAGTGAAATTGCAGACCTTGAGTTTCCTTATCTGGCTGTGAATTCTCCTGTGTCCTGGACCCTGTCACTCTCCATCCCTCTATACAATATTGTGACCTACATTTTAGTGAATATTCAATATCTATATACAGATACTATATTTTTTATATGTTTGCTGCTTTCGTAGTTGCTTAATTTCGGTGGGGTGGCTATAGAGTCCCCTGCCACTGTCCTATTTCATATTTAATAGTTTTTTTAATGTTTGAGAGACACAGCAGCCTGTCCCCGAGACAGTTGTTAGCCAACTATAATTTGCACAAAAAAAAGAAAAGAAAAAAAAAGAAGCTTTTCAGGGGAGTTGTTCAGCAACATTTAGCACACTTGTGAGAGTATGAGTCAGGCGTGAAGGTCTACAAAATGCCAAAACCACAGAATATTCAATTAAAATACACCATAGACTGTGATTTTTTTTCTTTCTGATGACAAAGCATTAAAACAAACAGCAATGAGCAACGATAATAGACAGTGTCAGCTGACCATACAGGCTATCACAGCCACCCATTCCTAGTATGAATTGGTTTGGCTAAGGAAAAGTACACATGGAACCAGGAGACTCCAAGAACTATAACCATTTCAGTTAGAAGTGTCCCTTTAAGTAATGTCAGGAAAGTTTTTGCAGGAAAATTCTCAGTTTAAAATTAATTTTCCTATTACTATTTTTGTAAAAAAATAAAAATAAAAAAAGAGTTTCATGCCACTCAGTTATTGCAAAAAGGTTGGAATATGGGAACTTATTCATGGATTTTATTATTCATGAGTATAGATAACTTTTACGGTTTCACCCATTTATTTATTTCAACAAAAATAACAGATGCACTTGCCAAATATATTTAGAACCAAAACAGAAATTATTCAGAGTTATCAAATTATTTTAGTTATTGTTGTAGCAATAGAGACAAGCAGATGTATTGACTAAACTCTGACTTCTAGTGAACTGAAGTCTGAATTGCAAAATTTAGCCAAGCTGTGACTGCAGACTTAGATAGGGTTTCAAAATCAGCTATTGCACCATACATTTTACAATTTTGATTTCAGTTACTACAGTTCACTATACTGAATAACGCCCAGCATTTCTATTTTTAGCTTTGTGAAGACCGGATTTTCATAACAAATTTAGTAGATTGGAACAAGTTTTCCCAGGTCCAGAAATACAAAAATAGATCAGTGGTTCCCAAACTTTTTAGGTTCAAGGTGCCCTTAATATTTCAATATTTTTCCAAGGCACCCCAAATCAAACCAATTTTCTAGGTTGTATATATGTACAGCGCTGCGGCATATACTGGGCCCCTAATCTTGGGAGTGGGACTGGTAGCTTATTTAAAGAAACAATTCAGGCACAATAACCACTACTTACGTTGTAGTGGTTATGGTGCCAGTAGTGCTGTAGTGCCCTTCCAGGGTAAGTAGTCAAACTGTTTAAGAACAGTTTGACAACTTACCTGGGGCTGCCAGGATAGGGGCTGTAATATGTGTATGTACAGGGGAGCATTGTGTTTGTGAAGGATTTAGTTTGTGTGTGTGGGAGGGGTGCAGTGTGTGTATTTGGGGCAGTTTGTGCATGAGGTGTGCAGTGTGTGTGTGTGAGGGGTACAGTGTGTGTGGGGGAGGTTCAGTGTGTGTGAGGGGTACATTGTGTATCTATGGAGGGGCAATGTGTGTGTATGGGGGGTAGTGTGTGTGTGTATGGGGTGCAGTGTGTGTGTGTATGGGGGAGCTATTTTCTGGTGTGGAGTCTGTGGGGGTAGAAGGGCAAATTAATAAATATACACTTTATTTAAAAAAAAATTAAATTAAAAATAAAAATGATGTCCCCCCCCCTCCCTGTTTATATTTGCCTAGGAGGGGGGGCATTTCCTGCAATCCCTGGTGGACCTGGTGGTGACAGTGAACTCTAGCAGCCTCAGGAGCTGCTAGAGCTCACTCTCGCGAGATTCGGAGTGATGCCGTGATAACCACGCCAACGCTCCGAGCTAACAAGAGGAGAGCCCGGCGGAGCTGCAGGTTAGAGCACCCCCGAGTCCTCTCTCCCTCCCTCCCTGTCGGCTGCCAGCAAAGTGCTAGCGGGCCGGAGAGGGAGATCTCTGGGGAGAGCACAGTTCCCGCTAATATGATCATAGCACCATGAAAATAGCTTGCGGCACACAGTTTGGGAACCTCTGATCTAGATGTTAAAATCTCAGTACCCTCCAAAGTTGATCTTATTACTTACAGTTAAAGGGAAACTGTAATGCTAGGAATACAAAGTTGTCTATAGTGTCCCTCTTGCTTGCAGCCCTCTCCCCTCCACCTAGTAATGAAAGGGTTAAAAACCCTTTTGTCACTTACCTGAATCCAGCGCCAATCTCACTTGGTGCTGGGTCAGGCTCCACCTCCGCTTCTCCCCTGCCGACGTCAGCAGGCGGAGGCAACCTAATGCATATGGACGGCGAGCCTAAAGTCGTCTAACCACCCTGAAGCGCCTCTTGTGGTTGTCTGGTAGACAGCCACTAGAGGTAGAGTTAACCCTGCAAGTTAATTATTGCAGTTTCTCAATAACTGTAATAATTACAATTCCAGGGTTAAAAAGACAGGGTAAGTGCACCAAGACCACGTCAATGAGCTGAAGTGCCCTGGGTGCCTATAGTGTCCCTTTAACATAGCTACCTACGCCTATTTATTTCAGCAAGGGTCTTTTAGTTTGTTGTTTTATTATATTGTCTGTAAACGGTATAACAAACTGCCACAATTATTTTTACCAAACACGCCTGATAAACTTTGTACTGTACCTTGCTAAATATACCCCAAAATGTACCCTAGAACTAGTCAGTGTAAAATACCATCTTCTTCTTGCTCTCTGGACTGGATATTACATATTGGTAGGAATTTTAATCTCAGAATTCTTTGGTACAGCCACTACATACTGAATCCAATTCCAAGTTAGAGAAATTATAGCATTAGTACATAAGCATTATTTGTAAAGCTTAGCATTTCAGCAATCAGGAATGTAACAAGTAAAGGACAGAAATCATGAACTGCCAAAGAGATGAAGGAGCATCTTCTAAACAGCAATACAGCAACATCATCTCGTCTTTTGTGCCTTTCTGCAATACATTTCCAGCAACTGGGCTCTTTTGCATCATGTGTACCAAGGAATGTTAACCTTGATTGGGTTTACTTAACAATACGCTAAGTGTGCAGCTAATAATGTCTTTACTTGCTCTAACCTGTTTGATATTGGAAATTGAAAGTATGGATTTAGGAACAACTGGTTTATAACAAAGTGAAAAATTTATTTGATTAATAACAAACCAAACATTTTGGATGGATGCTAAGATTTCGCAATGTCCAACTTGCATGAACTCTTTAATATGTATGATATAAATATATCTGATGAATTTGGGACAATGACTTTAAAGTGAATAACCCACTAAGGGCCAATAACGGTGTATGCCATAATAGTTTAATCCTTATGGATGTGGTATGTTCTGCCCATTTAGCATTAGATGGTCAGTAAAGGTCTGTTTTGATAAATTAGTAGGACATGCCACGATGGAATACAGATTTTAGGAGTTCATTTTCATGATTATATTTATTGCTCGTGGTCCCTAATAAGTTAAAAGTCAGAGATATTATAGGGCTAGTTATTAGGGTCAAGTGTTATCGAATTTCTCAAGATACGGTTCTATAAATTTGCATGTGAGTGTTGCTTTATATTGAGACAAAGGACAATTTATAAGGAAAGCACTCAGCCACTCACATTGTAGTACAGAGTCTTAGACACATAGTTTCATGTAACAGAACAAGTCAACTATTTTCTTAAACTGGATGCTCTAGACCAGCGATTCTCAAGCCAGTCCTAAAGGAGAACTTACAGGCCAGGTTTTATTGATATTACAATTCTGGATTTGATCAATATCCTCATAATATATAATGGTACAATCCCTAAATCCTGGTGTTTTGGCAATTTTCCAGGTTTGATTTAAGAATCGCAGCTCTAAAGCAAAATTCTCACATTTTATTTATAAGCAATTTACCACTATTAACAGATTTGTTCACCCCAATGAATCGACCTTTCATCCAACCAGTACCTCCAATATTATTATTTTTTTTATCAGATACCATTAAAGTCTATACTTAAATTGGTATGGGGGAAAAAAAAACCAATAGTGGATAAAACATTATCATAAGCAAATCGTTCACATAAAGTTGGGAGAAATCTTGGCTTCTTATATAATGTGAATGTATATGAATATGCATTGTATTCTATATTATTATTAATAGCATGTATTCTAGATATATACATATATATAAATATATACAGATATATTAAATCGAAATTGTATACCCTTTAACCAGGTTTCACTGGTGTAGGCTTATCTCTTGCAAGAGCCCCATGTCATATATGGTCTTTAGTTTCTTGATAAGTTTACAAAGCTTAATCCCAAATTTGAGTGAGTTTGGGTAAATCCAGACAGAAGCTGTTTAAGAACATCAATGTGTTGAACCTGGACTGTTTATGGAACCTCTTTATAACAGATTAATCTATGTAATATTTCATAACAAAATGAATGTATAGAAAAAAGAACATATTATTTAATAAATACATTTGAAATGGATCATGCATTATTTACTGTATTGTTCATTGTATTTTTCACAGGACATAGTATACAATGTCAAGACAACTGTAAATTATTGAAATATTTCTGTTGCTTTTATTTTATAATTTTTTTCCCCCTTCCAGTTTATTTTCTATCCCATGCACAAGGAAGAGGAGTTCCTGTGTTTTTGAAACTGCAGTTTCAAATATGAGGTTACAGGATTATGTTTTCAAAAAACATGATTTATTTATATACGTATTTATGTGCGAGAAACCTCAAATCAATGTCATCAGTAGTTAGGCATTAAAAATGTTCCACGCAAAGTCTATAAGATTTTGTGCCATATTCCTTTATAAAGCTATTCTCCTGCTAATCTGAGATCAGTGTACTGTTAAACAACTCCTTCAGCCTTTTACTATTATTACTTAGTATTATTTTATGACTGTTTGTTTGTGAGCAATAAATGTGATAAGCAGGTTTTCCCCCTTAATGGGTTTGGAAATACAATCAACCTGTGTGTTTTCAGATCCTTATCCCCATCCCGTGTTATGATGTAGATGTGGATTATTTAATTAATGTGAAGGTACTCTGCATTTCCTAATACCTAAAAAGGAGCCCCAGATCCATACTGAATATATTTGCAATATTTCTCTCTCATTTGGTGAATGACTTTAGAGAAAGCCAATTGGCTGGACTACCAGAAATTGCCTCTTCGACTTTGGGTTCCATTTAAATACATCAATATGTTCCAGACCGAAGTGGGATTTTACGGAAAGGAATAAAATGTCACAATCCAGGCAATTTTACCCATCTGAAATTAAGGATGTTGTTTGTTGTAAGAAACTGCACACACTGCACAAAGATATATTACTCAATCTCCAGCAGTAGTCTGCTCAGCAAATTCAACTTCTAATCACTTGGTAAGATTACTTTAGATTTGGAATTTAGTATGAGAAAACATTAGGATAAAGTCGCATTTAGAAGAATCGGAGAAACAGCATTTTAATAACAACGATTCAAACATTATATAAAACTGAAAATTTTACATAGAACAGCTGGGATTAAGAGAGTATTAATATAATGTAGAAAAGCTTTTATTTCTTGAAAGGAATACACTTTTCTGCTGTTATTTTACTGCCTATAGCATCAGGGTTTGCTTGGTTTATGTGTTATAGTGTGTTATAGTGCAAGGAATGAATTTATAAAATATGTTATATTAGTCTCTTACTTGCATTATACAAGGAACAACCTGTTTGGCAAACAGAGCCATAAATGCACATAATGATTAAACATCGTACAACCATAACGGAATGTTTAGTGTGCATCTGCTATTCACAAAATGTGCTCACGACTACGCCCATATCTGGTAAATGCACAATTTTATCTTAAAGGGTTACTCCAACCAAAAACTGTGTTTTAATAAAACACAGTTTTTGGTTGGAGTAAACCTTTAAGGTAACCCTTTTTTGGATGGAGCAACCCATGCTGGCATGATCCCTTCTGTAAAAAAAAAAAAAAAAAATGACAATCCCACACTGAGGCCAGGTTCTCCCTGCAGTCTGATCCTCCTCAGAGGACATCACTTCCCTTCACTGCAGTGGGAAGGTAGGCTAAGTGAACAAATCGGGCAGCAAAGGAGGGGGGCATGCTACCATTGGATGTCTGTTGCCAGCATGCTATGCGTGCTGACAGACCCCATTTATGGAGAGAATTAACATTAGCCAGCCCGGAACTCTTCCTTAGAGCTGGCTAATGGCGCTGCTGGAGGTTACATCTCCGACAGCAATGTGCTATATCTGCGTACAGCGTTTAAAAACACAAAAGTGGTCATGGCTTTGGAATAACCATTTCAGTTTGCATTGATGTGAAACTTAACATTACCAGCTGCAGCCACTACTTTTGTGTCAGATTTTTTTTTTTTTTTAAATATGCATCTAATTATAAAAGAAAACCAGAGTGAGGAAGACAGACAGATCTATAAGATTAGGCAAAAAGAGGCTAAGCAAGTTATAAGAGCCTCCAAAACACACACAGAAGAGAGCATAGCACAGTCAGTAGAAAAGGGGGATAAAACATTTTATAGATACATAAATGAGAAAAGGAAAGTAAAACAAGGATTAGTTAGATTAAAAACAAAAGAAGGAAGGTATGTAGACGAGGATAAATGTCAAGCTGAGGGACTTCAGTTAAGAAAAAGGAAAAATTAGTCATTTGCTACATGTGAGTTTAGAGAGGAAGAGGTTCTATTTCAACTGTCAAAAGTAAAGACAAATAAGTCGATGGGGTGATGGGATACACCCAAAGTTATTAAAAGTACTTAGTGGTGAACTAGCGAAACCATTAACAGATTTATTTAACCAATCATTGTTAACCGGAGTAGTCCCGGAAGATTGGAAGTTACCGAATGTTGTGCCTATTCACAAGAAAGGTAGTAGGGAGGAGTCAGGCAACTACAGGCCAGTAAGCCTTACTTCAGCAGTGGGGAAAGGAATGTAAACCATATTAAAGGAAAGGATTGTTAAACATCTAAAATCACATGGATTTCAAGAGACAACATGGGTTTACTTCAGGGAGATCATGCCAAACAAATCTTATTGATTTTTTTGATTGGGTAACTAAAATAATAGATCAGGGTGGTGCAGTAGACATTGCAGATTATTGATAAGCCTTCTAAGTGGAACAGTGTCAAAAGTCTTACTAAAATCTAGGTAAGCAATCTTTAAAGGACCACTATAGTGCCAGGAAAACAAACTAATTTTCCTGGCACTATAGGGTCATTAGGTCCCCCCCACCCTCAGGGACCCCCTCCCGCTGGGCTCAAGCCACTTACCTTTCTCCAGCGCCGGGCTGCCTCTGCGCTGGTGACCTCTCCTCCCGCTGCCGACGTCAGCTCCGAATGCGCATGCACGGCAAGAGCCGCGCGCACATTCAAACCGCCCATAGGAAAGCATTACTCAATGCTTTCCTATGAACGTCCATCGTCTTCTCACTGTGATTTCCAAAGTGAGGATCGCGAAAGTGTTACGGGCAAATGCAAATATTACAAGTTTTAGAATGAAATGTTGTATTTCTTAAACTGTGTACTTTGTCTTTAAGAGATATTGCAAACTGACAAGGTGTTAGAAATGGAACATATTGTTTTTCATAACTGTTTCTTTAAGCAATAACCTCAGTGCATAATATGTTTGCACCATTTTGTCCCAGACGAATTACAATAACAATAATGCATAAACAAGCTTCAAGGCTATGCTACGACTCTTGCAGTACACAATATACTGTGGTAACCCCAAGTTAATGGAACTTCCCCAAATCCGGGAATCTCCCACGACTGTACACTTACGACTTAGTATAAACAACAGATAACCTATTCAGACTTTAAGATGCCATCTTGAACTAAGTCAGGAAAATTTCCATGACGTATACACCCTTTAGTTATGGCCTTGTATGTTTGCCAAATTAAGGGAGGACCTAAATTGAATAAAGTAAAAGAAGTGTTACTTTTTCATATTTGAACTACAGTAATCTAAAATGGAGATAGGAGACTTATGCCAGGGTTAACTTCAGGTACTTTATTAGTGTTTTTAGACATATTATGAAACTTGAATGAAAACAGACTTTAGGCAATATGCCACCAAACAGGATACTTGCCACAGAACAGGTTACTTGCAAATAATAATGAATGCCTGTAATTTCCAGGTAACAGTGGAAGAACTACTCCTAACAATAACCTGCTCCATCCTTACTTATACTTCAAACCAGCCTACCTTTGTAACCAGCCTACCTGGAAATTAGACATTATTATTATTTATCCTGTTTTGTGGCATATTACCTAAATTCTGTTTTGCCTCAAGTTTCATAATATGTCTAAAATCACAAAAAAAAAGTACCTGAAATCAACCCTGGCATAAATCCCCTATCTGGCCTGCACAAGATCATGACATATATAGGGACACTGAGACATTTGGGAACACTAAGACACTAGGGATACTAGGGGACACTGGGAGACATGGGGATACTGAGGCACTAGGGACACTGGCTGGGAGGCATGGGGACACAGACATTTGGGGACACTAAAGACACAGAGACATGGGAACACAGACACTGGCAGACATGGGGACACAGACACTAGGGACACTGGCTGGGAGACATGGGGACACTGAGACACTAGGGACACTGGCTGGGGGACATGTAGACACTGGGAGACATGGGGACACAGACATTTAGGGACACTGGGAGACCTGGGGACACAGAGACACTAGGGACACTGGCTGGGAGACATGGGGACACTGTGTTCCTAGTGTCTCCGCGTCCCAATGTGTATCCCAATGTCCCTATGTCTCACAGCATCCCCATGTCTCACAGTGTCCCCTAGTGTCTCAGTGTCCCCAGGTCTCCCAGTGTCCCCATGTGTCCTTTAGTGTCTCAATGTCCCCATGTCTCCCTGCTGCCTTTCCCCTCATCCCTTACTTCCCTGAGCTGTAGGCTGTCTCTGCAGGCTGGGAACTGCTGTCTAGACTCTCTGTGCTCTGTAGCTGCTCCCCCGCGGATTAGTGAGTAGAGAGAGGCAGGGAGGGATATGCTGAAACTTCCTATCCCTTCCTCTCTCCACACAGTGCTGGCTGGTTGCTGGTATTGCAGAGGAATCTCCTTTTAGACTGAGAAAAATATCTGCATTTGTAATGCCGGTATTACTGCAATACCGGCACGGCCAGGCAGCCTCAAATACCGTCTGTGCTTGTAAAATACCAGTCAGATGGCAGACCTAAGAGTAGTGTGTAAAAAAAAAAAAAGTGGGGGGGTTTGTTTTTTAAATGGGCCTATTCCATGGGCCTGGAGCTGCAGCTCCATCAGCCCCTATGTTAATCCGGCCCTGCCCTTACAGACACACACACTGCATCCCTTACATACACATAAACACACCTTGCATCCCTTACACATACAAACACAGATTCATACAATGAATCCCTTACACACACAATACATCCCTTACACACAAACACACAATACTTTCTATCCTTTACACAAAAACACACTGCATCCACTACACACACACTGCATCGCCTACACAATCTGGTATCCATATACTCTACATTCCATAAGCACACACATTAGATCCTCTATGGGTGGGCCTTATGGGCATACTCACTGTCCGGCCGTGGGGGTGCAGACCTAGAGCTGTGTAAGGGGCCCCCAAAAATGGAGCTAGTTCCCGTTCCCGTTTTTAATGTAAACACACTGTGTGCAGAACTGAAGTTGGTTCATATGACAAATCATATGGGTTGGGCATTGTGATGTTACATGGTGGGCAGCGCAAATGGGGGGGGGGGGTGTAAAATTTTTATTTTGCCTAGGGCGGCAAAAATCCTTGCACCGGCCCTGGGTCAGAGCTGTGGCAACTGACATTTAATGTGGATAAATGCAAGATAATGCATCTTCGGCATAAAAACTCAAGAGCAGAGTGTAGAATATTTGATACACTACTAACCTCAACATCTGAGGAAAGGGATTTAGGGGTAATTATTTCAGATGACTTTTTGACACACAGAGTGAGTTTGCACAGTATATTTTGCAAACCTTATGTGTGCCACGACTGTATAATACTTCATATGTTGCTCAGCTATGTCGTCTGAGTACAGCAATACCCCCGTATGTACTTTTGCCAGGTATATGTGGATGTTGAAGGGGCACATTTGAAACGCATCCATTCAGTTTTTTTCTAACTTTGAAGTTTAACGCTGTGTCCATGTTCCATTTTGGAGTAGTGTAGCTGGCTGGTTATTCAAACTTCCCCACAAACACATACTATTTATTAAAGACTACACCCCAGGGTAATTCAAAAGTTATATTTTGAACCTTACCGTGGGATCATTTTTTCGCTAGTATGTTCCAAGGGTAGTGGTAATGAGCATTTTCCAATGTATTTTTTTACTTTTTAAAACTCATTTTTAATCTTTTTGACATTTTTTTTTTTTTTTACACTTAAAATATTTTATAAACTTTTTTTACCGTTAACCCCTAACTAGCAGTAAGCAGCACTAACAGTAAATCCCGCACTTTCCCATAACTCCCACCCACCCCAACTAGCAAAATATATGATTTTAAAATATTTAAATTAATTAATGAATTAAATTGAACCCCTGAGGGTTAAAAAATAAATAAAAGTTAATCCTAAGGCGTTAAAAAAAATTAGATCACAGTATAATACTATGATCTGTATTTTGATCACTGCAGGCAGTGATCAACTGGCAGGGAAGAGGTTAATTTTTATTTGGACTGAGTAAAGGGGGGGGGGGTGGAATTTTTTTTAAATGTTATTAAAACATTTTTTTAAAAACTTTTTAAATCTTTTTCAACGTTAACGCCTAGCTAGCCTAACACCAAATCCCCCACTAACTTCCACCCACCCCAGCTAAATATATAATTTTAAAATATTCAAATTAATTAATAAAATAAATTTAACCCCTGAGGGTTAAAAAAACTAAAATAAAAAATAAGATAAAAATCAGATGACAGTAAAATGTATTCCCTGCCAATTGATCACTGTAGTCAGTGACCAATTGGCAGGGAAGGGGTTAATTTTATTAAAGCAGTGGAAAGGGGGTGTGGGATTTAGCTTTAATTATTATTATTTTACACAGGGTGAAGAGGATCAGCACTGATCCGTCTCCCTGCACTTCACACCGAACGCGAAAGAGCAGGGAGGTGGATTGTGAGTCCCTGCAGCACATGCTGTCAGAGCGATCACTGCTGCAGGGACAGCGCGATCGGGTGGGCATTAACCCCCGTAGACCGGGTGAGCATTAACCCGCGATTGCGACGGTCTGGGGTTAACTTTATTAAATGACGGAGATTTTCCGTCAAAGGTCCTTAACGCAAGGACAAGCTTGACGGAAAAATCCGGGAAAGGGTTAATTGTTTCATATCTTCAATGTTTGTGCTTCCCAAACAGGGGTATGTAGGAGAGGTGTGTCTTACAGCGTGTGTTACAGCCACTGAAAACATGATTTATGCTCTCAGCAGGAGACGGGGGTAATGAAAATAAATTAAAATATGAGTGTTAAAAGTATTAAGAGAAGAAACACTTAATTGTATAACAGGAGTCAAGTGAGATGGCTAGAAAACTGCCAACAAATATCTGTCAGGACAGGTTCATTTTAATTGTTGATATTAGCACCTGGCGCAGCAAATTAGGAGAGCCCACCGCCACACAAGAGGAGAGCCTCCTCCCATGTTTTGTACCACTTGGATAATTACTCACAGACATTTCGACACTCACACCCATGGCTAGAGTCAAGGAGGTGCAGGAATTAAATCCATGCTCGTCAATGCACAGCTCTCCTGCTCCCATTACACTGGACCCCAGGGATAACAGATTCTCTCCATATCCTCACTTTCCTGAGGCTGCAGGTAAGCTGGGAGATATATTTAATAATGTGTTAATATTAGCGTTGGTCTGTGTGTTAGTGTGAATCTGTGTATGAGTGTCAGTGTGTGAGCATGTTGCTTATTAAGTTTGGGGATGTGGCTAGTTATGTATCTGTGTGTGTAGCTAATTACTTTGTGTTTGTGTGAACGATAGCGTGGGTGGATGCTATAGCTCTGTAAATTGTACTTGCCTAGCACTCCACAAATGTTAAAGGCAACACTGGAAAAAAAAAATAAGGATGGTTAATTAAACACGCTTTTGGTATAATCTGCTCGCAATACAATACATACAGTAATTAAACTTGTATAATATATATCTTTCATCTCTATCTGTACTGGTGATAATTGGCTCCCTCTATGGAATAATAGATTGTAAAACATAAGCAAAATTAGAAAAAGAATAAAACTCTAAAACAGGAGCAGATCTTGAGGGAACAGGACATTAATAGAACTTGCATTTAGCTTTGAAAGAAAAACTTCAAAGATGAAAACAAAACAGAAATGTCCCAGATGCATAAATCATAGATGCACAGAGTTATGAATGTGAGCAAAATACCCGCATTTGTTTGGACTTTCTACTGATTACTGGTAAAAGCACTGTTCAAATAAATGGTGTCTCGCAGAAGCAAAATGAAGACATGTTTTGTGGATGATGAGAGGATTTATTTTCCATTGTCAAAGTGCTCTAACATGGCACACTGTAATCGACCTTTAAAAAGCTTAGACAGTCTTCAGTTTTTCATGTCTTCATGGTCTCCGGCACATAGGATTTCATCTATCTCAATGTCATGTTCAGTTACGGGAATGGATTCACATAGCTGCTCCTGGAATGCCAGAGCAATGGTGTGAGGTTTGCCAGCAAGCTGTCTGCTGTATCGCTCAAAAAAAGTATCATAAAATCCTTTCCCTCGTCCGAGTCGATGACCTTCCTTGTCAAATCCCAAGCCTGGTACCAGCACAAGATCCAGCCCCCCTGCAATAATAGGAATGCAAGAACGAACAGGTTGTATATTGAATGTGTTATGATAGAGTTGCAGCTTTAGAAATAAGGCACCGAAAGAAAACTACTAATTATGCTAACTTTACTAATAAAAATATGTACCAATAGAAAACAGTTTCCCCAAGAAAATAATTGTGCAAAAGTATGTGTCGTGTTAAACAAAAAGGAAACTTGTTGGGTTATCCATTTGTGCTGTTGTTTATGTATAATTCTTCATTCTATTTGATAGGATTTATTGGTACTGCTTGGAGGTTTGTATAATGTGTATGCTGCCAGTGAAACAAATAAATAATCACTGCTGGGATTGCAAAAAAAAAAAAAAAAAACTGAAAAAACAAAAACAAAACACTGTCATTACAGAACAAATCAGGAGCTCATGAATTCTATATACTGCCAGGCAGTACTATCAAACCCTGCCCAGCAGAATGAAGAATTTCGACTAGGACACAACAGACATCCAGATCACTTAATCTCAATGAAACTGTCTGGATGCCAAGTCCCTGTATTTTTAACCCTGCAGGTACGGCAATATTTACATTACGGAGGTTAAATGCCTCTAGTGGCTGTCACTCTGACAGTTAATAAAGGCCCTTCCACTGAAATAGCCAAAGAAAACCTGGCAATTTCAATCACATTGTCTAACAGACACTATTTAATTGGCACAGTGTGGCATGGTATAAAATACAAGTAAACCAGATTTTTAACCCTTGTGCGGGGAAGGTGGTGTTCCTTTAATAGTACCAACACAGTAACTGCTATCATTAGAATTCGGATCACGATTCTGTAGGTTTTGCATAACGTCTTGTGAAGGTATATGTGGGCACTGTGTAATTGCACCCAGTCCGCTTTAACTAAATAAAGTGGTCTGGGTGCAGTGGCCCTTTAGTTTTAACCTTGCATATTAAATCACGGCGGTTTAGTAGATACAAAGTTGCAGGGTTAACACTCCTCTATTGGCTATCTTCCTGACTGCGACTAGAAGCCCTTCCCCTGTGAGAACAGAATTATAATTGGTTCTCAATCAAATACTGCTCCCAGAGAGCAATTGATTGGTGCAGCATGGCAATTTGAGTGCATTCACACTAGCCTCCCAAAGTAAATTGATGATCTCAGTCAACGAGGCGAGACCAGCATGGCAAGGCTACAAAGTAAGTAAAATGATTTAGCACATAGATGTAAAAAGACAAAAATAAATAAATTGCATCCCTAGAATAAATGGAGTTAGGAGCCTGAGTTAGCATAAATTCCTGACAACTATAACATGACATTTATTTAGCTGCATAATTTATATGACTTGCTTACCAGTGAACAGGGCATCCTCCCTGCTTTCACCGTCCTCGGGCTGGCGAATGTTCCATGATGTCACTGGCAGTTGTTGGATCTCCTCCAAGGATCTAAGCCTCACCATATCCATGTGGTTACTGCGTGGTTTGTAACGTGGAATAAAACATGTTTTTCCTTGTTGAAAAATGTCACTTATGATTTCTGCAGTCTGAATTTCATCTGGCATATTCAAAAAGACAGCAATACGTTGAGCGTTTCTATAGTTGCTGTGGGAGAGTAACTAAAAGAGGATTTTATGGTTACACATGATTAACTGCAAAGTCTTCATACATTGTGTATTCAGAATGGTTTCACAGTACACTGGCAGCGTAACACATGAATCATTTTGTTCATGGCCTTAACATAAGCAATGTCACACTTCCTGCATTACATTCAATTTTTCAGAAAGTTCCTTAAACCATACTGATGTGTGATGAGATCCCTGTATGTGAAGACACACCACGGTTTTGCATCTAAAATGTTTATATTCCATATATATGTATCACATTTCACCCAACTTTTAAATGGCCAATGAAGGTGAATTTCAACCAAGAAGTGCTGCTACAGATCCAGTATTTTGGGGATTTTGTGACCTGTTGAAACACACCTACAACATTGGGAGATGGAATTCTGTTGCGGAGGAGGTGGACTGCCGGTCACAATACTGAAGACTCAGGTAGCCATAAAGGAGGGTGTCCAAGTCATCACACATCCCTACAAGCCAGTTTCAGGGCTCCCAGTGCATAGAAGCTGCTGAGATGCTCTATTATGGGCAGATATGCACTGCATTAACAAGCACGAGTAACTATAATGATACCCTTGTTCAAGAAACCCACGAAAGTGGTCCTAAATCAGACTGTGCAGTCATATCTGGGATAATTATGAGGTATGCTGCACTTAAAAGGACAACTGTAATCAAATTTTCAATTAACATTTTTAAACGTTTATTAGAGTTAAAGAAACAATATTTTTTTTAAATTATGTATATTGATTTTTTTGACATTTTGCTTTTTTATCTAGGTCAGGCTCTACTGTTGTCTGAACAGCTGTTGCTCACCCTAACTTTTCTTCTGCTGTAGTTACAATCATACAGCAGCACTTGGTAAGATAACAGAATAGTCTGATTCCACATGATTTCTTAGCCAGATAAAAAGTGAAATTTTCTCCCCCAAAAATAATATTTTAATATATATATATATATATACATACACACATAAAAAATATCATTGAAGTGTATTAAATGTAATAAACTTTTAGAAAGTAAAACCTTGATAGCAGTAGTTACTGACGTAAATGAAAAAGTAGTTCAGACAAGAACCATAGTATTTTATTTAAAGAGCCAAAAATAAACACTAACACTGTATAAATAATATTCTATACAGGCACCATGCTATATATATTGACAACTAAAGTATAAATAAAGGTGCATTTGTGTATTAAAGAGACATTCCAGAAACATTCCAGGCACCCACTCAATTTAAATGCATCTACTAAGGTTTGGCCTCCTATTCCTTCTGTATTTTAATTCACATAAAAGAAAAAAAGTTTTGCAGCTTTTCAAAAAACATCTTCCCAGCTAGAATTAGTCAGTGTACAATGAGATCAAAATGAGCTGAGTTGCTAACATGCAGGGCCGCCATCAAGGAGGTACAGCCAATACAGCTGTACAGAGTCCCGGTGTTCTATCAAATTCCCCCTTGCTGTGGAGGAGTAGCAGGAGTGCTAGCATGCATGTGCAGCACAGGATCCAGCTAATTTCCCTCACCAGAAGTGACAAGGGTAGGGAAATTTGATAGAACACCGGCCGTAAACTCCTAATGTGCGTATATATAGCGTGCCCTGGCTGTCACAGCGTTGCTGCAGGTTACCACGTCAACGCTCTGAAGCAACACACATGCAGTGTCTCGTGAGATAAGGAGAGGACCTGCCACTAACTGGATTCACCTGGGCTCTCTCTTTACTACAGAAGTGAGGAAGCTGCTAAGAGCCTGCATAGTACCATTGGAAAACCAGGGAATGTAGTGTCACCCCTCTATTGCCACAGGTAAGATGCAGTTAGGTGGTAATAACTAATTATGCATTTAGGAAGCAGGGCCTATCCGTGTGATAAAACTATACTTTTGACAACTTATAACCACCTAAGTTACTTGAGATACCCTTTACATCTGCAAGCATGAGACATTTATGAAAAATCGAGACGACCCCCTCAGGTAGGTTTTTGAGGCCTATATCAGGCTTGCAAGAAAAAACAAGATAAGCAGATGATCTCTTCACTTTCATTTACCCTAATATATGCAATATATACCCCATCAAGGGTTATCCAGACACTAGACTCAATTTTTCCTGAGGCCCTCTCAACATCTGAGTGGTTTTAAAGGGACGCTGTAGGCAGGGCCAGATTAAGAGCCCAGTGGGCCTGGTGCTGACAATTATGACGGGCCTAATTACAGAATCATATCGACCAAAAACAGTAAAACACTCCCAAGCATCATGTACCTGATGGAGATGGTGCTGGAGAGAAAGAAAACAGCAGCTATAAGAAAACACATACCCTAGGCTAATCTCTCTCTAATTTATGTTTTCATCTTTCAAGTAAATCCATAACCCCTAACAGCAGTGTCCAGTCAGGAACGAAGTCAATGGGCATGGTAAAAGGGTGTGCCACTGACACAAATCACGTAACCTGCCAAAAGGGGCGAACATGCCCAAAAAGAGGACATATCTGCTCAAAGAATTAGAAGGCCAGCCTGGCATGAATGCATGTCAGGCTGCCTGCCAATCATGCAGCTGGCCAACTAAGGGCATACTATGCAGACAGCACCCTGAGCTTCGCATAAATGCATCTAATGATGCGCTTTCTCAACGCTTTCTAAGGACTGTCCCCTAGCACTCGCTAGTCCACTTGTCTCCTTACCTTCTTACTGGCAGACAGAAGCTCCTGGTATATGGTCTGGGACAAAGAAAAGCTGTATGTAGTGAGTGTAGAAGAAAGGGAACATGCCACAGTGTTAGAGAGACCAAAGTCAGCATTACTATAGGGTCAGGAACACAAACATGACTTCATGACCCTACAGTGTTAACACCACCATCTAGCACCCCTGGGCCCCTCATGCCTCCATAAATATAGCAAAATCTTACTATACTCAAGCCTGAAGCTGTAACTCTGCATGCTGTTAGACTCATAAAAACAAGCAGTCTGCTGACATCATCAGACGTGGTGGCCTGATCCAATCACAGTGCTTCCCCACAGGATTGGCTGAGACTGACAAAGAGGCAGATCAGGGTCAGAGCCAGCATGATTCAAACACAGCCCTGGCCAATCAGCATCTCCTTCTATAGATGAATTTAATTAATGAATCTCTATGAGGAACATTCAGTGTCTGCATGCAGAGGGAGGAGACACTGAATGTTTGGATGCAATTTTGGTCGCCATGACCCAGGAAGGATCTCTAACAGTCATCTAAGGAGTGGCCAGTGAAGTTATCACTAGGATGTAATGTAAAGACTGCATTTTCTCAGCAAAAAAGCCTGACGGTAACGATTCTACTCACCAGAACAAATTCAATAAGCTGTAGTTGTTCTGGTGACTATAGTGTCCCTTTAACTATATTCATTGTCAGCCAGTCCACACAAGTTTTGTTCCCATACATCCCACTTAAGTTTCCAAACTTAAGTAAGAGTATGTGAAATGTAGTTAGGGTTGCCACCTTTCTTGGAAAAACATACCGGCCTTACTAATTTGCATAATTAAATATTTATGGGTGACATCACATGATGTAAATCACAAGGAGTGACATAAGAGAAAATGCTGTAAAATCACCAAAAAACTACTTAGTTTGATTCTGCTGTATAGATGGATTCCTCTCAGTGCCTCCATGTCTCCCAGTGCCCTCATGACTCAGTGCCTAGGAAGACGGGGAGACCTGGGGACACGGGGAGACCTAGGGACACGGAGACACCAGTGACACTGGGAGACTAGGGGACTCTGGCTGGGACACATGGAGACAATGGGAAAATAGGGGACACTTGAAGACATGGGGACACAGACACCAGGGACAAAGACACTAGAGACACTGGCTGGGGGACATGGGGACATTGAGATATGGGGGCACTGGGAGATATGGGGACACAGAGACACCAGGGCCACAGACACTAGGGACACTAGCATGGAGACATTGTGACACTTGAGGCAATGAGAGACATGGAGGCACTAGGAGACTTGGGGACAGTGAGACACTGGCAGACTGGGGGCACTGGGAGCCTTAGTGTCTCAGTGTCTGCCATAATGTCTCCCAGTGACAATATGTGTCTCAGTGTCTGCCATAATGTCTCCCAATGTCCCTTAGTGTCTCAGTGTCTGCCATAATGTCTCCCAATGTCCCTTAGTGTCCCAGTGTCGGCCATAATGTCTCCCAATGTCCCTTAGTGTCTCAGTGTCCCCATGTCTCCTTGCAGCCTTTCCCCCATCCCTCACTTCACTGAGCTGTAGGCTGCCTCTGCAGGATGGGAGTTGCTTTCTGGACTCTCCGTAGCTGCTCCCCTGCAGATCAGTGAGTATAGATAGGCAGGGAGGGATATGCTGGAACTTCCTATCCCTGCCTGTCTCCACACACTACTGGCCAGTGCTGGTATTGCATACTAATATCTTGTTTATACTGATAAAAATACCAGCATTTGTATTGCCAGTATCACTGCAATTGGAACCAGCCAGGCAGTCTCAAATATTGGCTGTTCCAATAAAATAAAAGCCAGGTGGAATCCCTAAGAGTAGTGTGTGAAAAAAAAATTGTAAAAAAATATATATATATATATTTTTTTTTAAATCAATGGGCCTATTCCACGGGCCTGGAGCTGCAGCTCCATCAGCCCCTATGTTAATCCGGCCCTGGCTGTAGGCACCCAGACCACTTCAGCTTATTGAAGTGGTCTGGATGCAGTGTCCCTTTTGCACCTAGTGCTGCAATGTTAAACATTGCAATTCCAGAGAACTGCAATGTTTATATTGCAGCACTAAGTCTGCCCTCGGTGGTTGTCTACCAGACAGCCACTTGGGGAGCTTTCGGAATCGTAACAGACTTTTGGTCCATTATTTGACGCTGGACGTCCTCACGCTCTGCATGAGGACCTCCAGCGTCAGATTTTTTCCCTTAGGAAAGCATTGATTCTTATGCGAGCGCTGCTTTATGCCGCGCATGCGCATTAGGCAGAGATCGTCATGAGGCGGAAGCGGAGCTTCAACCCTGATCGGCGCTGGAATCAGGTAATAAAATAAAGGCTTTTTAACCCTTTATTTACCAGGGAGGAGGGGGCGTGAGGGAGGGGGATGGCAGGGGGATCGGTAGTGCCAGGAATGCAGCTTTGTATTCCTGGCACTACAGTATCCCTTTAAGATGGTGGATGCCACATCTTCTACAATTACAGATCTGCCATATACCAACACTGGCTTGGCTAGACATGCTGTTTGCGGCTGTCTGGAGAAAATTAAGCCAACAACAGCAGATGCCAGAGTTAAAAGGAGAAGGAGCACAATATCCCTCTGTTATTTGACGGAATACTGATAACTATTCTGCTGTATCCTTGGTGTATTTGCACATCAAAAATAAAGAATAACATCCCCCCTCCCAAACCTTCATTATAAATTTAAAAGCAACTGTTCACCCCCACAACCTCTATGCAACCCCACAGATTTAAACACACACACATTGCATCCACACTACATACACTTTACTCACACACATTCAGCATCTATACACAAACCCACTGTTCTGTTCAGTTTACACAAACACACACTGCATCCGCTTTACTAACACACAAACATACACTGTATCCTTGTGGGTGTGGTCCCTGGACTAGGGGGTGTTCCCTGTGGACAGTCCACAGGCCTTGAACTGTGTAAGGGGCCCCAAAAATTCTGATAGCCCTGCTGACATGACTCCATGACATTTAAATGCTTTACAGATATATGGGCCAGTGACTGGCTGTGGGGCAAAGCCACATCAGCTGTCAGCTCACACTAATCTCTCATTGCCTGAGCAACACACCATAGTTTACTATCAAAGGAAAATGACTGTGAGGATGAGTTTATGTTTCAGAAAATAGCAAACTTTTTACCTCCATTTTAAAATAAAAACATTGCATGTATTGGGCCATAACCGCATATGATCTTAAAGGGGGTACTGTCACCAATGTAAGCAACCTAAGCCACTATAGCCCACTGACACTCTCAGCCAATGAATTGAAAGCAGTGCTGGAGCCGAGTGGGATACAAATAAGTGACAAACTATTAGCAAATGGTTTCAACTGCGCTTGACACTTCAGCCACTAAAGCAGGCTTTAGTAGTTATAATTCCTGGGTTCATCCAGTCTTCTACTTGAGGGGAAGCTTGAGGTTTTCATTGAGCTAAGCAAGTCTAGTACAGGACCATGGTCATTGGTTAAGAGTGCTGATGATTTAGACAATGTGTGCAACCTTGCTTCCTTGCTTCATTGAAACCAGCAGAGTCCCTGTAAGGAAAATCCAGAAGCAAGGATGCAGCTCTGGGGGTCTGGCAAGAGCCAGGTATGTTGTCAAACCATTCTAAAACAGTTTAAAGCATTAATCTGGGAAGGTACAAAGGGAATCCTGGCACCATAATTGCTACAGTGGACCATAGTTGTTATGGTGATTGGAGTGTTCCTTTAAAAAACTGCTCCAAGCATCTCAACCATTTGCTGTAGTGGTTATGATGCTACGAGTAACCTGGCCTGGTTCCACAGTAATGGTTCTGTTTAGTAATGGTTCACCTCTTACCTAGGTCCCTACCTGGTTCCGAGGACCCTTACATGCGTGGTGAAACACTTACACCTTCTGCAGAGTTGTTCTAAAAGGCT
This sequence comes from Pelobates cultripes, assembly GCA_933207985.1. Lineage (NCBI taxonomy): Eukaryota > Metazoa > Chordata > Amphibia > Anura > Pelobatidae > Pelobates > Pelobates cultripes. The sequence continues at coordinate 107,326,391 of OW240914.1, forward strand.
GTAATGTTTTACAGTGCAGAGCCTAAATTACAGGGCCACATCATTAAGATGAAGTGGTCTCAGTGACTATAGTCGTTGATTAATGTAGCAGTTCAGGTGTGCAAATCATGGCCCCTCAGTGCTCTGTTCACTGCCATTTAGGAGTTAACTAATTTTGTTTCTGTTTATATTGCCGTAGCCACACCTCCCTTGGCTGTGATCCACATAGCCTGCATGAAAAAAATGGTTTCATTTTTCATCAACATAGTGTGTTTTCTTTGGAAGTTCCTATCAGCTGCTCTGTTAATTGAACTTTACGCACACAGGAGGCATCTTCAGACTATAGCAGCCAAGTAACAGAGTAGGAGATAAGAAATCTACATTACAAACATTAAGCAATAGAGGATGTTTAAAAAATGGATCTCTTTTTACAGGAGGTGTGCAGGGAGGCTGTGTGCCTCAGCCAAGGGAGGCATAGCTAGGAATTATTATTATTATTTTATTATTTATATAGCGCCATCAGATTCTGTAGTGCTGTACAATGGGGATGCATAAACAAAGTGATTTAAAGGAGCACTATAGCATTAGGAATACAAACATGTTAAAAACGGCTGAGCCATTGCACCGACACCACTTTATTGAGATGAAGTGGTTTGAATGCCATTAGTGTCCCTTTAATGCCAGGGCTTGGAATTTAGAAGCCAGCTTAAAAAAGTTTAAAAAAATAAAATAAAATTCTTAAAGGGACACTATAATCATCAGAACCACTACAGCTTAAAGGGACACTATAGTCACCCAGACCACTTCAGCTCAATACTCTGCCACCAATACCTTTATTAAATGAACACTAGAAGGTCAGGGACACTATTTCTTGACCCTGTAGTGTTAAAACCAGCATCAAGCCCCTCTGCCCCTAAATATATAAAATCTTTGCTTTATTCCAGTATGTTGCTGGCTCTGCCCCTAATCTGTCTGCTTGGCCTACATCATCTGAGCCACATAGGAAAGCTTTGGATTGGCTGAAAATGTCAAGAAGGCAGATCAGGGGCAGAGACAGCACAAATCAAATGCAGTCATGGGTAATCAACATATCCACTATGAGGAAAATTCAGTGTATCCATGCAGAGGGTGGGGACACTGAATAGCAGTGCTGCACACTGCACATCACTGCACTTGGTTTGGCTTAATGTCACCATCCACCCGGAACGACCCAATCGGATTGGATTTACACCAAACAACTGTCATAATAAAGCTAGGCATAATGCTTGCGTTAGATAGTGCCACGTAAACCACAACAAGCATTTATTATAATAAAAATTAAAAAAAACTTTTTTTTTATTATAGAAAACAACAAAAATGTAAAATGGCCACAGGAGCAGATAGGTTATGCTGGAGTGCACTAGTGATGCTGAATATCTACTAAGGAGAAACAAAATGTAGATGTTTCAGGCAGACAGTTCTTTATTAATACACAAATTGTATACAGATAAAAGGCAGCTTGGCTGAAAAGTCTGCATTTTGCATTGCTTCTCCTTGAAACATTTCGGGTTTCCTTACTACCCCAGTATAAGCTATTTGTGCCTGTAACTATTTCTTATGTTGAAAATAACTTTTTATTTGTAACATGTGAAGGTTCCATTAAACTGGCTGGGCTCCAACCTGGGGGCAGTGCTGATAACATACAATGAATACATTGTAATTAGCTAGAATCCATATTGGATTTGGAGACTAATCAAGCCCTAACATGCAGTCATCCCTCATAAACGTGAGATCAGAATACATGAATGGCGTCGCCTGCCCACATCTAAAATGGAGTCACACGCCTCTCGGCCCTCAGTTGCAATGGGCGCATTACACGTCAGAACTATCACTAACTCGCCGTTAAGTATCATCTAATCGAACACAAACCTTCAGGGTCACAGCCTTGGATTGCTGCGCCTTGTTTACATCGCTTAAGGCAGCGAGTCGCTGTTTCAATTGAACCCGAAGCGCCTGTTTGGCCGCTTTCAGAGACGCCATCTCTGCCCGGCTAGTACGTGATGACGTTTTACCAGGCAGCGTTCCACTCACTGTACGTAATCCGTGTCACGCACAGTCCAATACCCAGCTAGTGGGATGGCTGGGAAATGTACAGTGTGACCTTTGGCACTGTTTATGGTGTGAGCTCTACTGTCCTGGATCATGGGAATAGGAGTTCACAATAGCTATACTTACTGATCAAAGCTACATTGCAAAGAACTGAAAACAACAAACATTCTAGAAGGTTTAATTAACACTGTAATGTTATCCTACCTGAATGTGTATTCACACAGGTATATAATATATACATAGTAGCTGCATATAAGAGTTAGTGATAGTTTTAATAGCCAGCTTACACTACGTTTAATTTACATACCTCTCAATAGTTATTTGGTGTCTCTCGTTTCTGTCCCAATTTTTAAATCCCAATGTTTTTGATGGACAAGTGGCTGCCCATAAATGATTATTCACTATCTTTGGAATTTTATCTAGTTTAAAAAAAAAGGAAAAGATGAGATTTACTTATCTGAAGCTGTGTCTTTTGGGCCGCCTCCCACTGCATCCATTGGATCCATCTCAGCTCTCTGTAATCTGCCAGGAGCCCACACCAATGCTGTACTCTCGTGCATGTGGGAGAGTGCAACATTGAGGTCTATGGAGGATCCAGTGAGACCGCGGGAGCCTCCATAGATATTACCTAGTGATGAGCGCAACAATGTCTTATTGCAGTTGCTAGCGGGGATGAATCTTGACAAAAGTAGCTCTGCTTTTTGTCCTGTTTTTGGTCCCTACTTTGCCTTATTTATTTTAGGAGGAATAGTTTGAAAAAGAAGAACATAGTAGGAGTAAGGAAGAGAAGAGGGACGGATTGAAGTAAGGGTGGCAGAGCTGCTTTAAATTCCCTAGAAAATTCCTTTGCTCACAGATTGATCTCGTAAGTCTTGGTGAGGTTTTGTTTTTTTAAAGCAAATATTAATTCAAAGGAGGATGGTAAACAATGCTGTTTGCTTGCTTTAATTCAAACACTGTAATACTTACTATGGCATCAAATAAATGTTTCACAGCTACTTAGCAGTCCTGTGAAGCATCCTGGTTCATTGTGGTAATGAATGTGATATGGCATCACAGCTTCTTGCCACTCTTACTGACTGTGCTGTGAAGAATTGAGAGGGTGCTGTGAAAGCTCTCTCTGCCAGAGGACACTCTAGACATGGAAGCAAGCAACTTTTCCTTCTAGCAAAATTAGGCAAAATGGAGGCAGCATTGTAAAACTAATATTCCACTTAAAGGAACACTATAGCGTTCAGAATACAAACATGTATTTCTGACACTATGCTGTCCAATTAACTATTTCACCTACCACCCATGGAATAAAAAAATATTTTCTTACCTTTCACCTTTTGCTGTTCTCAGCTCCCCTGGCTGAGATTAACAATTTTGATAATCTTGGCCAATCTGCCTCCCGACAGGGAGTCAATTGGAAACTATTGCTGTGATATAAGAATCTGTCTCTCCTCATAGAAATGCATTGAATCAATGCATCCCTATGGTGAGCATCCACTGTCTCCATGCAGAGTGTTTGTCCTGAAATCTTTGCAGAACTAAACCCAGGAAGTCCCTCTAAACCCAAGTTGTAGTGGAGTCTCTGTGTCCCGAATGGATACCTTTCGTCTAAGGCAAAGGAAAGGTTTTTTTACTGTAAGAACAATCAGGATGTGGAATTCTCTGCCTGAGGAAGTGGTTTTATCAGAGTCCATACAGATGTTCAAACGGCTACTAGATGCATACTTGCAAGAACAGAATATTCAAGGATATAATCTTCAATGTAGGGTAATAACTGCTTGATCCAAGGATAAATCTGACTGCCATTCTGGGGTCAAGAAGGAATTTTTTTCCTAGTTTGTTGCAAAATTGTGCTTCAAACTGTTTTTTTTTGCCTTCTTTTGGATCAACAGCAAAAAACAAATGTGAGGTAGGCTGAACTTGATGGACGCAAGTCTCTTTTCAGCTATGTAACTATGTAACTATGTAACTATAATGCTCTCTCAGCTAGAAGAAGAGCCCTTCAATGATTACAGACCCTTTCCCCAGACATCAGATAAAACATAATTATTTGACCTCTGATCAATCAGGCTTTTGGCCAAATCACTCAACTTCGATTGCCCTCTTAAAAGTTTGCAATGACATCCAAATTGGCATGGAACAAGGAGACTTAACTGGAGCTATTTTCATTGATTCTGCCAAGGCCTTTGATACAGTAGACCATGGCATTCGTTTGCAAAAACGTAAAAACTCAAGCATTGGTGATCGTCCGCTAACCTGGCTTCAATCGTATGTTTCAGACCGATTGCAATATGTGGCCATTTCTGATAGCGCCTCCCTCTTCCAGTCACGTGTGGTGTTCCCCAAGGCTCCATACTCGGACCCCTGCTATTGACATTATTTATAAATTATCTGCGTGATGTCTGCAAATCCTCAACTGTACACATGTATGCAGATGACACTGTAATGTACGCTAGTAAACCCAATCTACTGCAGCATGAGGCTGTGCTCCAAAACCAATTCACAGAGGTAGAAAGGTGGATAGCCAAACTCTTCCTAAACATTGACAAAACAGTTACAACGATCTTTGGAAGTGTACCTAAATTACAAAATCAACAACTATCTATCAGAACAAATTCAAATAGCACACTGACAACAGTCTGTTCTTTCAAATATCTAGGTATGTTAATAGACCCCAATCTATCCTTTGGCCTTCACATTGAAAAAATCTCTTCAAAACTTTACTCAAAACTAGGTGCCCTGTACAGAAACAAACCCTGCCTAAGCCCTACAGTAAGGAAACAGATAGTGCAACAAATGCTAATGCTGGTCATTGATTATGGGGATGTGGTGTATGCACCTACATCACAAACTTACCTTAATAAACCCAATACGTTATATAATTCATTCTGCCACTTTGTACTAGAATGTAATTACTTTACCCACCATTGTGACATGTTAAAAGAGCTAAACTGGCTATTGCTAGAATCCCGACACACTCTTCATCTTTCCAGCCTTGTGCATAAGAGTTTTTCTGGGAAGCTCCCACCCTACCTGAGTAGAATGCTCTCCCCAGCTGTTCCCACCTCCTATAACCTCCGATCCATTACCATATTAAGCATGCAGCAATACAAAAATAAAGTGGCTCCATCATCATTTTCCTACAAAACACCACAATTATGGAATAACCTCAGGGACACAGTCAAATCTTCATTCAATCTAAAATCTTTTAAGAGATCTATGGCAATATACCTCAGCACAGAATGCACCTGTCATGGTTGAATATATTTATCATCTGTTATGTTTTAAATTTATATGTGTGTGTGTGTGTGTGTGTGTGTATATATATATATATATATATATATATATATATATATATATATATATATATATATATAGTATCTTTTGTAAAATTGTATTCTATTGTAACAATGCAATGTTTTGTGGATCATACTTGAAAACGAGAGATATCTCAATGTATCCATCCTGGTAAAATATTTTATAAATAAATAAATAATGCTGGGAAGAATAACTGGTTTTATTCAGCACAATCTCCATTCACAATGGGGTCTCCATTCACTACATAGTAGTTTCCCCCTTGGCGAGTCAACTCTCGTTAAATTAATTAACTCTCGGATACAGAGAGCCCATCATAGAAAACACCACAAAACAAACATAAAACATCCCCGAATCCCCACATGTTATACATTCCCTGATAGCTCTTGTTGGAGTGCCCACGGATCCACTCTGATCCGTGGAGGTTTGGGGAAACGCCACGCCGTAAAGTTTGGACTGGCCCCTAGGATAGTCCTGTCCGAAAACGGTTCCAGGCGTTTAGAGCAGGGGTGCTCAAACTCCGGCAACCCAGATGTTGCTGAACTACAACTCCCATGATTCTCTGGCTATCTATGTAATTCAAAGAATCATGGGAGTTGTAGTTCAGCAACATCTGGGGGGCCAGAGTTTGAGGACCCGTGGTTTAGAGTAATATGCCGGTGTTTTAATGGGGTCTCTGGTGGGTCAAGGAAAGGGGGATCCCCCTGGCTCATAGTTAGCGATTGTTCCCCTTGATAAACTGTAACTCCACTCCTAAAGAGCTCTCATAGGACATTGGAAAAGGGGTCAAAACCACAAAGAAATATTACTGGACAGGGGTGATGCTCGTGGCCAAGCTGGAGTTCCAGGAGAAACATAGCTAGGTCCCGCTGGAGGGGAGGGGGTAACAGAGAGCCAGGGGAGTGTTATAGTTTTTTTGTGAGATTTAGCAATGTTTTGGTGGTATGTAAATGCTTGTAAAATGGTAATAAAGATTGGCCTGTATATTGTCTATGAATGCTGCCGGCAGTATCACTTACCCTCCAGTTCATGCTTATAGAAACATAGAAACATAGAATGTGATGGCAGATAAGAACCATTCGGCCCATCTAGTCTGCCCACTTTTCTAAATACTTTCATTAGTCCCTAGCCTTATCTTATAGTTAGGATAGCCTTGTGCCTATCCCACACATGCTTAAACTCCTTTACTGTGTTAACCTCTACCACTTCAGCTGGAAGGCTATTCCATGCATCCACTACCCTCTCAGTAAAGTAATACTTCCTGACATTATTTTTAAACCTTTGTCCCTCTAATTTAAGACTATGTCCTCTTGTTGTGGTAGTTTTTCTTCTTTTTAAATATAGTCTCCTCCTTTACTGTGTTGATTCCCTTTATATATTTAAATGTTTCTATCATATCCCCCCTGTCTCGTCTTTCCTCCAAGCTATACATGCTAAGATCCTTTAACCTTTCCTGGTAAGTTTTATCCCGCAATCCATGAACCAGTTTAGTAGCCCTTCTCTGAACCCTCTCTAAGGTATCATTATCCTTCTGAAGATACGGTCTCCAGTACTGTGTACAATACTCCAAGTGAGGTCTCACCAGTGTTCTGTATAATGGTATGAGCACTTCCCTCTTTCTACTGCTAATACCTCTCCCTATACAACCAAGCATTCTGCTAGCATTTCCTGCTGCTCTATTACATTGTCTGCCTACCTTTAACTCATCAGAAATAATCACCCCTAAATCCCTTTCCTCATATGTTGAGGTTAGAACTCTATCAAATATTCTGTACTCTGCCCTTGGGTTTTTACGTCCAAGATGCATTATCTTGCACTTATCCACATTAAATGTTAGTTGCCACAATTCTGACCATTTTTCTAGTTTACCTAAATCATTATCCCTCCTGGAACATCAACCCTGTTACATATCTTAGTATCATCAGCAAAAAGACATACAGTTGCAAGAAAAAGTATGTGAACCCTTTGGAATGATATGGATTTCTCCACAAATTGGTCATAAAATGTGATCTGATCATCATCTAAGTCACAACAATAGACAATCACAGTCTGCTTAAACTAATAACACACAAAGAATTAAATGTTGCCATGTTTTAATTGAACACACCATGTAAACATTCACAGTGCAGGTGGAAAAAGTTTGTGAACCCCTAGACTAATGACATCTCCAAGAGCTAATTGGAGTGAGATGTCAGCCAACTGGAGTCCAATTAATGAGATGAGATTGGAGGTGTTAGTTACAGCTGCCCTGCCCTATAAAAAACACACACCAGTTCTGGGTTTGCTTTTCACAAGAAGCATTGCCTGATGTGAATGATGCCTCGCACAAAAGAGCTCTCAGAAGACCTACGATTAAGACCCATATCATTCCAAAGGGTTCACATACTTTTTCTTGCAACTGTACCTTACCATCAAGACCTTCTGCAATATCACTAATAAAAATATTAAAGAGAATAGGTCCAAGTACAGATCCCTGAGGTACCCCACTGGTGACAAGTCCAAGCTTTGAATATATTGCAGTTTATTGATAAACCTTCTATGTGCAACAGTGTCAAAAGCCTTACTGAAATCTAGGTAAGCAATGTCTACTGCACCACCCTGATCTATAATTTTAGTTACCCAATCAAAAAAATCAATAAGATTAGTTTGGGATGATCTCCCTGAAGTAAACCCATGTTGTCTCTGATCTTGAAATCCATGTGTTTTTTAGATGTTCAACAATCCTATCCTTTAACATGGTTTCCATCACTTTCCCCACTACTGAAGTAAGGCTTACTGGCCGATAGTTGCCCGACTCCTCCCTATTACCTTTCTTGTAAATGGGCACAACATTCGCTAACTTCCAATCTTCTGGGACTACTCCCGTTAACAATGATTGGTTAAATAAATCTGTTAATGGTTTTGCTAGTACACCACTAAGCTCTTTTAATAGCTTTGGGTGTATTCCATCAGGTCCCATTGACTTATTTGTCTTTACTTTTGGCAGTTGAAATAGAACCTCTTCCTCTGTAAACTCACGTGTAATAAATGACTCATTTATCCTTTTTCTCAACTGAGGTCCTTTTCCTTCATTTTCATCTGTAAATACAGAACAAAAATATTCATTGAGGCAGTCGGCTAGACCTTTATCCTCTTCTACATACCTTCCTTCTTTTGTTTTTATTCTAACTAATTCTTGCTTTACTTTTCTTTTCTCATTTATGTATCTAAAAAATGTTTTGTCCCCCTTTTTTACTGACTGCTATTTTCTCTTCTGTGTGTGATTTGGAAGCTCTTATAACTCGCTTAGCCTCTTTCTGCCTAATCTTATAGATCATTTTGTCTTCCTTTTGTTTTTAACTATTTTGGCCACATCTGCGGAGTACCACAGTGGTTTCTTGAATTTTTTGCTTTTACTGACAAGCCTAATGCAATTTTCTGTTGCCTTCAATAGTGCAACTTTTAAATAATCCCATTTCTCTTTGACTCCATTTAAATTGCTCCAGTCTGATAATGACTCCTCTACCCATATTCTAATTTTAGAAAAGTCTGTTTTTCTAAAGTCTAAAACTTTTGTTTTTGTGTGGTGTGACTCAGTCACTGTTCTTATATTAAACCACACTGACTGATGATCACTGGATCCTAAACTTTCACCTACAGTAATATCTGATACCAAATCTCCATTTGTTAACACTAAATCTAGTATGGCCTCTTTACGAGTTGGCTCCTCAACAACTTGTTTTAAGAGACAATCCCAGTAGGGAGTTTAGAATATGTGTGCTCCTGGCACAAGTAGCTATTTTTGTTTTCCAATTCACATCAGGAAGATTAAAGTCACCCATGATGATAACTTCCCTCTTCATTGTCATTTTAGCTATTTCCTCAACTAGTAGATTATCTAACTCTTCAATTTGTCCTGGGGGCCTATAAATCACACCTACACGAGTTACTGTGTGATTACCAAATTCTAACGTAGCCCAAACGGACTCTATGTTTGCCTCACTAACTTTTATTAGGCTAGATTTTATGTTATCCTTCACATACAAGGCCACCCCTCCCCCTTTCTTGCCTTCCCTATCTTTTCTATATAAAGAGTACCCTGGTATTGCTATGTCCCAGTCATTTTTCTCATTATACCATGTCTCAGTAACAGCGACTAAATCTACACTATCAGTTGCCATTATTGCCACAAGTTCATGGATCTTTTTCCCTAAACTGCAAGCATTTGTAGACATGACTCTAAGCTTATCATTTTTTAACACACTTGCTACAGGCACCTTCTGTCCTTGTTTTGGGGGACAATTGGATTGATGTTTTATCACCCTTTTGCCCCCCCCACCACCCCCTAGTTTAAATACATCCTAGCAAAACCTCTGAACTGCTCACTGAGAACATTTGTTCCCTTTTGAGAAAGATGCAAACCATCTTTTTTGTACAGCTTATTTCCATTCCTTTTCATGTGCAAGAAATTGACAGATCTCTGTGTGCATAGTCATATTCATGCAGCAAATGCAATATGAGTTTAATAGACAGAGTCTGTTGGAGTCACTAGATGTGATGCCATATTCTCTTCTCTCGCTATGACCTCTTTAGAATGAGGGAACATTTAAAGAATTACTCATTTGGAAAAAGACCCTTGAGAGAAATAACACTCCAGACCTGAACAGGTCAATCACCAAGTTATACAGTAAAAAACACCAATGGGATATTGGGACTTTAAGGGTTAATTCTGTTAAGGGTTAATTCTGTGGAGTACAAACCAATGTGGACAACAAAGGGGCAACATTGTGTGAAACTGGTGTAGTTTACAAAGGAGTACTGTATTTTATGTGGCAGGACTGAAGGATTTAATAGTGTGTTGTTGTTTTTACAGTCTTTCTAAAGGGTTATTCCAACCCTTTTTTGTAATCTCATTCAAGTATAATGCCCTATTGGGGCATAATTGTCACCAGAACAACCACTTAACCTCTTAATGTACTTGTACTGGGGTGTATAGTATGTCCCTGCAGGCATTATTTTTGCAGTGCAAAGACAAAACGTACACGCTTATGGATACATGACTAAAAATATACTGCACTGTTTTTTTTTATAACATGCAAAGTAGGCACATATAGTTTGAGAAAATAATAATAACATACTAGGGATGTTAGGTGAGTAAGATATAAAATGATAAGCATAGCCAATGGAAACACAGCAGGGTATACTGGGATTATAGGTTATAATAAGACAAAGAGCAACGGGCAACCCTTTATGAGTAAAAGAGTATTAGCTGATTTCCCTTTTCTGGGACAGCAACAGTCCCACATGTAACCACTCAAAATCATAGGACCTCCTGTGGACCAAGACTGGGAGATGGTTGCGATTTAGGCCTCTGTTTCTGTTGCTGCTGCAGTCATTCTCACACATATAAAAAATACCTCTTTCTGTCTCATTAGAGATCTTTGCCAGAAGCTCAAAGAAGCAAGGTGAAGGGTCAGCGTAGGACCCGCTTAGGGGGGTCTGCCTTGACGTTGGCAGGCGGGCATTCCCTCCAATGGCCATTGGAGTAACTAAATGACCTCCATTTGTATACATAGGGATTAAGGAGAGAGCGCAGGTAACTTGTTTTTCTTTTGATTTTACTATATATTGGGGCTGATGTGTACTGTAGTCATTGCTGCCGCCCAGTAGTGATGGGAGTGAGTGCAGTATTTATCTTTCTGCATTAGCCTACGAGCTGCGTCCAATGCAAAAAAATGATGAATACGCCCTAAATAAGGGGGGATTCTACGATGGTATATTGAAAAAGGAAAATAAAGTATGTATTGCTTCAATCACTTTCCTTCAAAAGGCTTGGTAGGGCAACAAACAAGCTTCCCACAGCTATGCTTATTCAAAATGTATCCAGTGAAATAAAAAACTTTATTATATAAACAGAAAACAATCGGATACAAGAGAAAACACTGGGGAGCAGAAGTAGTTACTATGTATATAGACACATTAGGTCCTATCCTAGGTTTATTAATTTCAAGGCACAGCTGTGTTAAATCGGCTAAATTTAGCCTGTAATTGCTGCTGAAAAAAATGACAGCATAGGCTGGAGGGAGAAAGGTTCCCTAAACCGTGAACTGATAGTAATATCATAGACAAATACAGTAAAGGAGTACTGCACATATCTAGGAGATTGTATGAAATCAAATTGGTGTAATAGTACCTCTGGGTAAGGCTGAGTGCTCGCGGTCACCCCTGATAGCAAATTGCCAAACAGAAATGCAATGATCCTAAACCCCCTGACAGCAAGTAAAAAGTTCTCAACGCTGCTTTCCACATCCATCCATCACGTGTGAGTAGCTGCACCAGGTCCAAACACAGGCTTCTCATAGAGAAGCTTGTGATTGGACCGATTTGCTGACTCAGACTGCATGCGCATGCTTTGGGCTGGCAAGGAGGGAAGAGGAGGGACAATGAGGGAGGGATTTTTTCTTTTTTTTAAACAAACATTACTTCAATGGAGGGAGGCGGGTGGGAATGCTCAGAAGTGAGTCAATGGGAAAGCAATCTTCCCTTTGCAAGCGCTCTGCCTCCAAGAGAGATTTTTACATCTGACGCCAGTGCGCTGACAATAGATATAAAATATGCACAGAATTCATATTAGGCAATCCAGAACTTTGTTTCGAATAACAGTTAAAGGAAAAGTGCACACACAAACAAAAATACAGCTTTACATTTAACAAGGCTACTTAAAATGACCTGTCTTAGCAAATATATATGGGAATTCAGTTCCGCCATATGGTGTTAAGCCCACCACTACATCACAGTACCCCAATATCAGTGGGTCCTACACTAATTTTAACATGGGAGTATTACATGCTAACTTGCAATACTTACTTGCAGTATAAACTGCTTCAAGAGACTCTTCAATTTAAGCTTTCCTGTGGTCACCTCCAAAGGGGCACCCATAGTGGGGTTCAATTAGCACCCGGCACAAAACTGCTAATTACTTAGTATGTGCAGTGTTTCAGGCAGGATTACTGCACATACATACTACTACCACTATGACCACTTCAAATAAATGAAGTGAACATGGCAGTTGGATTAACCCTATATAATACAATTCTCCATCTTATGGTTCTATGACCAAGTAACACTGCCCAGTGTGGCCAATCGCCAGTGCACCTTTCCCTGCAGTTACAGGTACTAGCACCAAACTCAGCTAGTAACATCGCAGGTAAACTTTGACATTCTGAAGTGTGTTACTCTAACCCTAAATGACCGGAATATTTGTCCTTTACACCACACGTAGTTGAGTGTATACTTTCTTTTGTTGTCCCCCCTAATAATTGTCCAGCTTAGCCCAGACATACTGGCACTTGGGGTGTGTATGTTCCCACTGTGTCACTCTAGTCTTCCACAAGGTCCACTCACTATTTTACATTTTTGTCCCACCTTCATGTAACACTATGTACTATATACATATACTAATTGTGTTCAATAAATCAGTATTATTGTGTCCCTACACTCATTTGTCTAGTGTTTTAGTACAGGGTGGTCAATGCTATTCACAGGGTGACCAGGCATCTTGGTTTTACCAGGATAGTCCCATTTTTCAGCGATTTATCCCAGCATCCCGAGAACCCTTCTCGGGATGCAAAAATGTCCCAGTTTTCGTCTGAAAGCAGGACCGGACTGACCCACCAGAAAGTTTCTCGGTGGGCCAGCATACATGCAGACCAGTGCAACCATACGGCAGCACCTGACAGGGGGTCGCAATTGCAGGGTGACCAGCAGCTCACTGGGAGCACTTCCTGTCAGACGAATAGAGGATACAGAAGATCCTGCACCGATGTCCGCTTGGTCACGCTACATGGAGGGAGGTCAGAGACCACAAAGGGAGGAAGGTGGGGCAAATGAGACACAAAAAGGGGTAGGGGAAATTAGACAAAAAGAGTGGCTGAGGGAGCAAATAAGAAACTTGGAGGGACTGGGTAGGAAATGAGAAAAAAAGAGGGGCTGTGAAAAATGAGCAACAAAGAGGGGCTGGAGGGAAAATGAAACACAAAGAGGGGCTGTAGAAAAAAAGACACAGAGGGGCCGGAGGGGGTAAATGAGACACAAAGAGAGGCAAATGAAACACAAAGGTTGCCTGGGGGGAATGAGACACATAGAGGGGTTGGCGGAGTGAGACATAGAGGGAAGGTGGGAAACAAGACACGTAGAGGGGCTGGAGGGGAATGAGACACACACGGGGCTGTGGGGAAAGAGATACACAGAGATACTGGAGCAGAAGAAAGAGACACACAGAGAGGTTGGGGAAAGGGGAAAAAGAGAAAAACAGAGGGGCTGGGAAAGTGGAGAAAGAGACAAAATGGTTGGGGCTAAAAGACACACAAAAGGGGATGGGAGGAAAGAGACATACAGATTGGCTGGAGACACACAAAGGGGAGTGTAAGACAAACAAAAGGAAAAATGGGGGATAAGATACACAAAAGCAGGTAGAACAATCAAAAGAGGGGATAAGAGACACAAAACAGGGGTTAGAAGATACACGGGGAGGCTGAGAATGCATCTTCCTGTGTCTCCTGCTCTCCCTGTAACTCAATTCTTCAGCACAAGCGTCATGCCGAAGAGTTGATTGACAGGTGAGAGAAAGACCTCATTGTTTTTTTCTTTCAATAGATAAATTTTGCTAGCAATCATGCTAACACGATGTACAGATAGAAGGTGTAATCGATGTGATTCTGATAGTATCGGGCTGCCAGTAGCCATGAGGTACCGGTTTCTACGGTAGCTCCCGGAGGTCCCTGGTGGCATCATGGATGAAGCTGTTATGGTGCCAGTGAGTTACATTACCAATTACCAAACTCAGTTACAGCAACAATTTGGCCATTTCAGCCATTCTCATTCTCTAAGATTTAATATTGCGGCCATTAGAATTCTAGTGTGTAAACCCCTTTAGAGAATTTTTCTGATTAAGCTGTTTTGACCTAAAGGTTGAAAATTACTTTTTGATTTCCCCTCCCCCCCCCCATTTTATTGAATATCCCTTGTATTTGTATGGGGCCCAGAGCTGGTGACCTGGGTGTCACGTGACCAAACCCCACCATTGCAAACAAGCTGCGAGGCGCGTGCGTAGCGTCCTACGTCACACTGAAACTCCCCTTCTCCAGGCCCCGCCTCCCCCCGTAGTAACCAGTGCACAGGCTGAGCGGAGGGGGCGGAGTCGGAAGCAGTAGTAAGGAAAACTTGTACTTGGCGGAAGTGAGAAAGAGTGAGAAACCGGAAGTGTGAGAGAGGGAAGTGCCCGACACCGGCTGCCCGCTGACCGAGATCTGGAGGTTGGCGGAGTGCTGTTCCTGGGACGCCGTGATATCGCCTGAGGACCGGCTTTACCGAATTATCGCCAGGAGGGATCTCGGGGGCCGAGTGACAGCAGTCTCAGTAGGAGTCCTGGAGGCCCAGAGGTCGCTGGTCTTCGGTCACTTACCGTCCGTGTTCACACACTACCGCGACCACCGGGAGCCGCTCCTGGAGCACACCTTCCGCTACTGCTTGGGTGAGTGAGTGTCCGCCGTGTCCGGGGAGATAGCGAACACTGAGCACCATAACTACTGCGGACTGTGCTGCCGGCCCGCCCGGCTTTATACAGTCACAGCAGCTGGGCCACAGTGTGCGGGCTGAGGGATATAAAGCACCGTATATAATGTACAGTGATAGAATGCCAGCCCACACTGGGGCTGCAAAACCAATAGAACGTGAACAACAGTACAAAGAGAATGTAAAACACACAATATTGCGCAAGGGCTGACTGTTACCTTAGTGTAGGACACCCTGTGAGTTAATGTCCATGTAAAGCCTGCTCTGTTATTTAAATCACACGTACATACATACAGCTTTTTTTAATTGCTTTGCCTCCCCACGCTCCCTGTTTTAAAGAAAATGTTAAAAGTGTGTAGCTTTTTGTCTTTTTTTTTTTTTTCTCCTCTCCCTGGGAACTTTTCATCGAGCGCAGTATTGAAGAAAAACAAATTGCAAATATTGGTGAGGGCGAACAGTCACAAGCTAAGAATTACACACAATGGAGAAATACAGTAAACAGAGTGCAGGTCAGGAGTCCGGATACAAATCAAGGGCTCATGAGCTGCACCACTGTAACCACCTAATAGGGAGCTCCAATGAGTGGGTAACCGTCCAAAATATGTAGGTAATAGGAGTAGGTGATGTGTAGATTCCCACAAGGGGAAACCAACATCAGGAGAGCTCCACTGTATAAGAAATGAGGAAGGGAGGCCCCACCTTTAATCAATCTAAGGATAAAAATGGATATGCAAGCAAAAAGTATAACTTGGGGGAAAAAAGGGGAGATCTACTAAACAGTGCCCCGGGGATCAATTGTCTGGAGTACTAGCTAGCATCTAAGTTCCAGTTCCCCTAGTGTCCGACTGACAGGAAGGTAGTGTAAATGAGATTAGGGAGAGAGAAGAGGCACAGAGTCCCCAGAGAACAAGGGACCGGGTAATCAGGTCTAAACGCAGATGAAAAGCCTCAAACAAAAAATACATAATTAAATAAATCTCTCAATTCACCCTAAAAGTTACCTCGATACCATGGTCTAACCACCAGTGTCTACCTGAACCAACTCTCCCTACTGAAGTTATAAATAAACAAACAGCTAAAAATCAATAACCAAAGTGGTAACAAAAATAAAAAAGTGCTACCAAGTGCAGAGATTAAAGAAAAGGAAAACGCTCAACACGCATTTCAGCGTGTTCAAAATGCCGCCGTCAGGAGCATGTGAGATTGAGTAAAGGTAGAGCCTCCCTTCCTAATTTCTTATACAGTGGAGCTCTCCTGATGTTGGTTTCCCCTTGTGGGACTCTACACATCACCTACTCATATTACCTAAGAATTACACACACACTCATATGTTGATTGCTTTATTTTCATGAGGAATAATGTGCACA
Source organism: Pelobates cultripes (assembly GCA_933207985.1). Lineage (NCBI taxonomy): Eukaryota > Metazoa > Chordata > Amphibia > Anura > Pelobatidae > Pelobates > Pelobates cultripes. The sequence goes on from OW240914.1 coordinate 107,342,686, forward strand.
TTCTTGTTTTGCCACAAAGCACATATCGTTGCTAATTAAACGTGTCATGTATATTTCTGTTATGACTGTATCTATGTGTCAGCATATAATATGCAGTCAAAATAAATAGTTGATTTTCTGGGTATATACCGTGTTTACTCAAATCTAATGTGCCTTTTTTGGGGCAAAATTGTTTCCAAAAATGTTATGCGCATTAAGTTTGAGTACAAACAGTGCATTAGATACAACAAAAATTCGTTGGGGTGAGATTCGCATTGCTGCGAGACTTTGTGTGCCATAAAGTTGTACCTTGCATCTTTGCCATATATAAATACAAACTTAATCAAATCAAAGAGCTCAGGTCTGTAGAATAAATAGCACACTCTGGCTTCACACCCCTCCCCCGGCAAATATCATCCACTTGATTAAATTTTAGTCCCAGTTTTACTTACTATTGTGCCACCAAAAACTCTAGGAACTGCAGCAATGGTCTAACCAAGCTGAAGTTACACAGGGAGATTGCCTTTCATCATCTTGGACTTTTTCAATGCATTAAAATGAAATTCAAACCAAAGAGCATATTCCCACTTCAGTAGCCCTTTTGGCTTTCCTAAGCCACACTGAGCAAAGAATAATTTTCTTGGGCCACACACTATATAATATAATTTTATATAATATTTCAAAAGACCTATTCTTAATTTTATATTCTTTATATAGCACGAACAGATTCCGTAGTGCTTTACAACATTATAAGAGTGGGGATTTAACTATAAATAGGACAATTACAAGAAAACTTACAGGAACGATAGGTAGTTGAAGATCCTGCTCAAACGAGCTTACAATCTATAGGAAGTAGGGTGTAAAACACAACAGAACTGGAAATAGCAATCAAATAAGGTGGGAGTGAATCAGAGCTGGAGAAGAGTGCTGCCCATTAGGAGAGAGCAGGAGACAGGTATGTGAGGTAGAGGTTACTCTGGGAGGCCACAAGCTTTTCTAAAGAGATGGATTTTTAAGGCACTTCTTAAATAATTGAATACTAGGGCAGAGTATGGCGGAAGGCAGGTTATTCCTTAGGTAGGGAGCTGCCCGCAAGAAGTCCTGCAAGCGTGATTTGGCCATATGCGTGCAAGCAGCAGACAGGAGGTGGGCAGAGTGGAGAGACCAAGAAGGGGCATACCTATGGATCTGTGAAGAGATATGAGGGGCTAGAATTGGTCAATGCTTTATACGTATGGGCTAGCACTTTGAATTGACTCCTGTAGGTTACAGAAAGCCAGTGTAAGGACTGACTAGAGAGGAAAATCAGCCTGGCGGCAGCATTCATTGCAGACTGTAGCGGGGCAATACGCTTTTGGGGAAGATCAATTAGGAGAGGACTACAATAATCCATGCAGGAAATTACTAAAGCATGGACAAGCTCCTTAGTAGCATCTTGCTTAAGAAAGGGGCGGATGCAAGCTATGTTTTTAAGGTGGAATCTACAGAACTTGGTAACATGCTGGATGTGAGGCTCAAAGGTGAGGCCAGAATCAAGTATAACACTAAGACAGCGCGCTTGCAAGGATGGTCTGATGTGGATACCACTAACTTGAAGGGAGAGCAAAAGAGGAGGATCAGTATTAGGAGGATGAAAAAAGACAAGGAGCTCAGTTTTAGAGTGATTAAGTTTCAGAAAGTGGGAGGACATCCGGTCAGAGATGGAAGAAAGACAAGCAGTGACATGTTGCGGGACGGCAGGGGAGAGGTCTGGGGAGGAGAGCTATATCTGGGTGTCATCAGCGTACATGTGGGAGTGGAATCCGAATGAGGTAATACATTTTCCAAGAGAGATAGTATAAAGAGAAAATAGATGGGGACCAAGGACAGAGCCTTGAGGGACTCCAACCAAAACAGGACGAAGGGAGGAGGTATCATTAGAAAAGGAGACACTGAATGAGAGTTGGGAGAGATGAGAGGACAGTCACAGAGACCAAGTGATTGAAGAGTTTGAAGAGCATGTTCAACAGTGTCAAAAGCAGCAGAGAAGTCAAGAAGAATTAGTATGGCGTAGTGGCCTTTTGGATTTAGCTGCGATTAGGTCGTTCTTAACTTTGATAAGAGCAGTCTCAGTAGAGTGGAGGGGGCAGCAGCCACATTGAAGATGGTCAAGGTGAGAGTTGGAATTGAGACATATGGGTAAAGACTATGTATTTCCAGAAGCTTTGAGGAAAAAGGGAGCAGGGATATGGGACGATAGTTAGAGGGGGAGGACGGGTCAAGAGATGTTGTGTTTTTTTCAGGATAGGTACTACAGTGGCATGTTTACACAGAACTCTCCTCATGGAGATGCATTGATTTATGTATATCTATGAGGAGATGCTGTGTTTCACTTGTGCTGGCTCTGCCCCTGATATGCCTATTTTGACAAGCTCAGCCAATCAAATGTGAGAGCAGTGTAAGTGGCTCAGAACACAACTTCTGATGTAAGCCAAGCAGGCAGATCAGGGGCAGAGCCAGCAGCAGTAGACTGCTATTTAGGAGGGCCTGGGGAGATAGATGGTGTTTTTAACACTATAGGGTCGGGAATACATGTTTGAATTACTGATCCTATAGTGTTCCTTTAAGAGGTTCACCCAGTCTCCCCAGCTTGTTCTGAGTGAGCTGCAGTGAGTCCTCTCCTTGGTAGCCAGTGGTTGCTGCTGTAATGGGATCACTGTGTTCTTCCTGCACAGATCCCTCAGCCACCCGTGATGCCAGAATTATGTCATATCCCAGCTGCTGGCTCACAACAGGACGCGCGAGGGTGCTGTGCAGAAACAGCACAGTAAGTAATGGGCTCTCTCCCCACCCAGCACCTAGGATGGCAACTGGGCCACATTACATGCAGTTCAGGGCTGCCTGCGGGCCGTGGGTTGGAGGCGCCTGTTTTAGAACATTTTGATTACACACTCCATGTGGATTGCAGTATTTTATTGCAAGTGTTCTGTATCCTGATCTTTAATTTAAAATCCTTCAATCTGTCTTTAAAGGAATACTGTAGCGTTAGGAATGCAAACTGGCGTTCCTACAGCTTTAGTTCCCTGGTCACTCTTTAGTTAACCAGGCCCGCACTGTCTGTTTTAAAAAGGTGATTTTACTTACCTTTTCTCCCCCGCAGTGCTTTCCCATATGAAAGCATTGTAAGGCTAGTGCACATGCGCGGCAAAATCACAATGCTCCACACCGATGGGACTCTCTGAGACCATCTGATTGAAATAGTAAAGTCTTATTCCATTATTTGGCAGAAGCGCCTCTAGTATGACAGCCACTTGAGGCAGGTTAACCATGCAATGAAAACATTGCCATTCCTGCAGAACAGCAAAGTTTTTTAAAGGGAAACTCCAGTGCCAGGAAAATAATCAATATTGCCGGGCTCTAGGGTGAGGAAAGGGGTTAATCCCTTACCTTTTTTTCCAGCGCCGGGCTCCCTCGGCGCTGGGGACTCTCCTCCTTCTTATCCCGTCATCGGCTGAATGCGCGGCATGAGCCGCGCTTGCATTCAGCCAGTCCATAGGAAAGCATTCTCAATCGTTTCTATGGACGCTGGCATCTTCTCACTGTGAAAATCAGTGAGAAGCGCCTCTAGCGGCTGTCAATTAGACGGCCACTAGAGGTTGGATTAACCCATATGTAAACATAGCAGTTTCTCTGCTTTTGTTTACAGCTGAAAGGGTTAATCCTAGATGGACCTGGCACCCAGAACACTTCATTAAGCTTAAGTGGTCTGGGTGCCTTTAATATTTAATCTGTTCTTTATAATCATAGTTCACTTTATTTCTTTACTTCAATCGAAAATGGCTCCCTCTTATGACAACCCTTTATGTCAACCAACTGTATTTACAACTGTGTGAAACTTTTTTTTTAAAATTATTTAAATGCGGAGGAGAGGGCCCTAAATATGAGTACATACAGGAACATTATAGCTTTTGGGAAAACAGCTAAAATGCAGTGAAGATGCAATGTGAAATGAGTAATTCAAAATATGAACCAAAAATATAAAAATAAAATACAGTAGTTAAAACTGCATAAAAATATAGCTTGGTATAACTATATCCCTAAAAAATAGACTCCAGCCATTCTACAACAAACTTAAAAATTAGGAACATGTGTAATATCGTACTTCTTGTGATGTACCTGAAATAAAGAGAGGATAAAATCTTTTACATAAACACAAATAGTCATTACAATAACCATTGGTTGAATGTGGCAACTGTAAAAAAAAATAAAAAATGTTATGGTTCAATTTAAATTATCTCTTCTAATTTTTTTTTTTTTTAATAGAATTTTATATATTTTTAAGGTTTACTCCCAACATCATTACCACCACAGCCCACTGATATGTATACAGACTCAACGCACAGCACAACTTCAGATCACTAGAGTGGTTATAAATAAAAACAAATGTGCTATAACTCATCTGTATTTTTTCTTTTCCTGTGTAGTAAATAACGCTCAAACTGAAATATGATAGGAACCAGGATTGGGTGAAAAAACTTGGCCATTTCCTGGTCCCTGCATGCAATACTGGTTTACATATGTCAGTTTTTATTTATTTTATCTTATTGATTTATTTTTGTGTGTGTGTGTGTTATCTGGAGTGACCTGTTAAGCAATACATCTTATGTAAGTGAAATTTTCAATGGTTGTTACTCATATATTTGTATAGAATGTTTCTCCACTTTTCCAGATTCTAGTCATTGCATAGCCCCCAAACAGTGATAGTATGTTTGGAGTAGTTACTAGAATAGCTAACATTTATTTAGTATAATACCACTGAAATGAAGGACATTGTTACTGTGTTAATAGAATACACAAGAGCATAGCCAGTGGCTGCAACTCCATAATTTCTGTGGATCCAGCATGTTCTCTGCTGATTGCTATATGTGGCTCTGAGGGGGGAAAAAAACATTCTATACGCAATATGCATTCTATACAATATCCCTATTTATCAATAACAAAACCGGTTATGGAAAATAATCTTCTTTGATCATGTGTTGTGGCAAATTTGTATTTTTGTCTTCCAAAATTAATGCTAGTCTTTTGCCACCTGAGACTGAGAGCGCACAGGTTGATCATCGCCTTTTTTTGTAGATGCAGAAAGACTAACTTAACCCTTAGTGACCAACTTCATAACACCTTTAGGATCACAATCTTGTCTCTAAAGACCCCATTTACTAGTATGGAATGTTCTACTTGTTTTGCATTTACAGTTTCATACAGCCCTGCAATCGTGAACTGTGCATGATCTTTAAAGACTTGTAATGTATTATTACATCATTGGTCCTTCAGGGATTTCTTGTGTTTAAAAACACATTGATTTGCAGAAAAATGTAACAAGGCTGTATTATAAATACAAAAAGTACCCTTGTTTTTATTGGATTGGAGTGATTTAGTGTTCAGTTTTTTTCTTCTTTTCTTTAGACCTTTTAGAAATTTTCCAGGTTCATGGAGGGAAGATAAAACACTTTTTAAAATTTATTTATTTTTCAAATATATGTATTTCAGAGTGACATGACCTTTAACGCTGACTGTTAAGTGTTAAGAACGCACCCTACTCAGAGTGCACATGACTTGGTTATGGTGGTGGAAGGGTTAAAATTAATTTTGTCTGCACTAAACCGAAAATGATAAAAATCCCAAATAACACCATCCACCCTTAATTATAATACTTAACTTAATGGGGTGCCTTGGTACCCCAAGAAAATTAGGCTGGTTTCCTAATAAAGTGATCTAATTGGGTAACACAAGTCTTTACCAGACAAAGAGAGAACTTAAAGGGACACTCCAGGTACCAAAACAAATTTATCTAAATTAAGTTGTAATGGTGCCAGGAGCCCCTTGGAGGAGGTTAAACTGTTCTCGTTTAGTGAATGAAAAGTCACTGGCTGAGAGCGTCCCCTGCCCTGCGGCACTCTACACTTCCTATAAGTGAAAATTCAAAAGTCAGATGCCGCCAGGGGAGGTGTGAGACCTGCACTGGAGGCAACTTAGGGGTTAAACCATTTGAGAACAGTTTAATCCTTTGATGCTACTTCTCTGAAAAGGCAGTGTTTACACGAAAATGCCTGAAGGGAGTGATTATACTCACCAGAACTTTATTAAGCTGTAGTTGTTCTGGTGACTATAGTGTCCCTTTAACTGCAATAAACAATCCTAATAATCATCAGAAATAACTTGCATGGAACCCGTAAGAGCTAGACATATGTCAAAATACGCCCCAACGTTTCGGCACCAAATGTGAATTTCTCAAATCCCCTAAGAGGCACATTTGGTGTTGACCTGTCTAGCTCCTTCAGGCATCATGTAAGTTATTGCTGATGATGATCAGGATTGTTGATTACAGCTTGTATTGGTTATTGTATACTAGTATATTGCTTTTATGTTGTAAAGATTGCCTTTTGTATATGATTTAGTTTGGTGTGCATAATTTTGTCTGTATGTACACTTTAGGGATTGACTCGTTAGCATAGCACACAGTATATTTGGTTCTCATGACAAATTCTCTCTGTTTTTGTAAAATACAAATTATTTACACCAACAAATTAAAAACAAAAAAAGGCAAAATTAACACCTGTCACGTCCGAAGTACTCACTTAGGTTTTGAAAGGAACATTGTCTTCTGGCTGGGGGATCTGTCATGAAAAGATGGCAACGTACACAGAATTAGATCTTGCCCTAGCACACTAGGCATTTGCACATCATTGGATATATATACCTCCTATATGCATCTCAAGTTGCCCCCGTTGTGTTTCAGACCAACACCAATCTAAATTTTATTTTATTTTCTTTGTGCATAACCACCAATAATTATTGCAAATTATTGAATTTGTAGCAATTTTTCAATTCCATACATATGTCACACTTTCTATTTATGACCTAAGACATTGGACTTAAAGGGACACTATAGGGACCCAGACCACTTCAGCTCATTGAAGTGGTCTGGGTACGGTGTCCCTATTGCACTTAGTGCTGCAATGTAGTTTTTCTAAAACTAGCACTAAAAGATCGCCTCTAATGGCTGTCTACCAGATAGCCACTATAGGCGCTTCCGGAATTTTACCGCTAACAGACGACGTTTTGGTCCACTACTTTCCTATTGGAAAAAAATGACTCAGTGCTTTCCTGCGGGGTGGCATAATTATTCTTATTTAATTATTCTAATGCATGCGCATTAGTGCCCCCAAATTAAGTGATGTCAGAGGGGGTGGAGCAGTGACCCAGCGCAGAGAGACATCGGCGCAGGGTCAGATAAAGTGTTTTAAACTCTTTATTAATCGGGGGCAGGGGTGAGGCAGAGATGGCTATAGTGACAGGAATACACAGCTCCACGCTGCCCTTGGCTGGCCACCTCCATGCTTGCTTGGGCTGACCAACACCCTGGAGCCTGAGATTTGTCAAGCCCTGCCTAACGCTATAGTGTTCCTTTTTAGGGTTGAGAATGTGTCTTTATTACAGCCACTAACGATTTGCCTGCAATCCAAAAGTTAAGACAGGCCTGTGCATACTGTAGTTGGAATGTAAGGGGTTATGTATCTATCTTTTATTAATAAACGTTGTGACTTCATAAATTTTGACTCTGGTTCCCAGATTCCTTGGAATTTTGTCCAACAGTGCTTTACTATCATGTAAAACAATCTTACTTAAAGAGAACTTGTCACTCCAGGTTCAACTTTAGCTGTAATAGCTCATCATTAATCACAGTGATAAATTATTTCTATGCTTTGGAAGCTGTTACATTACTCAGCTTCAGCTCCTCACTGCGAGTTCCTATTGCAACCCCCATAAAAATAGTAAAATAAAAGTTTTACTTACAGGAGTGTCTACTCCGTACTGCTGTTTGCTCTGTATCTTGCAATGTCATTAGGCTTTGCTATCTCAGCAGTGGTCCAATCCAGTGCTCCTCCTGATGTGAGTTCCTTATACGTATCCAATCACATGCTTCTCATAGAATTGAATTCAATGCTTTCATATGACCTGCATTTGACCACATGACCAGAGTTTCACTCCGTTGTATAGGAAGGTTCTCTTGTGGCATGTCAGGTTTTACTCTGCAATGTAACAATTGGAGTTTCTACAAGACTGCAGTGTTTTTACATTGTGGGGTTAAAATTACAGGGCCACTGCACCCAGACCACTTTTTTGAGATGAAGTGGTCCTTTAAATATTTATAACACCCACCATCAGCTGCAGCCACCTGTGTGTAGTGACTGACCCTGTAGGCTTAAATTTACAAGTCATATGGTACTAGACAGGCCTTACAGGCCAGTGGATGGTTGGATGGTGTATGGCACACCTTACCAGGGGTAGACTTTTTTATTTGCTAGGGCTAAATTGTCATTTGTATATGGCTAACGTGAGAGAAATAATTGGAAAGACTTCATATCTGCCAGATGCTCGGTACTTTGCAGAGCCCTTAAAATTTCTCCTTCAAAATACTCATGAACATTGTAACTTGAAATGGAGAAGGGAGTGACTACTTTAAAAAAACAAAACAATTGTATCCTAACTGCTAAAATGAGCTATATAGACTGTTGCATTTCGATTGCCCCTTGAACTTGTACAAATGTTTCCACCATTTATCCTGTTTTTTTTGTACAATTTGTAAAGTATCCCCTTTTCTGTGTATTTTCTTATTTTCCTGCTGGATCTTCTTTAAAGGGACATGCATCACTTTGAAGCAACTGTCTCATTGTGCAGCCTAAAACAAGCAGGTAAATATGTTTGTTTTAATGTTTACCTGCTTCTTCTCTCTTATGCTTTCCACACCCACTCCAGGGGGGACTCTGATCTATCCAATTAGTGTCCTATCCCTAGGAATGGTGAAAAAGTGCACTGGGCATGCCTGACATGTGCAGTTGGAAGACATCTTCACCTTGCAACATCCTGATATGGGGATAAGAGATTGCTGCTTCTGCTGCACAGTGATGCACCATTTTTGTCATAAGTGTACTGGTTTGAAACTAAGGTTGATAGGTAAGCGGGGGAGGCTGAATAATCTCCCCTAGCTGAGAGGCATACCCAATAATGCAATTTGACCAAGTTTATACTACGTTTATAAATGTCTATTACATATTTTTCTAAGTTTTTCATGCTTTATTTTGACTTGTATATTGGTTTAAAAGTGTTTGCTTGTTTAAAAAAATAAAAAAAGGTCAAGTGATGCATGTTCCTTTTAAAGTAGACGTGTGAGGCTTTAAAGCAGTGAACAGATCTGTGATATTTGAAATTTGGTATTTGCCTATAATTTATTAATTTATTAGAACTTTTCAATTTGTATGTGAGATATTGCAGATAGGAGCTCCGTACTAGTGCTGCAACTATGCAAACAGCTTCATTCTCTTTCCTTTTTTTCCAAGTGTCTTCCACTATTTGCACTAGTTAATTTGTAATAATAACATACGGATCAACTTTGAAACACAAGCATGGATGGAAAATACATATTGTTAAAGGGACACTGTAGGCACCCAGACCACTTCAGCTCATTGAAGTGGTCTGGATGCAGTGTCCCTGTTGCACTTAGTGCTGAATGTAAAACATTGCAGCTCTGAATCTGCCCTCAGTGACGGTCTACCAGACAGCCACTAGAGGGCTTCCGGAATTTAAACGGACCTTGGGTCCGTTATCTGACGCTGGACGTCCTTGCGCTCTGCATGAGGACCTCCAGCGTCAGATTTTCCCAATAGGAAAGCATTGTATAATGCTTTCCTATGGGGAAAATGCTAATACGAGCGTGGCCATCGGCACTGGATTCAGGTAAGTGACTGAAGGGTTTTAAACTCCTTGAGTGTGGGGGTGGGGAGGGGCCCGGTGCCATAGAAATCTATAATGCCAGGAAAACAGCTTTGATTTACTGGCAGTATAGGATCCCTTTAATGTGCCTTGGTTATACTGGTAAACTAGACAGTATGTGGGAGATAAATGGTTGGATTAGGACTGGGATTATAGGTAGGTTAATAAATAAGATTATGGGTCGGGTTAGCGTCAGATTATGGATAGGATTGGAAGTTTGATTATGGATAGGAAAAGTAGTTGGATTTGGGGCAGGATTATGTAAAATTGTATACATGCGGGATATCACTGTACCAGAGAACAGTAGCAGAATACAAATATGCAGTTTTTGCAGTAGTGGGACACCCGTGGTCTATGAATTTCCTGACCCTATAGCGTTAAGAACACCATCTAGCTCCCTCGGCCTCCTCTTGCATACCTAAATATAAGTACAATCTTACCTTTACTCCAGTCTGCTGCTCCTGGCTCGTGCCCCTGATCTGCCAGCTGGCAGAAGTGATTCTCTCAGCCAATCACAATGCTTTCCCGTGGGAAAGCATTGGATTGTTTTGAGGCTGCCAAGAAGGCCAAGCCAAACACAGCCCTGGCCAATCAGCATCTCCTCATATAGATACATTGAATCAATGCATCTCTATGTGGAAAGTTCTTTCTCCATCCAGGAAACACCTTTAGTAGTCATCTGAGGTGTTGCCAGTGGAGGTGGTTCACTGAAAAAAGTGTTTACTGCAAAAAGCCTGAAGGTACTGATTTATACTCATCAGAACAAATACAAAAAGCTGTAGTTGTTCTGGTGACTATAGTGTCCCTTTAACTAATTTGACCTAGGTTTTTGATAAAATGGTTAAATATAAAGTGTCAAAATGCAATTAATTACATAGCCATGGGAATGTACTTTCTACAAAAAATAAACTTTTTGTTTTGTCGTTTTGGATTCTGTGACTACTATATTATTATAAGTTGTAATCTCAGCATTCCAATTTATTAACTTCTTGCAGTGTTTTATGGCTTCTTAAGCACTTTGTATAAAAGAGCTTCAATGCTAGACCTTGGCTTACGGGCAGGGCCTTCTTTACCTTTTGTATTGGTCTGTGCATATTGTATGTTCTAACCCAAACTGCACAACGCTGTGGAATATGTTGGCGCATTATAAATGCCAGTAATAAATAAATAAATTGAAATTAGACCTATTGGGCGTTTTAAAAATGATAAATAACATGTATGTGTTAATATTGGTTTTGTATTTTTTTTCTACCCTATTGTAGCAATGCAATGTTTTGTAGACCCATACTTGAAAAGGAGAGAAATCTCAATGTATCCATCCTGGTAAAATATTTTATAAATAAACGTGGTGTAGAATGAATGCATTGCAAAAAGGCCTTGGTCAAAAACGCTTTGCATATGAAAAAAGCCATTTAAAAAAAAAAAAAAAAAAAGGGGGTTTAACTAAACTAAAATTCGCTAAAATTTCTTGTGGAAGGTACGTTTCTTTCCAAGCCAGTTTAGTGAATGGGGAGTCACTGATTGGCAGAGAGCAGTCAGCCGAAACTCTCAGCCAATCTGTGGCACATCTGCCTGGCGGCAATACGTGCTCCCTCAATCTGAAAATTCAGCAGCTTGATGCTGCCAGGGGAGGAGTGAACATCTCCACTGCAGGCAACTTTGGGCTAAAATTGTTTGAGAACAGTTGAACCCCTTGTGGTAGGAATGCCGCCTGGCACCATAACCACCTCATTTAGATGAAGTTGTTTTTTGTTTTTGGTTTTTCCCCGAGAGTTCCACATTAAAGATAATTTTTGGTTTAATCTAACATTTGATTTATGCTACCTGGTAACCAGTTAAAGGGTTACTGCAATCCTTTAGTTAAAATTTAAGATTTTAGGATTAGAATGCCCTATTGGACGTTACCAATAGGTCCCCCATCCTTAACTCATAAGTGTTTAAACCAGGGGTACCCAAAAGGTAGATCGTGTTAGAACTACAGCTTCCATGATACTTTGTCATTCAAAGACAAAGGCATGGAAAGCAGCATGTGAGTTGTAGTTCTACAACATCTGGCCATCTCCCTTTTGGCACCCCTGGTTCCAGCACAGAGTGAAGCTCTGGGCACCAAACTTTATTTTAATGTCTGCAAGGGCCTTGCCCAGTCCAATCACAAGCTTCTCATAAAGGAGCTTGTAATTTGACAGTTTCACCAGCTCAGAACACATGCGTGTGAAGGGAGGAAGAAATATTCTGTTTAAATCCCCCAAAAATGTAAGCAGGAGTAAGCTACTTCCCCTTGCAGGAGCCCTGCCTGCAATGAAGAAGATTACAGGTTGCCAAAGTCACGTGTGCCATGGGTCTAACTAGCCCCCCCAGCAAACAAGTGCAAGTATCTCTGGATGTGCAGTGTTTTAAGCAGAAATGTTGCACATACAGACTCATAAGTACTTTAGCACAAGGTAAAATGGCTATTTTTCTCTCTCCTCCCTTCCGAGATTCATGGCATTCAGAACATTTCAGAGGAGCTGTTGCTGGGTGGTTCCCGAACAGATACATTTCTGAAAGGCTCCAATAATTCTGAGCCTGATATTACCAGTTTTATGGTCAAGCCTAATATTTTCACCTGGTCACAATTGCCCCTGTTTTACAACTTTACCCTGACATTGCTGTTTAATTATAATTAACAGTGGATAGAATGAGTTTCCTAATGAGCCTTGTTAATTTGTAGTTTAGGGTCTCAATCTATACAGAAGCATTATCAGTACCCCAGAAAACCGTTTAAGTCATCAAACGGCAAATATTTGTGAAGTTGACTTCAGGGATATGGGGGTTATGAATAAAAAGTATTGTGTCCAATGTTTGTTTTTGTTTTGTTTTTTCAATAATTTTTTGTTTTTATTTGCACATCTTTATTCCCTTCTTTGTGCAGTTGTATTTTTTGCTATGCCATTTCTTACTTTGTTTTCCTGTTCCATTTTTATTTAATTTTTTTCAGTTCACAAACGTGTCGCTCCCAATGTGTGAAAGAGATCAGAGATATCCTTCAAATTGTAAATGTGTTGTGCAACTTGTGTTATTTTATAAAACTGCTAATTTCAATGTATATTGGCACTTTCATAAATAAGACACGGGGACATGATCCTAATGCATAAACCAGTACAGCTAGCTGAAGTGCTTTAGGGCTCGGAGTGTGCCTTTGACCCTATGCGCCCCCTTTTGTGCCCACTACCCTCATATAATTTCCTCCACCTGATGCCCCTTCCTGCTTCTGTTCATTCTACCTCCAACCTCCTACTGTACAGCTGTAACAAACTGCCTTATTACATCAAATTAGCCACTATACGTTGTGCCTTTCTCTTAAAAGTGCTTCTCTTTATTTCCTACTTTATCCATTGTGTACACAATTTGCCTTGCTGAGATAATCTATAAACTAACAACCAAAGTCAGCTTCTCCAACACCAAATGAACAAGCGTCATGTCTGTATTTGTGTAAAGAGGCAGAGCAGTGTAGATAAATCCTGAAGACCATTTGTAAATTGTGTGTGTATGTTTTCTTACAGTTGTGAGGTGGATGACAATGGCGCAGGAGACTAACCACAGCCAGGCACCTCTTCTTTGTTCTACTGGCTGTGGATTCTATGGCAATCCTCGTACCAATGGTCTTTGCTCTGTGTGCTACAAGGAACATTTACAACGGCAGAACAACAGTGGCGGGAGGAATAGTCCCTCAGGTAAGCATTGATCCTGCTGTGAAAAGGTTGATTGTGAATGTTATAGACACTGAAACATATGACACCAACGTGTGACACACTTTTCAGTATGTAAAGGATTAGTGGGATTTGAGGACTTTGCTAAAGTGATGGTATTGGAAAACAAAAACTGTATTAAGGGTGGCTGGTGAGGAATAAATCTTCATACTTCTGATATGCACTTGGGCTAAGACAGGATTTTAACCTGTGTGACAACTCAATTCGATCAGAAGCAGCTCATATAGTGAAGAAAAAATACACCCAAAATGTGTAGTAAAGTATAAAATCAAATACCATTATTTTCTACACTTATAAACTTGGGTGGCTGCACAACCACAATGATACGTACATGTTTTGTGTTTCCTAGGGCACTTCATCAGAGGCAATTGGGGAAAAAAACCTTGTTAAAGGACCACTATAGGCACCCAGACCTCTTCAGCTCAGTGAAGTGGTCTAGGTGCCAGGTCCATCTAGGGTTAACCCTGCAGCTGTAAACATAGCAGTTTCAGAGAAACTATGTTTACACTAGGGTTAATCCAGCCTCTAGTGGCCAAAGAGATAGGAGCGTTCCCCAGTGCCGAGGGTGCCCGGCGGTGGAGAAAGGTGAGTGTTTAACCCCTATCAGCCCGGTGGGAGTGGGACCCTGAGGGTGGGGGGGATTTAAAGACCCTATAGTGCCAGGAAAACAGTTTGTTTTCCTGGCACTATAGTGGTCCTTTAAGTTTCATTACTTTGATAGATGAAAAATAATGGATTATTATAGTAAAAGTTTATAAAAGTCAATCTTTTTATTTCAGCTACTATAGTATCTCTGTACTTCTGTTTCCATTTTCCTATAGTTGTGTCAGTGGGAAATGGGGTTGAGACATCTTCCATGCAGCATGCAGTTACTTCTCAGGAAAATGATGTAGTGGAATCAGAACTCCCAGAAACCACGGAAGCCAGGTAAGCCGTTTATCTTTAACATTTAAAGTGAACTTGTCATGAACCCCGTCCCCATAACCAAATGGTCCGTCACCATGAAGGTTCATGAGTGTTACACTATTGTAACATCCACCTCCAGCTCTCCTGCACTGCAGTTTGATTTGCCTTGCTTGGGGTCCCTTCCCCAAGCAGGGCAAATGTTGTCCTTGACGCCAACACGCTGGCTTTACTACCAGCATCTGAAGTTCCTATACTCCCTTGCTAGTACTAGAAGTGATGACTATGAAGTAACCATAGAACTCGAGTGCATGCGTTGTGGTTGCTATGTTTGGAAGACTGCCTAAAGGAGGTCTCTCTTGTTAAGTCAATTCTTTGGCACAGATTTCAGTTGATTGGCAGGTGGGGAAAGATACTTTAAATTTTTTTATTTTATTTGTAGTTTGTTCAAGCAACTCTGCTAGCACAACATATAGATTACATTTTATGCTGCTGTAGTGAGCATAAACGTGTGTACCGTGACAGGTACACTAGATTTATTTATTTACTTTAATTTGATCTGCACTGGCTTATTTACTTTTCTGTGACGGTTTCTCTTCTTGGATTCTAAGCTCATCATCACAGGTGGAATCTATCTCATCTTCAGAAGCTGAAAATACAGAGAACAGAATTGCAGAAACAAATGAAACGCAAGGTGAGATTCAAATATTTTTTGTTTTGTTTGTGTGTAGTCCAAATGTTTACTGTGTAGTTTCAACTGGTGTGTGCAGAGTGACAGATGTGACTAGTATAGACAATGAGCACAAAGACTTTCTTTTCTCAGAATACACATAACCAGGGTGATATGCGTATTCTGACTCATGTCAGGAGAGATGTGTTGGGAAGATTGGAAAAAAAGAAAAATAGAAACAGTGTGATTGAGGAAGGGGTTGTAATAAATGTTTTGTAACGCTCCAGTGGAAAGTGCTGGAAAGTAAGGGCTTTTTTGGAATTAGTTGTAGAAGATGTTACTATTGGATGTTCCAGATTGCACTGGCAGGTTCTCAGACAAGGGGTTCAGTTTTTCAAGCATAGAAAAGGGGGGATCTCAGCGCAGTGTTTTGGAAGAAGGATCAAGAAGGGGGAAGAGAAAACTTAATGAAACAGATCTGACGTTAGAAAGTACTAATGGTAAGTGACAGTCTTATTTGCATGTGGGGTTTTAAATCTCCTTTGTAACACACACAGAATGGGGACCCACTTACACAATGTCTCCATGTTTGTCATCTTCCCCAGCTGCCTCTGCAGATAGCCCACAGAACTCCTCTGAAGAGCAAGAGCGCTCTCCTGTGAAAGCCAAGTTGAAGAAGAGGAACCGTTGCTTTATGTGTCGTAAAAAGATTGGCCTTACTGGTTTGTGTCAAATTTAAATGACCAGATCTTATATTTTGTTACCTGTTCTATATCACACCTTCTTTTATGCTAACTTAATCTCTCCCCTTCCCCCCATACTTCTGTTGTTCTATATAAATTTTATCATAGATTTTTCCCAGCGAGCTTGTCCTGCTATTTATTATTCATCACACAGTTTTCTCATTGTCCTGGCTCCTCAGGGATCTATGCTGTTACATAGATATGTGCTATGGTAAGGCCTTTTGTTGACTCCTAGTCTGCTCTCCAGAAACACACAAATATGCTGTAAAAGTGAGAGCAGTCCCATGCAACATAATGGAATATTTATATTTAAAATTAGTATTCTGTGTAAGTATGCGAACACACCTGGAATTGCACGTGTCAAAACGTGTAAGCCACTAATGAATGTTCTTTAAATACTCTAAAAAAAAAAAAAAAAAAGCTTAGTTTTATTTTAGTAAAAAATAGAGTAAAAGTACCAGCATTCTAGAATAAAATGTTATTTGTAGGGAACTTGTTTCATTCTAATAAGCGCAGCCTCTGAGATTTTCATATTAAGTCTTATGTATAGTGTAATGGTTCCAAAATGTTATTCTTGAAGTGGTAGTTTTCTTTATCTACCTTTCAAATGTACCTTGGTTGAACATCACCTAATTTTAAACATTCTGTTATCTGTCCAGCCCAATAACGCTCTACTTTCCATAAGCCTTGGTAAAGTCTCGTGGTACTATTTATACCTGTTGGTAACACATGTATTTTCTCTTGTCAGGGTTTGAATGCCGATGTGGGGATGTATTCTGCGGAACACACCGCTATTCTGATGTTCACAATTGTTCCTACGATTACAAAGCTGATGCAGCTGAAAAAATCAGGAAAGAAAACCCTGTCGTGGTTGGGGAAAAGATTCAGAAAATCTGATGAAAGCTCGAAGTTTTGTGTTCCTGGTGACACCAGCCTTTTGCCGTGGGAGATGGGCTGTGTTGGAGTACAATATTTTACCCCACCCTGTTTGTTCTTGACTTTGGATCCATGGACATTGGATCCTCTTCTCTTCAATTTTTTTTTTTCTTTTTAGTTTGATTTTCCTCCCCCCCCCCACCCCCCTTTCTTACTTCAGCTTTCCTAAATGATCGAAAAAGGATTAAAAAAAGGAAGAAAAAAAAACTAAACAGACTTGAGTAAAATCTTTAATATCTTCTTCAGGTTATTTCCATCCTTTCCGACCAGTTAGATTTTATATTATTATTATTATTATTTAGAGGGACAGAGGATGCAAAGGAGTTTATTATCTTGCCTGGACTGGCTTTGTTTCATGGTGTTCACATATACACCTTTGTTCAAGCTCCTGGCTCCTTAAACCATTGTATTTATCCTGAAGTAAATGGATCAATATTTTATTGGACCAATTTAATTATGTATGTTTGAGCTCTGGAGATTCTCCCTTTTTTATATGAGGGGCCAACTCTAGATGCTTTTGTTTTGCAACATTGTGTGATTGTGTGGATGATTAAAGGTTCTCTAACTATGAACACTGGTGATTTGTTTTTGTAGGACTGTCTCTTTTTACCATTAAAATATTAGCTAAGGCGTGTGATGATATGCCAATTGCATAACCTAAGGTAGCACAATCATCCCCCATAACCATTACATGCTCCTTTGTCCTTGTTTTAATGGCAGTGATTAGACATTGGTGAATACTCTCAGTTCTGACCCAAAACTGGAGGAAGGCACACATATCATAGCACAATAAAGACTACAACACCATATTGTGGTTATGAGGTTTAGACTGCCTTTTTTCTTTTTTTTTTTTTCACCATAGATGAACTGAATAAATGTTTTCTAATACAGTTTACGTCTAAATATACCAGGTAGTCTTCTATATTGGAGAACACTGAATATAATTTAAATAGTTTATATGCTCTAAAATTGTCAATAGCAAAATGAATGGATGGTCACATGATCCTCATTATCTTTCCCCGTTCCCAGTAAAATGGCAGTGGTAATGGACTTGTTTACACTCTGCTGACTTATGAAAGGTTGAATCGGGACATATTTACTTGCAAGCATTGTTTAAACGTCAGGTCTTCAAGCTATGCTTCCAGTAGAAACTGACAATGTCCAATCTGTGCAACTCCTAGTAAGTTTATTATCTCTGACACCACAGATTGCATATCAAATCATTGCTCTGGCACTTCTATAGCAGTTGCATAAGGTTGTCAGTAAAATTAGTCTATACCTGCTCGTTAGCATACTACATCTATGAGGGCGGTACCTGTGTCCTTATAAGGGCTAGTTCTTCATGGCACAATATTGTCTCCATGTTTTCCTTTTTGGATCCAAAAAATCCTTTTTGTGAAATAATAATGAATGGCATCCTTTACTCATCTTCCGTGCTAAGATTGAATACCCATTCTACATTGAATGTATGTACCTTCGCTGGGGCATTAGTGATTTAGGAGTGCAAGACTCTCACATGATGCTGGGGTTGCTGCTATTAAAATGCCATAATTGATTATTATTTTTTTGTATATATTTTTATATTTATTTTTTTTTGCCATTGTTCATCAGATACAGGTACCTGTAACATCTGATTTAAACATAGCATTTTCATAACTTCTATGTCTTGAGAAAAAAGTCACCTTAGAAAAATTAGAAGTCATTTTGAATTGTTTAAACATCATGGTATAGCTCATCATGCGTTCAATTCTTGCCTATAATTGATAAAATTATTTAAATTCCTATATGAAAGCATGTCCTATATATTTTGTCCTATAGCTTTATATGCCTCTGCTTTCTTTTCTAAAACCTCTATTTTAAACTTCATTGCTTTCAACACTCCCCTGCCATTTCTCTTGCAAACCAATTGCTGTGCTCTACAAAATGGCATGTTTTATAAAAATGCAGAGAGACTTTAAGGGTTTTCTGTTTTGTGCTAATTCAACAAAATGCATGATATTTCTGCAATAAAAAAATGGTAGTTGCATAGCATTGTGCTTTCTTCTCACATTCACAGATTCATCTGATTCTATGATGGCACCAGAATGGATAATATACGCATTTTATTATTTTCTTTTTAAGAAAAGGAGTTGATATGCCGTAAAGAGACTACCATATTTTTATTTGAGAATGGATAAACCAATACTCAAATCCCTGCAAGTGTATGCTTAAGTTTCCAGAGGCTTAAAGTACCAGGATTTTTCATATAATGTTTACTTAATCCCTGTATTTAACAGATAAGTATTTGGGAGCTGTTTAAATTTAAATGTTGAAATCCACACCTCTCCAAATGGATGTCTTTATCTACCGTCTTGCCCGTTGTTTTTATAAACTCTATTCTTTGTACCTGGCAATCAGCATAGTCAAAGCGTTCAGAGAAAAGGGGGAATTAAAGATACATCTGATGTAATTTGCTAAATGTTAATTATTGTGAACAAATTGGTTAACAGTTAACACAATTTTTTTTTTTTTTTATGTGAGCTTTCAATATAAAAAAAAGGAAATTGGGGGCCCACATGGATTATGCATTAGTCAGCTGTGGTGCTGCCATAGACACCAAAATGCAGATTAAAAGCTCACACACACAAATACGGTTTTAAATGTTACAATCACTTATCTCCAAACAAAATGACTGCATTATGCTGAGCCCACCACTATGTCAGAGTACCCCAATATCGGTGGGTCCTACAGTAATTTTAACGTGGGAGACAAATTAAATAGTGTTAATGCAAAATGAATGTGATGATTAAAGTGTTAAAATTAAACAAAGTAATAGTGTTTTTATCTATATAATCACAATGCATATCCTATATTTGCTCTATATCAAATAATTGTTAAAGTGAGATTGCTATTCAAAAGGGAAAACCCTGCCCACCCCAACTTCAGATTCTTTGGGGGTGACCAGAGGTTACCAGTTGACCACAGGTTTTGAATAGCAATCTAACTTTAAAATGATGTGATGTAATGCAGATATGACATGCATTGTGAATATATACATCACTTTAGTTGTTTAGTTATAACACTGTATTTTTGTGAATTGTGTATCATGTTTATTTTGCATTATATATGTTCACAATGCTCTTACAACATATTAAATATACTTTAGTTTATTTAGCACTATGTCCCACACAGTAAAATTAGTGTAGGACCCACTGATATTTGAGTACTGTGGGTTTAACATGATATGGCCACATGGTGGAACTGAATCCTCATATTTGTTTTCTGGAATAGGTGATTTTAAAATTTTATTTCTGTGTGCGCGCTGTTCCTTAATCTGTATTTTGTAATGTTCTCAGAAGTGATTTGTTCCCCTTTAATTTTACATTGTTAAACAAGATTACCTGAATTGTATAGATCCTTACATGGGTTGATTTACAATTTGTGTACAATAGAAGGCATGTCTTAAAACATTATATACGGTTTTTGAATACTGTAATTTAACCAGCCTTTTAGGTTTTGTAAATTAAGAAATATATAGTAATATATCTTGTGAAAATGTACAATCTTACTGGGTTATTCCAAGCACCACAGTCACTATAGTATTCATGGTGCTTGGAGTCTGCATGTGCAGTGTTTCATTGAAAAAAAAATGGTGCACAAAGAGATAAAGCACTTTGGTGCTGGATATGTAACTCCACCTTCGGCAATATTATTGGCAAATGTCGATTTCTGCGCATATTTTGCATTTGTCTACATGTTAACCGATGACCTTTGGTAGCTTGACCCTACTGTCAATGTCACATGTGCTCCCCTTTCCGATGGCCTTCCCTCTGCAGCTGGCGTCAATTGAGGAGAATAAGGTGGAGTAAAAACTTGACCTTAGTGTGGGATAGAAAGGTTTTTTTTTTTTTATTTATTTTTTTTTTAATTCATTATATTATTCTTAATTTTTCTCAAGAACCAGATCAAGGAAATCCCAGCCGACCCTGTCAAAGGCCTTCTCCGCATCCAGGGCTAACAATACTGAACTAGTTTGTTGTAAATTTATTCTGTGTAGAAGATGGAGTATTGTGCTCCTTCCCCTCACAAATGCATATTGATCACCGTGAATCAGACCAGGCATCACAATACTTAAGCGATCAGCTAAGATTTTGGCATATATTTTTAGATCCGTATTTATAAGGGAAATGGGCCTATAATTTGAAGTTATTGAAGGGTCTTTACCTGGTTTTAATATCTGGATTATTGAGGCTTGTAACATTTCACATGATATTATTTTATTAGATATTTCAATAAAAGTTTTCAGTAAAAGAGGGGCTACTAAAGTATCAATTTTTTTATAAAAGAGGGCTGTAAAGCCGTCAGGGCTAGGTGCCTTAACCGATTTCTAATAGTTTTTTATTTAATCAATTTCAGATATTGTAAAGGGGCTAGTCAATAAATCCAGTCTAGATTGTGTAATCTTTGGGAGATTACGTCAATCGAGAAAAACCTCAATGGTTTGCGATGTCGGAGGAATATTTTGTAAATTATATAGAGATTTCTAATATTCTAGAAATGTTTTGGCTATATCCTTGGTAGTTGAATGTGTGATGCCATCAACTAGGATTTTTAAAAATCTTTTTGAATTATAGTCTTTTAGTTAAGTTTGCCTGTTCTGTTATTACCATGGTACCATTTTTGTTTTAATATAGTTATAGCTCTAATTAATTTGTTCATATGTTTTCTCGACTATTATACTTCTAATCCGTGTAATCTCAATAATTCGATTAGAGTTTCTGTATTTTATTTAACCTTTCCAGTTTTGTAAACTCAATCTGTTATTCTGAAAGGTCCTTCTCTCTGTTTTTTTTTTTTTAAATCTTGATCCCAATTGTATTAATATTCATTGCGCAAAGCACTTAAATGTGCAGCACCACAATGTGGGAAGAGGACATACACCATTGTCATTAAATGATAGAAATTTTTCCATCTCAAGACATATTTGATTTGAATTTAAAGTTGAGTTTAATGAGCTCTCATTCAACCTCCAGTTAGTCCTAGTCTTAAATTCTTGATTGTTATTGTATTCTAAAAATAACTGGGCATGGTCTGACCATACGACTGAGTCTATAGTAGTTTTTACTACTTGATTCAAAAATGTAGATTTAACAAAAACCTATCCAGGCGGGAATAAGATTAGTGAACATGCGAGAAAAATATATAGTACCTTTTCATTGGGGTGAAAGATCCTCCAGCAATCCTATAAAGTATGACTAGTTATAATATCCTGAAAAGATTAAGATGTAAATTTAAGTTGTATCATATTTAGTGGTACCTGTATTATTTTTATCTAATAGTGGGTTCAAAATACAATTAAAATCTCCTCCAAGGCTAAGATGACTTTGAGAAATGGATTAAATTTCATTAAGGATATTGCCAGGGCCGGTGCAAGGATTTTTGCCGCCCTAGGGGGGGGGGGAATGTTCCCGATAGTGACCGTTCTTCAAGTTAATTGGTGGTGTGATGGGCGTCTTCCCTGATTGTCTGATTCGTCGCTTTATTGGCCAATTCCAATGTCCCGATCTGTTTCCTCCTTCTGCATCAGCTGCAGGAACTTAGCGTCAATGTCCTAATGCCAGGTCCGTAAGCACTTTAAGACCCACTTCCGTGCATTCCAGGAATGTCTTATCCTCTTGCGTTTCAGTCAATTCTCGTGATAGAAAATTACTTTAATGTCCATATGTGCACTTTATAATTATAGTGCACGTTATAAAATTTAGTTATTTCACATGATGCAGAAAAGTATTGACATCATGTAAATTAGATATTTTTAGGACGTAATGCTAATATTTTGTAGTGCACTATTGAAGATCTGGACGTTTCCCAAGTACCTGAACACGGAAATAGACGTCAATGGAAAGCCTGAGACCTGGTGGAATGCAAGAGTATATGACGATCCCTGAACGCACAGAAGTGTGTCTTGGAACGCTTACGTAATAGACATGGCATAAGGACTTTGCCAGTAAGTGCCTGCAGCTGATGCGGAAGGCATAAATAGATTGGGACAGTGGAATAGGCTAATGAAGCAACACATCATCAACCAAGCAAAGACGCCACACCTCCAAATAATTGTGCAAATTACCAGCATGAATATTTCTGTTGTAACTGTATTACACGTATTTTTAATGTTTAATTTTATGTTATACAGCTGTATCCTTTTATTTTCTGCGTAGATATACACATCAGTCCATGTGGTATCTGTCTGGGAAGCCGTTTATTTCTAAGTTAATTTCTATTTTATTTGACTATTTCACCTAGCACTTTTTGGATGTAAGTTGGTTTTTAATATAAGTTTAGAATCTAGTCTAATACAAAAAAAATGTGACCGTGTTTCTATTGTCTATATATGTAATATTGAACTGGAAAGGAATGTAGATGCAAAGGATGTTAAGAAGAATTCTAACATTCCAATTACCAACAATCCATGCATTATATAGCTCTTTTACTAAATAATTAGCCATAAGTGTTATAAACCATTATACATCTTTAAAATATTTCCTTGCCTGCACGTTGCAACCCAGTTTCTGTGCCTCCCTCTTACTATGCAGTGTCTAATAGCACAGTTGTACATGCCATCATCAGCAGAGATACTTATATGAGGTGT
This sequence comes from Pelobates cultripes, assembly GCA_933207985.1. NCBI lineage: Eukaryota > Metazoa > Chordata > Amphibia > Anura > Pelobatidae > Pelobates > Pelobates cultripes. The sequence continues at coordinate 107,366,101 of OW240914.1, forward strand.
GCCTCAGCTAACTGCTTTAAGTAGAAGGTTAATAACTGAAATAACATAGAATGTGACAGCAGATAAGAACCATTTGGTCAATCTAGCCTGCCCAATTTATTTAATACTTTTATTAGTGCCTGACCTTATCTTATAGCTAGGATAGCCTTATGCCTATCCCACGCATGCTTAAACTTCTTTACTGTGTTAACCTCTACCACTTCACTTGGAAGGCTATTTCATGCATCCACTACCCTCTCAGTAAAGTAATACTTCCTGATATTATTTTTTTATTATTTATGAATATTTTTCTTTTCTTTTATATATATCAAATATACAATAGTTATACAAATTATACAAATTTCAATATTACAACATTAATATATATTCGTTTAATTATCCATAACGTTATATATTGTTCACAACCAAAAAAGGAGAAGAAAAAAAAAAAGGGAAGAAAACAAAACAAACAAAAACACATCAAATTGCAGTTATAAGGATCGATATATGACCAATTCCCAATTTAACAGTTCTCCATTATACAAACATATATGGAGAGATATGTATAGAATTACATCCTATATCAAACCCCCCATCCATTTTGCACTTGATCAATACCCTATTTATCATATTAATCATCTATATCTTTATATAAATTTTATAAATTCTACAAAAAAAACACACCCATATATGAGACTCGGTATGGGATGGGTCCCAAACTAGCAGTTCGTTATTGTATAGGAAATTTGGAAGTCCAGGGTAGCCAAAGTTCTCTCAAATCTTTAGTTGAAGATTCCATCTTATATTGGAACCTTATTTGTTCCATTATTTCTTTCCAAAGTGGTGGATTAGGAGATTTCCATGCTCTAGCGATATTGATTTTTTATTGCAAAGAATATGTGTGTCATATATTTTTGTTGTTTATCAAATGTTTTATAGTCCATGTTAACCCCTTCCCGACCGTGGACGGAAATTTTCCGTCAACCTTGTCCTTCAGTTAAGGACCGTTGACGGAAAATTTACGTCATTTTCTTAAATTAACCCCAGATCGCCGCAATCGCGGGGTTAACGGTGCTCCAGTCTGCCTCTGCATTAGAGGCAGACCGGGAGCACCCGATCGGGCTGCCCCAGCACCGGTGCTCGCTCTGACAGCATGTCAGAGCGAGCACATGTGCTCCACATACTCACCTTCCGCCTCCCTGCACTTCCGGGTTCTGTGTGAAGTGCAGGGAGACGGATCAGTGCTGATCTGCTTCCCTGTGTAAAAAAATAAATAAATTAAAGTTAAATCCCACCCCCCCTGCCCCTGTTTTAATAAAATTAACCCCTTCCCTGCCAATTGATCACTGACTACAGTGATCAATTGGCAGGGTATACATTTTAATGTCATCTGATTATTTTTTTTTAACCCCTGAGGGTTAATTATTTTTTTTTTAACCCTCAGGGGTTAAATTTATTTTATTAATTAATTTAAATATTAAAAAATTATATATTTAGCTAGCTGGGATGGGTGGAAGTTAGTGGGGAATTGGGGAATTTGGTGTTAGGCTAACTAGGGGTTAACGTTAAAAAAGTTTTAAAATAAGCTTTAAAAAGGTAAAAAAAAATTTTTTTTTAAATGTTTTAGTAACGTTTAAGTAAAAAAAAAAAAAATACCACCCCCTTTACCCAGTCTAAATAAAAATTAACCCCTTCCCTGCCAGCTGATCACTGCCTACAGTGATCAAAATACAGATCACAGTATTATACTGTGATCTAATTTTTTTAACCCCTGAGGATTAACTTTTATTTATTTTTTTTAACCCTCAGGGGTTCCATTTATTTAATTAATTAATTTAAATATTTTATAATTAAATATTTTGCTAGCTGGGGTGGGTGGGAGTTATGGGAAAATGGGGAATTTACGGTTAGTGCTGCTTACTGCTAGTTAGGGGTTAACGGTAAAAGAAAAGTTTAGAAAAAAAATTAAAAGTGTAAAAAAAGTTAAGATAGTGTAAAACATTTAATAAGTAAAAAAAAAAGTTTAAAAATGGGTTTTACAAAGTAAAAAAAGTTTTACAAAGTAAAAAAATACATTTAAAAATGCTCATTACCACTACACTTGGTACAAGCTAGCGGAAATATTATCCCACGCTAAGGTTCAAAATATGCCTTTTGAATTACCCTGGGATGTCTTCTTTAAGAAATGATATGCCTTTATGGTGTAATTGGATGATATAGCCTTGTAAAATACTCTAAAATGGGACATGGACACAGCGTAAAAATTCAAAGTTTGGAAAAAACTGGAATGGCTGTGTCTCAAATGTGCCCCTTCAATGTCCACATATACCTGGCAAAGGTACATACGGGGGTATTGCTGTACTCAGCGACATAGCTGAACAACATATGAAGTAGTATACAGTCGTAGTACACATAAGGTTTGCAAAATATACTGCGCAAACTCACTTTGTGTGTCAAAAAGGCAGAAAAAATGCTTATTACCACTACACTTGGTACAAGCTAGCGGAAAAATTATCCCACGCTAAGGTTCAAAATAGGCCTTTTGAATTACCCCGGGATGTCTTCTTTAAGAAATGGTATGCCTTTATGGTGTAATTGGATTATATAGCCTTTTAAAATACTCTAAAATGGGACATGGACACAGCGTAAAAATTCAAAGTTTAAAAAAAATGGAATGGCTGTGTCTCAAATGTGCCCCTTCAATGTCCACATAAACCTGGCAAAGGTACATACGGGGGTATTGATGTACTCAGCCGACATAGCTGAGCAACATATGAAGTAGTATACAGTCGTAGTACACATAAGGTTTGCAAAATATACTGCGCAAACTCACTTTGTGTGTCAAAAAGGCAGAAAAAATGCTTATTACCACTACACTTGGTACAAGCTAGCGGAAAAATTATCCCACGCTAAGGTTCAAAATATGCCTTTTGAATTACCCCGGGATGTCTTCTTTAAGAAATGGTATGGCTTTATGGGGTATTTGGATTATATAGCCTGGTAAAATACTCTAAAATGGGACATGGGAACAGTGTAAAAATTTAAAGTTTGAAATGAACTGGAATGGCTGTGTCCCAAATGTGCCCCTCCGATGTCCACATATACCTGGCAAAGGTACATACGGGGGTATTGATGTACTCAGCCGACATAGCTGAGCAACATATGAAGTATTATACAGTCGTAGCACACATAAGATTTGCAAAATGTACTGCGCAAATTTACTTTGTGTGTCAAAAAGGCAAAAAAACGCTTATTACCATTACACTTGGTACAAGCTAGCGGAAAAATTATCCCACGCTAAGGTTCAAAATATGCCTTTTGAAATACCCTGGGATGTGTTCTTTAAGAAATGGTATGCCTTTATGGTGTAGTTGTAATATGTAGCCTGCTCAAGTGCTCCAAAGTGGGCACGGACGCATCAAAACCCTCCATGAAAATTCACACTTAAAAACCTTAACTTGTTACGTCTCTTTTATAGCAGTGTAACTTCACAAAATAGTGTCTAGGTCATACATTGGGCATATTGTTTTACTCAGAAGACTTAGCTGAGCATAATTTGGGGGTTTGAACTTAGTGGCACATATGAAATGTACAAAATGCCCAGCAAAAATGTAATCCGTATGTAAAAAATGCCCAAAATTATTTTTTACCACATACTTTGGCATATATTGGTGAAAAAATGGGGGCATGTTAAGGCACAATATGCACCATATGAGATACCCTGGAGTGTCTACTTTTATAAATGGTAGGCCTTTGTGGTTTTTTTTGAACAGTCAAACTGCTATAATACCCCAAATTGAAGCATAGGCCCATTAAATCCGCCTCTCAAAATTCTACTGTAAATGTTGAAACGGACAGGTCTCCTATATGGCACTGTAGCTTCACGAAATAGTGCCAAAGACATACAATGGGGGTATCGTTGTACTCAGCAGAAGTAACTGAACACAAAATAAAACTTTGTACAGGAATAGCACACACCAACTTTACAAAATATACATGGGAAGTTCTTTGTTATAAGTTTGTGTGCCAAAAACTCCAAAAAACTAAATTTTACTCCAATATTTAGCAGAGATTGGCGGTGAAATGGCTACTTAGAAAGTGTCAAAAAAACCTTAGGACAATAGCCTGTGATGTCTACTTTATATAAATATATACTTTTGTGTGGCAATTTTGTTTTCTTTTATGGCTATTAAGCTTACAAGACAAACATACAAAATTCTAAAATCGCTCTACATTAAAAGTTTATTTTACTCCTTGTGCTTTATGACCTGTAACTACCAAAAAAAACTTTAAATCCCAGACACATTATATATTTTGTAAATCAGAACAACTAAATAAATTTATTTTTAATTACTTTCTTTAACCTGCACTAATTAGGCACACATTATTATTGCAAAAACTGTACAAAAAACACAAATTTTTTCTTTTTTTTGCATTTTTCTGTATTTTTTAAATAATAAATAAGCATTTATATATATATATGTTACATCAAATTAAAGCCCTTTATGTCCTTTAAAAAACAGTATATAATATGTGTTGGTGCAATAAACGAGAGAGATGCAAATTGCAGTTGAACGCATACAGCAAGAAAATGCAAAAATTGCTTGTGTCATTAAGCGTAAGACAAGCTTCTGAAGCTGTGTCCTTAAGGGGTTAAACAAAAGCATTTCGGGACTAATTACAACAACCTCCTTAAAAATACTTTTCATTAAACCTAACATTTGGGTCTTGATATTATTCAGATCCGTACAAGCCCACTATATATGGAGCATAGTACCCTCTTCTCTTCTACATCTCCAACATTCTTTTGAGTAAAATGGGGATATTTTATGGAGTCTAACCGGGACCATATACCACCTATAGATGATCTTTAAGTGTGTTTTGAATAAGGATATATTATGTATGCTTTGTTTTACTAGCATTGTAGCATTTGTCCAATCTATCAGTGGGAGGGATTTTCCCATATCCCTCTCCCATTTACCAAATGGAGGAACATCAGTAACATTGTCTAATGTATCAAACAGTTTATTAAATCTAGAGATTCCTCCCTTTTTTTGGCTACAAGTAATATAAGGTTCAAGATAGTGATCTTTAATCAATATTTTAGTTAAAAGAAAATTCTTGATCCTTAAGTATTGAAATATTTCCCTAGGTAAAAATTTATATTTAGATTGTAGTTGTGTAAATGTCGCCAGTTTAGATCCCTCATATAGATTTCCAATTTTTTTTATTCCAAAATGTATCCAAGTTTTAATATTTATATCTGACATAGTATAATGAAGTATTTCTATAGGTGTATTAGATAATTTTCCTTTAAGGTCCAACTTAATGTTCAAATATTTTGCAAAATCCACAATATCTCTTATAATTTTATTAGAAAATTGCTCCATATCCAAAACCCCCAGATTCAAAAGTCCTAGCCACCCTAGGATGTATAGCTTTTGCCCTGTTTCTGATATTATTTTTAAACCTTTTGTTCCTCTAATTTAAGACTGTCCTCTTGTTGTGATAGTTCTTTTGAATATAATCTCCTCCTTCACTGTGTTAATTCCCTTTATGTATTTAAATGTTTCTATGATATCCTGCCCCCCCCCCTCCCGTCTTGTTTTTCCTCCAAGCTATAAATGTTAAAGGACCACTCTAGGCACCCAGACCACTTCAGCTTAATGAAGTGGTCTGGGTGCCAGGTCCTTCTAGGGTTAACCCATTTTTTTTTATTTTTATAAACCTAGCAGTTTCAGAGAAACTGTTACGTTTATCAATGGGTTAAGCCTTCCTCCAAATCCTCTAGTGGCTGTCTCATTGACAGCCGCTAGAGGCGCTTGCGTGATTCTCACTGTGAAAATCACAGTGAGAGCACGCAAGCGTCCATAGGAAAGCATTGTGAATGCTTTCCTATGCGATCGGCTGAATGTGCGCGCAGCTCTTGCCGCGCGTGCGCATTCAGCCGACGGGACGGATCAGAGGAGGCAAGTAGCTACCCGCCCAGCGCTGGAAAAAGGTAAGTTTTTACCCCTTTCCCCCTTCCAGAGCCGGGCGGGTGGGGGCACCCTCAGGGCACTATAGTGCCAGGAAAACGAGTGTTTTCTTGGCACTATAGTGGTCCTTTAAGGTCATTTAACCTTTCCTTGTAAGTTTTATCCTGTAATCCATGAACCAGTTTAGTAGCCCTTCTCTGAACTCTCTCCAAAGAGAGTCTGGAGTATTCCCTGGTTGCAGAACAGAAGGGACAGACAATATTGGGTCTAGTTAACCTGGTTGTGTTATTTTTTTGGCAATGTTGACACCCTTTTGCAGACAACCTCTGAGACATGTCTTCAGAGATGCAGAGAATGGTTAGACAGAAGAGTGAGTTCATCCGGGAGGTGAAACCATAAATAGCTTTGTACTGTGCCCTATGTAAAGCATTTAAAGGACAACTGTTGCCTCAAAAAACTTTTTCTTTTTTTTTTAAATATAATCCTTTCCAGTTTTGAAATGGCCTTAGATTTTATTTTTCTTAATTAAAGTAACACTATAGGGTCAGGAATACAAACCTGTATTTCTGACCCTATAGTGTAAAAACCACCATGTAGGTGGCTTATTCCCCCATCGCTTTATCCTCCTTAAAAGGTGAGAAATCTTACCTTATTTCTACGAGATTCTGCCAATGCTAGCTCTGCCACCGATTTGCCTCCTTGTGTGACATCAGAATTAAATATCTCAGCCAATTGAAAAGCATTGAATTGGCTAAGATCGTCAAGGAGGCGGGGAGGGCCAATCAGCATCTCCTCCTAGAGATGCATTTAATCAATGCATTTCTATGGGGAAAGTTCAGCTTCTCCATGCAAAGCGTGGAGACACTGAACGTCCACTGCCCCCTGGATGCACCTCCAGTGGCATCAGAAGAGTGACCACTGGAGGTGTCTCTAGGGAGCAATATAAAAAGCTTTCAGGTACATGCTATACTAAACAGAACTGCCTTAAGCTGTAGTTGTTCTGGTGACTATTATGTCCCTTTAAGTATCTGTCTTTTATTTAAGGTACAGGTGATACTCAAAAACTTAGACTATCGTGCAAAAGTTCATTTATTTCAGTATTGCAATGTAAAAGGGGAAACTAATATGAGATATACGCATTACATGCAAAGCAAGATAGTTCAAGCCGTGATTTGTCATAAGTGCGATGATTGGCTAACCGCTCATGAAAACCCCAAATCCACAATCTCCGTAAATTAGAATATTGTGAAAAGGTGCAATATTCTAGGCTCACATTGTCCCACTCTAATCAGCTAAGTAAGCCATAACACCTGCAAAGGGTTTCTGAGCTTTTAAATGGTCTCTGTCTGGTTCAGTAGGAATCACAATCATGGGGAAGACTGCTGACCTGACAGTTGTGCAGAAAACCATCATTGATACCCTCCATAAGGAGGGAAAGCCTCAAAGGGAAATTGTGAAGGAAGTCGGATGTTCCTAAAATGCTGTATCAAAGCACATTAATAGAAAGTTATGTGGAAGGGAAAAGTGTAGAAGAAAAAAAGTGCACAAGCCGCAGGGATGACCGCAGGCTGGAGATGATTGTTAGGAAAAGGCCATTCAAAAGTATTGGGGACTTTCACAAGGAGTCGACTGAGGCTGGAGTCAGTGCATCAGGAGCCACCACACACAGACGGATCCTGGACATGGGCTTCAATGTCGTATTCCTCTTGTCAAGCCGCTCCTGAACAACAAACAACGTCAGAAGCGTCTTACCTGGGCTAAAGAAAAACAGACCTAGTCTGTTGCTCAGTGGTCCAAAGTCCTCTTTTCTGATGAGAGCAACCTTTGCATCTCATTTGGAAACCAAGGAACCAGAGAAGGAAGAATGGAAAGGCACACAATGCAAGATGCTTGAAGTCCACAGCCTGTGTTGATTTGGGGAGCCATGTCATCTGCTGGTGTTGGTCCACTGTGCTTCATTAAGTCCAGGGTCAACACAGTCGTCTACCAGGAGATTTTGGAGCACTTCATGCTTCCTTATGCAGACAAGCTTTGTGGGGATGCTGACTTCATTTTCCAGCAGGACCTGCCCACACTGCCAAAAGCACCAAAGCCTGGTTCAATGACCGTGGGATTACTGTGCTTGATTGGCCAGCAAACTTGCCTGACCTGAACCCCATAGAGAATCTATGGGGCATTTCCAAGAGAAAGATGAGACACGAGACCAAACAATGCAGAAGAGCTGAAGGCCGCTATTGAAGCATCTTGGTCTTCCATAACACCTCAGCAGTGCCTCAGGCTGATGGCTTCCATGCCCACCGCATTGAGGCAGTAGTTGCTGCAAAAGGGGCCCAAACCAAGTACTGAGTCCATATGCATGCTTATACTTTTCAGAGGTCCGATATTGTTCTATGTACACTCCTTGTTTTATTGATTGCATGTAATATTCTAATTTACTGAGATTGTGGATTTGGGGTTTTCATGAGCTGTAAGCCATAATCATCGCACTTATGACAAATCCCGGCTTGAACTATCTTGCTTTGCATGTGTCAGGTATACCTAACATTCATGCTGCCGCCGGAACCCACTTCCGGGTTCACGGCGCTTAGCTCCGCCCTTTTTTCTGACGCGGTCTTTCCACGATACTTAGGAAGACCGCGCCAGATTCAAAGGGCTGGATTATTCACTCAGGTGCAGCAGTAAGATCAGCTGCCCCACTCGATGCTACCGGCTCCTCTCTCAGACCTCGGGTTGTAAACGGATTTCTACCTTCTCATCCCTCAGACCTCGGGTTGTAAACGGATTTCTACCTTCTCATCCCTCAGACCTCGGCTTGTAAACGGATTTCTACCTTCTCATCCCTCAGACCTCGGCTTGTAAACGGATTTCTACCTTCTCATCTCTCAGACCTCGGCTTGTAAACGGATTTCTACCTTCTCATCTCTCAGACCTCGGCTTATAAACGGAATTCTACCTTCTCTCTCCCAGACCTCGGCTTGTAAACGGATTTCTACCTTCTCCTCTCTCAGACCTCGGCTTGGACAAACGGACTTCCTTTCTCTCACTACTAAACTGCAGTTTGTTAAAAGAGACTCCTTCCTTTTCCTCCATTGGGTGAATTAACCCTTCCAGTGCCAGAGTGCTTCTAAGTTAAGTAAATCTCTTGTCAAGGAAAGCAAGTCATATCAATTATTATAGTATTTAATTTCTCTAAACTCTCTGTTGACAAATAAGCATTGCATTTTTTCCTTGCATGTGTATTTAAAGATACAGTCTACCTTGTTCACTTCAATTAAATAAAGGAGGTGAAACTTATTGTTTCTGCAGTTGAGTTCCAATTAAAGAGACATTACACAAAAGCATCACAGAATAATCCAGCCAATTCAATGGAACCAGCAGATATTAACTCTCAAGTTTCTGCCCTAACCAATAGAGTAGATACAATTGCTCAAGGGTTACAGGAATTGCAAATTACAAATGAGAGAATATTAACCTATGTTAGAGACATGCAAGGCCATCTTCCTCATGCCGCTCTTCAATCGGCTGGTGATGCTGCTGTCTGTAATCCAGAAAAATTTTATGGAGATAGAACAAAGTACAGAGAGTTTTTAAATTCTTGCAAACTTCTGATAGCTTTGAAACCTCGATCTTACCTCACTGAAAGGTCAAAAGTTTGTTCAGTAATTTCCTTTCTAAGAGGTGAACCTATGGCTTGGGCCCATTCCTTTTTAGAGAATGATGATCCCATACTAGATTCACTGGATGAATTTTTTGAAGCTATGTCTTTATTATATGAAGATCCATATAAACAGGCTACTGCTGATTTAACCATCAGAACTCTCCACCAAAAGAACAGACCTGTTGAAGATTACATCGCCGAATTTAAAAGATGGGCTACCGAAACCCAATGGAATGACATCACACTACGCAATCAATACCATCTCGGATTATCAGAAGCTGTGAAAGATGAACTCTCTCGTATTGAACTTCCTCCCACCTTAAATGCCTTGATTCAACTTTCCATTAGTATTGACAGACGTCTAAGAGAAAGAAGGGCTGAAAAAGTTCTTACTACGTCTAACTGGAGAAAACATTTTACTACTCCAAAATTTCCTGAAAAATCTCTTCCTCACAATGAACCTATGGAAGTTGGTATAATAAGAAGCCCTCTTACTTCGGAAGAAAGGATAAGAAGGAGACAACTAAATTTGTGCATGTATTGTGCTTCAAAAGAACATCTAATCCCAGAATGTCCCCTACTAATCCATTCGAAAGCTGGTAAGCTTCATTCATCTACTTCTATATTGAACGTTCTTCACAAAAAGAAAACATCTACTTATTTTTCTATATCTCTCATATTACAGTGGGATACAAAAAGAATCGTGACTGAAGCCATTATTGATTCTGGTGCTAATGGAACCTTCCTTGATTTTTCTTTTGTTGCAAAGAATAAAATTCCGTGTGTTCGAAAAACCAATTTTATTCCAATCAGAGTTATTGATGGGTTCTATCTAGATTGAGAACTCACAAATTATACGCTAAACCAGAGAAATGTCTTTTTGAAGTTACTGAACTCTCCTTTCTTGGATACATTATTTCACCTCATTCTCTGAAAATGGATAACTCTAAAATAGAATGTATTATTAACTGGCCCGTTCCTACTACTACAAAAGAATTGCAACGATTTCTTGGATTTGCAAACTTCTATAGAAAATTCATTAGAAACTACTCAGAGGTATCACATCCACTTAACCACCTTAACAGTACTAAACGTCCTTTCAAATGGAATAAAGATGCACAAGCTGCCTTCGATAGTTTAAAAAAAAGATTTACAACTGCACCTATTCTACAGCTACCTAATCCAACATTCTTGTATGTCCTAGAAGTCGATGCATCAGATTCAGCTATCGGAGCAGTTCTTTCTCAGCAAAAGACTCCTCAAGATCCACTTCATCCAGTCGCATTCTTTTCAAGATCCTTGAGCTCTGCTGAAAAAAATTATCCTATTGGTGAAAAGGAATTATTAAGTGTTAAAGCTGCCTTTGAAAATTGGCGCCATCTATTAGAAGATACAAAACAACCTATCATAGTCTATACAGACCATAAAAATCTTGAATATCTTTATACTAATAAAACCCTTACGGCTAGACAAGTTAGATGGAACCTATTTTTAACCGGTTTAACTTCCAATTAATATACAGACCTGGAACTAGAAATAAAAAGGCTGACGCTCTTTCTCGAATTCCTTCTAAAACTTCTATTGATGTTTATCCTCCTAACAAAATAATAGGGATCCTCTCTTCTCTTCAGGATGACTTAAGGAACTTGAATCAAAAGGATCTTGAACTTCCCAAAACACCTAATTTAACAAAAAAGGATGGTATATTTTACTTTAAAAATAGGATTTATATTCCTCCCATTCTTAGGAACAAATTACTCAAAATGGTTCATGATTCACCCCTAGCTGGACATCCTGGAATAAAGAAAACTCTTGAACTAACTTCACGATATTATTGGTGGCCTCGCCAAGATAGAACCATTGAATTATATGTCAAAACTTGTCCTATCTGTCAAAGGTCCAAATCTGAACATAATCAACCTTTTGGATTACTACTTAACTTACCTATTCCAGAAAAACCTTGGCAATCCATTTCTATGGATTTTCTTGTTGACCTTCCTCCATCCCGACAGTTCACCACTATTCTTGTTGTTGTGGACCGCTTCACTAAAATGTCCCATTTCATCTCTTTAAAAAATTACCCTCCTCCGTAGAATTGTCCAAAGTCTTTATTGATAATATTGTAAAGCTTCATGGTCTTCCAGAAGAAATTATTTCTGATAGGGGGACACAATTTACCTCCAAATTCTGGAAAGAGATGTGTCTCTCTCTTCAAATTCAACGCAAACTCTCTTCTGCCTATCATCCCCAGACTAATGGGCAAACAGAGAGAGTTAATCAATGTTTGGAACAATATCTCCGATGTTATTGTTCATACCTGCAAGATGACTGGACCACTTGGTTACCTATGGCTGAACTTTCTTACAATAATACCATTCATTCTAGTACGAAAATGACTCCTTTTTTCTCCAACTATGGATTTCATCCGTCCTCATTTCCCATCCCATCTAATTCTTCATCCAATCCCACGGTTACTTCAAAAAATGAATTTATGTCTTCTCTATTCCTTAAATTACGGGAGAATCTTCAACTCGCCCAAAACTACCAGAAAAAGTTTTTTGACCATAAAAGAATAATTCCCCCTCCTTATAAAGTGGGGGATCTTGTCTGGCTCTCTTCAAAAAATATTACCACAAACCGTCCTTCAAAGAAATTGAGCTCACTTTTTCTTGGTCCTTTTCAAATAACTACAATCATCAATGATAACGTTGTTAAATTAAAACTTCCTCCAAGTTTTAAACTTCATCCAGTATTCCATGTCTCTTTACTTAAACCACACATCCCTGATCCTTTCCATAGAGAAATAGTAACAACTCCTGAACCTATCATCGTCCAAGGTGAAGAAGAATATGAAATTCATAAGATTTTGGATTCTCGTATCCACCGTGGCTCTTTACAATACCTTATCAGATGGAAAGGTTATGGAGTTGATGATGATACCTGGGAAGATTCATCTAATGTTCATGCAAAGAGATTAGTTGATGCTTTTCACAAACGCTACCCCTCTAAACCGAAATAAGTGCACCCAGAGGATGCCCCATGAGAAGGGGGTACTGTCAGGTATACCTAACATTCATGCTGCCGCCGGAACCCACTTCCGGGTTCACGGCGCTTAGCTCCGCCCTTTTTTCTGACGCGGTCTTTCCACGATACTTAGGAAGACCGCGCTAGATTCAAAGGGCTGGATTATTCACTCAGGTGCGGCAGTAAGATCAGCTGCCCCACTCGATGCTACCGGCTCCTCTCTCAGACCTGGGGTTGTAAACGGATTTCTACCTTCTCATCCCTCAGACCTCGGCTTGTAAACGGATTTCTACCTTCTCATCCCTCAGACCTCGGCTTGTAAACGGATTTCTACCTTCTCATCCCTCAGACGTCGGGTTGTAAACGGATTTCTACCTTCTCATCCCCCAGACCTCGGCTTGTAAACGGATTTCTACCTTCTCCTCTCTCAGACCTCGGCTTGGACAAACGGACTTCCTTTCTCTCACTACTAAACTGCAGTTTGTTAAAAGAGACTCCTTCCTTTCCTCCATTGGGTGAATTAACCCTTCCAGTGCCAGAGTGCTTCTAAGTTAAGTAAATCTCTTGTCAAGGAAAGCAAGTCATATCAATTATTATAGTATTTAATTTCTCTAAACTCTCTGTTGACAAATAAGCATTGCATTTTTTCCTTGCATGTGTATTTAAAGATACAGTCTACCTTGTTCACTTCAATTAAATAAAGGAGGTGAAACTTATTGTTTCTGCAGTTGAGTTCCAATTAAAGAGACATTACACAAAAGCATCACAGCATGTAATGCGTCTATCTCATATATTGGTTTCCCCTTTTACGTTGCATTACTGAAATAAATGAAGTCTTACACGATATTCTAATTTTTTGAGTATCACCTGTATATAGCTGAGGAATCCTATCAGATATTAAAAGGTAGGGATGAGTTTTTCCTCATTTGTTTGTGTTTTTATTTTATATATTCATTTAAATCCATTTGCTTCAGATGTTGACTTTCTTTTGAAATGTTTAGTTCGTGCTCTGTAAAGTTAACTTTATTCACACACAAGAGGCTCATGCAGGGTCTGGAAGGATATTTTAAAGGATCACTATCGGGTCAGGAACACAAACATGTATTCCTGACCCTATAGTGTTAAAGCCACCATCTAGACACCCTAGGCCCCTCATGCATCCATAAATATAGCAAAATCTTACTGTACTCAAACCTGAAGCTGTAACTCTGAATGCTGTTTTCCTCAGAAAAACAAGTAGTCTGCTGACATCATCAGAAGTGGTAGCCTGATCCAATCACTATGCTTCCCCATAGGATTGGCTGAGACTGACACAGAGGCAGATCAGGGGCAGAGCCAGCATGATTCAAACACAGCCCTGGCCAATCAGCATCTCCTCATAGAGATGAATTGAATCAATGAATCTCTATGAGGAAAGTTCAGTGTCTGCATGCAGAGGGAGGAGACACTGAATGTTTCAATGCATTTTAGGCAGCCATGACCCAGGAAGGATCTCTAACAGCCATCTGAGGAGTGGCCAGTGAAGTTCTCACTAGGCTGTAATGTAAACACTGCATTTTCTCTGAAAAGACAGTGTTTACAGCAAAAAGCCTGAAGGTAATGATTCTACTCACCAGAACAAATTCAATAAGCTGTAGTTGTTCTGGTGACTATAGTGTCCCTTTAACCAAAATGTTGTGAACAAAATCCCAGTAGTATAACACACTCCGAATAATAAAACAAAAATTACATACAATAGGTGGAGCGTGTGAATTCAATGTAATATAAGCGTTCTGATGCACTGGATCAAGACCAATGTTTCCTATTACTGAAATATAAAAGTAACCATATCCTAGTGCAATACAGTAAGTTTAAATGAGTAATAATAAGTAAGATCTTTTATCAATGTACTCACAAGTGGAGAGTCAATAAGATTGGTCTCTATTCATAAGCGTATTGGGCTGTTATAGGGATCCCATTCCCTTCTCTGCTGGTAATTTTTCCTTCCCCTCCCCGTATATATCCACCGGATGCCACGAGTGGTTAAAGTATTACTTTATTCTTACAAAAATTATTTCCAGAGAAAACAATAAAATAAGTAACTGTAATAGAGTCCTTATAATACAGTAAAAAAATAAAAATAAATTACCAGCATACAGAGAAAGGAATGGGATCCCTATAACATCCAATAGGCCTATGAATAGGGCCTAATATTCTTGGCCTCTAGTTCAGTGCCTTGTTTGCCTCGCGGCTAATACGTCCCTGATGGTAACCACGACAATGCTCCAACCTCGCAAGAGGACCCGGTGGAGCTGCAGTTTAGAGCTCCTGGGTCCTGCTCTCTCCTCTCAAGATTGATTTTAAATTGGGAAGGTTGACTGTGAGTCAAGTTCGCTACTCACGAATGAATTCTCCTCTACTGATGCAGGAATGCCATTTTAAGCTGGGAAGCTGCAAACTAGCAACTAGTCCAAACATCAGCAGACTCATAGGAGGCATAGGCCGGCAAAATCCCTCCCACAATTTCAGGCATGCTGCATTTACGTATATATATATATATATATATATATATATATATATATATATAAAATAGTTCGATGCCAGCCAATATCCTTTTAAAAATGGTCGCTCTAATGATCTGAACAATGACTTAGTAGCCTTACAGGTGTCAGCCTTGGGACTGGCTGCTTATATTTAGGCAATTATATTGGCACCTGTACACAACAATGCCCTATAGGGGCTTAAAATCAAACATTTACAACAAGGATTATGGAAAGTTATGTTGACAAGATACACTTATTATTTTGCCCTGTTATGCCCATTATTTTCTCTCATGTCTTCCTTTCTAAAGAAGGAACATTTGGATGAATGGGGAGTTCCTTCTTCATGAAGCATACGGTTCAAGTACCTAATTTTTCTCCATTAAAAAAAAAAAAAAGTTCTATGAATAGAACTAATATGGTCTATATCTGCATGTGATTGGCTATTGATAACCTTTCATTTAGTTTGTTACTGTTTGTGAAATAAATTATTTCCACTTTTCCAGTAATAAATGCAAATCTCTAATTTTCAAACCCTCACTGACAGTTAATAAATTTAATATATCATTTTCCATTCTAATGGAATACATTTAAAGCCATCACTTCCATATTAAGCTAAAGCTGCATCACAATCTCTAGACATTTTATAAAGGGATCATGTTGTGCTTAATATGACAGTCTCATTTTAATCTGCTAATAATATAAGCTATATCCTCTAGATGGTTGGCTTGTTTGAGTACCACTCTCTGTTCGTCATTTGTTTGATATTTTTTAACATAGCCATTATCCAATGGAACAATAAAAATCTCTTGTGCTCAACAAACTGCTAGAAATGATATAGATGCAAGATATTTCGATTTTATTTTTCTTAATTCTTTAATTAAACGTCCAAGATACAAAGGCAGTTGTTCAGTACATGTCTACACCGTATGTACATAGGCCTGTATGTTTTACGATGTGATATTATAACAATGAAATACATAATATGTTGGTACATTTTAGGCAATGGGATTTTCAATAGGTAGTTTTATGTTGTGAAGTGCACATTAGATATTTGGATTGTATGAAGGGTTAACTGAATTTAACAAGTAAAAATAAAAAGAATTACAAAATTCCCAAAATGCTTAGATTGCGTCCATAGAGTACAAATCTTATTGAATGTGAATAGTGTGTTTCTGACCTGAGATATTAACTTGTCCATTAGGCTATTGTATTTTATATTAAAGGTAACCTGTGCTATACCTGGGACCTTGGGCTTCAATCACGACTGGGACATTCACTAGGTTAGTCATATTAAAGAGACTCTACTCTTAGGTGGACAATCCCTCTGTGGGCCTAGAAAGCAGATATGCCCAGTGTTCTTAGTCAGAGTATCTTTGGAAAATTGTATTTACCCACGTGTTCACCTCCCTTCAGAACCCAGCACCCACAGGCCGGACCACCACATGTGTAAGTAAATACCGCTCTTCCTGCATAGATGCCAACATGTGTCTGTTGCCATCCTGTCCATGTGACAAAGCTTGATTAGTGTGGCGTACCAGCAGAACATTGTTTTAAATGACTGTTCCAGAAGAGTTACACACATTGAAGACTTAGCACAAGCTTCCCATCTTCTTTCCAAATCTCCCCCCTCAAGCACCAATCACAGGTCAGCTTCCCACTAGTCCACATATCTAAGTTTCCCTTATTCATTAGATGAGGAACTGATGTATTGGTAGTCAAGTAAGCGAATACCTGGCGGTGATACTCATGCTGAATATAGGAGTTCCGCCACTGGTATAGTAGCAATCAATATAGCCAGAGTAGTTTGTTTTATGCATAAATTCTCTAAAAATGTCAGAGGGGTATGGGCAGCCTGTTTAACTTCTTTCTAAAATCTCAAAGTTGGAGGCATTCAAAATGGTCTTTAGGTGACCTAGTCTCTATAGCTCCTGGCATCACTACAGCCCCCAAAGTCTCTAGTATGCATGCTAGATAGAAATGTCTGGTTTCTCAGAAAAGGAGTCATCAGGGAGGGATACCACTGCAGAAAATACCTTGCATCCACTGCAAACCATATCAGAGACAATTGAGGATGGCAGACATGTTCTCTATAAGAGTGCTGTCTGGGTTTTAGGTACCCACATGTAAAATTGCAATAGGTCTCCCCGCATAAAGAGGGACTCTATGGCCACCCAACACCTTTGGTCAGGGGTAGAGTGCCAGTGAATCACCTGTGCCAACTGTGCTGCAAAGTAATAAAAATATAGGTGTGGCAGGCCAAGTCCTCCTGCTGATTTTGGTCATTACATTAAGCTCTTGGCCAGTTTGCGAACTTTGCGTTGTCAAATGAACTCATCTATTGCGGTTTGTAGACCCACTAAATCTCCTCTGGAGATCCTGACTGTGAGAGACTGAAATAAGAGACTTGATAACATGTTCATTTTAACGGAATGGAGATGCCCCATCCATTGATTTTGGCTTATCTACCCATCTGTCCATGTCTCTAATTAGTGTGTGGACCATGAGCTGTAGCTGTGGTGAACGAGTTATGCTGGGTCAGCGGTAATCTTAACTCCCAAGTGAGTAAATGCTGGTATGTTGGCTCCACCTGTGCCGAGTACACGGCCAACAGGTTAAGTGGCAATGCCACTGATTTAGCCTTACAACCTGAGAACTCCCCAAAGGAGTTCAGAATCGTGTTCAAGTGGCCAAAGGTGGAAAGCAAGTTGGTCAAGATGAGGATAACAAAATCTGTATACGCAGAGACGGTAAAGATGTTTTCAGCAACTTCTACACCCTCAATATTCCGGTGAGTTTGTATTCAATGTAGAAGGGGCTCTAGGGATATAGCAAATTATAAAGGGCCCCCCTTTCGTGTTACCTAGTTGAAACTGAGTCTTGTGCTCTAATTATAAAACAAATACACATTATTTTTAGCCCTTACTTACTGAGTTAGTAAGAGACTGCTTCAAAGCATCTACATTTCGATACTTTGTACTCAGTGGTTTTTTTAGCCACTGGGTAGTGTTAGGACAACCTAATAACCAATTAAGCATATAAATATAAAGAAAATACGCATTCACATTATCCCTTTCTGTTCTATTTTTTTCACCATAATCCCCAACATTTTTCCCAAGGCGCTCCACCTAACTTGCACCGATGATAAGTTTCTGGGCACCCTGATTGGTACATAGATCCTGCACGTAGTTATAGAGTGTTTCTAGGTGGTGAACCAATCCCTCTATAAGGACTTTGTAATAAACCAGTCTGTCTCAGTGCCTAATTTCCATTCAACAGTTAATCTAGTCATGGTCATGTACACATATCACTTCTACATGCTGATAGGCATTACAGAGAACATCAGCACTCTGTAGTCTAAACACCTCTGTAAACTTGTGTCTTCTATTTTATTATTATTTTATATAAATGTATTATTTATCCTTTTGAAATATACTATAAATGCACCTAACATTATGTATATGTAAAATGCACATTCAGAGTCTGGTCCATAAGTTGATTTTTAAAAAAAACCTCTTTTGTGTTTAATTGCAGTGTTGGCACTTTGAGATAAATAAATGTGTTTCAAGGTTCAAGTTTGGGCACTTGGGTTCAAAAAAGGTTTGCCACCACTGGCTTATTTTCTGTCTTCTTCCAACACTCCCTTGCATGATGCATTGACGCTGTATCACTGTAATATCTGAGATGAATTAAGTAAAATTTTAGATTAATCCACGATTAAACATAATTCTAAGGCCCATTCACTGTGTCGGGAAACTGAATTTGGAAAATGATTTAAGTCAAATTGAAAACTGAACAAAGGAAGCCAAAAAGTGGCTTGGATAATATGGTGAGGAAGAGAGACTTTTAAATGAAATTAAATAAAGATATTGAATATAGACTTATCTCTAGTTGCAAAATACCATGTACACACCTGCATTGCTAATGCTATAGTGTCCTTGCCCATCCCCTGTTTGCACTAAAATACTTTTTTAATAATAATTTTGACTTACCTTTTCTCCAGCGCCAATTCTCCCTCTGCGCTACTGAACACTTCTCCTAGTGCAACCATCACCCTCTAGGCGATGTCTCCAATCCAATGACCCTCATAGAAGAGCAGAGTGATCCACACTGAATACGACTAATCTCTACGACTAGTCGTAAACGACACTCCACATAACTGGGTGCGAAAAACAGGAAGTAAGAGTCCCAGTTTTCCTCTTCGGATGGCTTGAAGCCCCAATTTCAAACCCTCAAACTATTCAAATACTCATTTCTAGAGGAAAGGAAAAGGATGAACTATTTAGGCACTATAACAACTTCAAGAAGATTAAGTTGGTATTCTTCCTAGAACATGCCTTTAAGGACTGCAAAGTCTTAAAAATACAATATACCTGTTTAAATTAAATTAATGCCAATACATAAAATAATAATTTTACAACAGTGAGTTGTGGTTGATTGAAAAACTATGCTGAAAAACCATAGTAAAATAACCAAGCCTTTATTCCCTTATGGATTTATTTACTAAACAGCAACTGGCAGAGCATTGAAAACTAAAATCCAAAACGTAGGCCAAAATAGCTGATTTAGAAGAATCCTCCAACTCAGATTTCACAATTTGACTATGTAAGCCTTAATTGTGCAGTTCAGTTTTCAATTTACCACTATTCACAGTTTTATTCAATAAACCCATCAATTAGCTTTATACAGTAAATAAATACTGAATCAGGGTAGGCTTGGGCAATTTCTTGCAATTTAGTTTTCAATTCACTACTCAATGAGCTAATTTCTTTGTGCATTTTGTACAGCCAGTATAACAGGCACGTTTGTGCCATTGGGTTTAACTATGCCAAATACAATTACAGTTTGAATCTTATTACTGGATGCTTTAAAATTGGACGAGTTGCACCAGTTTGTTTGAACTTTGTTCAAGGGAAATAAGCTGAGTCACTGAGATTCTGGTTGTGATTAGACATTTGCTGTGGGTGGAAATGCTCTCTAATTTTGGATTGGTTGGGAGGAGGAAGGCACAGCAGGCCTTAATAACTGTGTCCCAGATACATCTGGAGCTCCCAAAATCTCACTTCACTGTCTGCCTTACTGGGAGCGATGTCTTTTATCCACGTAGATAAGAATTCAGACTTCCCCATTCAGAACCTTCCGTATGGGATATTTTCCACATGCGATGAGGTTAGTATTATGTTTGCTAATGTGTTTATATTCTTTATAATATATATATATTTAAAAAAAAAATTTTTTTGTGGAATTTATGTTACTGCTCTTAAAATACATCTGATCAGGTTAGCCTTTGTATACACTGCATACACCGAAAAAGCGTCCCAAAAATCTATGCTTGGAAAGAAAATGAATGACTTGTAGGTCTAAAATAGGACTTTCCTGATCTGGGACCTGTGAGTTGTTGTTGCAAGATATTTATCTGGAGGAGATGCCAGATATAGTCTTGCTGTACACACCTCACTTTTATATGCTGATAGACATTACACAGAAAGCACTGTATGTAGAATTCATATGCTGTAAATTCCTAGTTGATTTTGGGAGCATTTTAATACAGAATTCTGCAGGCCAGCAGTTTGCGTGAGCTTTCCATCAATATGTGTAAGGACACAGCGGATCTGGCAACTCCTTGATAGCAGAGGAAATCACAAATTTACTTAGATTAATTTGTAACAATGTGCTATTGCATGTGTGGAACCATTTTTTATATTCCTCTGACTGTGTAAGGCCATTGTGAACCTTTGCGTATTTGCAGTACACGCTATTTGAAGCAATGCCCTATTCTTAAAAATGTATGTTCATTAAATGTTTTTATTGTCGTAGAAAAGGCAACAATAATTACAAACGAATACAAGAGTAAGATAAAGTGGTACATAATGAGTATTGATAACCCAGTTAAAATGTTACTCCAAACATCATCATCATCATCATCATCATCACTACAGCCCAGTGTCCTGGATATGGTGCTAGAAGTACCTTGACCTGGTTAATTGCTAAACAGATTGCCCACTTACCTGTCTCCTCCTTACAGGGTTCGGATGGTCTGGTGAAGCGCTTCTGCATAGCCGCAGCCTTCGCCATGCAATGGCTGAGTGCATCAGCTGACCTCTCTCTGCTAATTAATGCAATTCTGTGCAACAGAGGTTGCCCATCATTGACATTAGCTAAACCGGAACTCTAATTCCAGGCTGGCTGATGGCACCCAAATGACACAGATGGAGGTGGGGTTACACCTCTGGCAGCAGAGGGGTTAAACTCGGTATGTGCAGTTTTTCAATGTGAAATGCTGTACATACAGACTCCAGCCACCATGAACACTTCAAATCAGTGAAATGGTCATGGTGCAAGGATTAACACTTTGAGTGTTTGCATATGTAAAAGGGCACTCCAGGCACCAAAACAATACTAGTGCCTATCTCACACATTTGTCTTTATATAACCAAAACAACTTAATCTAAATTAAGTTATGGTGCTAGGAGGCACCCCAGCTCACTCTTACATCTAGCTGTTAAACTGTTCTCCAACGGTTTAACCCCAAACTTGCCTGCAGCGCCAATTACAGCTCCCCTCAGGCATCTGACTTCTGAAGTTTAGGTTTTAGGAAGTGCAGTGTGTCACCGGACAGGGGTGCTGCTGATTGGCTGAAGGTGATCAACTGATGCTCTCTGCCAATCAGTGACTTTTCCAAGCAAGTTTTGTGAATGGGGAAACATACCTTTCTCAACAGTTTACCCCTTGAGGAAAGAGTGAGCCCGGGGCTTCCTGGCACCATAACAAATTCATTTCGATGAAGTTGTTATGGTGCTTAAACTGTCCCATTAACCCCTTAAAGGGACACTATAGTCACCTGAACAACTTTAGCTTAATGAAGCAGTTTTGGTGTATAGAACATGCCCCTGCAGCCTCACTGCTCAATCCTCTGCCATTTAGGAGTTAAATCCCTTTGTTTATGAACCCTAGTCACACCTCCCTGCATGTGACTTGCACAGCCTTCCATAAACACTTCCTGTAAAGAGAGCCCTATTTAGGCTTTCTTTATTGCAAGTTCTGTTTAATTAAGATTGTCTTATCCCCTGCTATGTTAATAGCTTGCTAGACCCTGCAAGAGCCTCCTGTATGTGATTAAAGTTCAATTTAGAGATTGAGATACAATTATTTAAGGTAAATTACATCTGTTTGAAAGTGAAACCAGTTTTTTTTTTTTTTTTTTCATGCAGGGTCTGTCAATCATAGCCAGGGGAGGTGTGGCTAGCGCTGCATAAACAGAAACAAAGTGATTTAACTCCTAAATGACAGTGAATTGAGCAGTGGAATTGCAGGAGAATGATCTATACACTAAAACTGCTTTTTTTTTTAGCTAAAGTAATTTAGGGAACTATAGTGTTCTTTTAAGGACACAGCTTTTTTTTTTTTTTTAAGGACACATACTCGTTTTCCTGGCACTCTAGTGCCCTGAGGGTGCCCCCACCCTCAGGGTCCCCCTCCCGCCCGGCTCTTGAAGGGGGAAAGGGGTAAAAACGTACCTTTTTCCAGCGCTTGGCGGGGAGCTCTCCTCCTCCGATCCTCCTCTTCTCCTCCCATGCGGCTGAATGCGCACGCGCGGCAAGAGCTGCGCGCGTATTCAGCCGGTCACATAGGAAAGCATTATCAATGCTTTCCTATGGACGCTTGCGTGCTCTCACTGTGATTTTCACAGTGAGAATCACGCAAGCGCCTCTAGCGGCTGTCAATGAGACAGCCACTAGAGGAAATAGGGGAAAGCTTAACCCATTCATAAACCTAGCAGTTTCTCAAACAATGGGTTAACCCTAGCTGGACCTGGCACCCAGACCACTTCATTAAGCTGAAGTGGTCTGGGTGCCTAGAGTGGTCCTTTAATGACACAAGCAATTTTTGCATTTTCTTGCTGTTTGCGTTCACCTGCAATTTGCATGTCTCTCGTTTATTGCACCGACACATATTATAATAATAATAATAAAAAAAAAAATAAAAAAAAAAATAAAAAAAAATAAATATATATATATATATATATATATATATATATATATATATATATATATATATATATATATATGCATATTTATTATTAAAAAAAAGAAAATGCAAAACAAAAGAAAGATTTTGTGTTTTTTTACAGTTTTTGCAATAATAATGTGTGCTAATTAGTGCAGGTTAAAGAAAGTAATTAAAAATAAATTCATTTAGTTGTTCTGATTTACAGAATATATAATGTGTCTGGGATTTTAAGTTTTTTTTGATAGTTACAGGTCACAAAGCACAAGGAGTAAAATAAACTTTTAATGTGGAGCGATTTTAGAATTTGGTATGTTTGTCTTGTAAGCTTAATAGCCATAATTTTTTTTTTTTTAACTTTTTTTTTTCTTCTTAAATGTTTTACACGTTCTTAACTTTTTTTTTTTTTTTTACACTTTTACATTTTTTTTTCTAAACTTTTTCTTTTACCGTTAACCCTTAACTAGCAGTAAGCAGCACTAACAGTAAATTCCCTCCTTTCCCATAACTCCCACCCACTCCAGCTAGCAAAATATATCATTTTAAAATATTTAAATATTTAATTAAATAAATTGAACCCCTGAGGGTTAAAAAAATAAATACAAATTAATCCTCAGGGGTTAAAAGAAATTAGATAACAGTATAATACGGCGATCTGTATTTTGATCACTGTAGGCAGTGATCAACTGGCAGGGAAGGGGTTACTTTTTATTTAGACTGAGTAAAGGGTTTTTTTGTTTTTGTTTTTTTTTTTTACCTTTTTTAAAGCTTATTTTAAAACTTTTTTTATTAACCCCTAGTTAGCCTAACACCAAATTCCCCAATTCCCTACTAAAGTCATCCCATCCCAGCTAGCTAAATATATATTTTTTTTAAATTAATAAAATAAATTTAACCCCCGAGAATTAAAAAAGAAAAAAAATCAGATGACATTAAAATGTATACCCTGCCAATTGATCACTGTAGTCAGTGATCAATTGGCAGGGAAGGGGTTAATTTGATTAAATTGTTATTTATTTTTACACAGGGAGAAGAGGATCATCAAAGACTGAGTGCATTTCAATTAAAATTAAAGTGTGTGGGTGTGTCTATTTAGACACCTGCCTCCACCAAACGAGAATTTGAATCAATGCATCTCTATGGGGAACATTCTGCCCCTCCATACAGAGCGTGGAGACGCTCTAGTGCCATCAGAGTGATTTTTACTAGGCAGCAATGTTATTTATTTTATTTATTTATTTGTGTATGTATGTATGTATGTATGTATGTATGTATGTGTGTGTGTGTGTGTGTGTGTGTGTGTGTGTGTGTGTGTTATATATATATATATATATATATATATATATATATATATATATATATATATATATATATATATATATATATATATATATATATATATATGTGTGAAAAGGCAGTGTTTACATTGAAAGGTCTGTAGATATAAGCTATAGACCCCAGAACAACTACTAGCTGTAGTGTTGGAACAAGAAGAAGATACAAATTAGGATCAAAGGCCAGCTCTTATAATAGAGCATCCTGACATTACTCAATCAACTGTGTAGTGTGTCACAGGATATAAGGGTGAAAGGTGCTCCTTAATCCATATCACAAATATATAGGCACTTGGGGCAGTAGGCTGCAGGTAGCACTAAAATGTTTAAAACTGGAATATCTAACACCATTAGCAATTAAACTGCCACTATAAAAGTAGCCTTAAGTTGGAACTGACAGACCCACAAATCTCAGCCACCAATCTACTTGAAAAGAGGTCTCTTATTAGTAAGGTGAGGAAAAGCCTCTGTGTCAGTGCACCAAACTGATATTCAGCCTGTATCCCAACCACCAAACTTCACTGCTTCAAGGCAGGCCTCCTTCCCACATCTCCACTAAGTAAGACCGAAATTAGATGATTATTAATAAAGCCTATACTGAGAATTACTTATTTATATAGCACCAGCTTATTTCGCAGCGCTTTACAATAAGAAGGAAATTTACCAAATGAGACCACAAAATGTAACAGGAACAATAGGTTGTTGGGGACCCTGCTCGAACGATCTTACAATATAGAGAAGGTGGGATATAAACCCACAATAGGATGGGTATTGAGGGAGACAGCAAATAGACATGGTGGGAAAGTAGCAGAACTGGAGGTGAGTCAAGTGTGGCCCTTTTTAGGGGAGAGCAAGAGGAAGGTTTGAGAGAGAGAGAGAGAGAGAGAGAAGTTAATCTTGGAGGCCATAAGCAATCCTGAAAAGATGGGTTTTGAGGGACTTCTTAAAGGATTGAAGACTAGGGGAGAGTCTGTCAGAGGCTATTCCAAAAGATAGGAGCAGCTCGTGAGAAGTCTTGCATGCGTGAATTTGCCGTAAGTATGTGAGCAGAAGACAGGAGATGGTCACCAGTAGAGCGGAAAGATCGAGAGGAGGCATACCTATGAATCAGTGAAGAAATGTAAGAGGGGCTAGAGTTGGCTAGAGCATTATAGGTAAAGGTTCGTATTTTAAATTGACACATGTAGGGTAGAGGAAGCAAGTGTATGGATTAATAGAGGGGTGAGATGTGAGAGGAGCGACAGGAGAGAAAGATCAGCCTGGCAGCAGCATTCATCAGATTGTAGCATTACGGCTTCTGGGGAGAGCAATTAGGAGGGAATTGCAGTAATCCATGCGAGAGGTTACTAGAGCATGAACAAGCTCCTTGGCAGCATCTTGCATAAGAAAGGGGCGTATGTGGGCAATGGTTTTTAAGATGGAATCGACAGGTTTTAGAAATAGACTGGATATGAGGCGCAAAGGTGAGGTCAGGATCAAAAATGACACCAAGACAGTGATCGTGAAAGGATGGGGTGAGGCAGGTACCGTTAACCTGCAGGGAAAGTGAAAGAGGAGGTGGATCAGCGTTATGAGGAGGAAAAATAAGAAACTCCGTTTTAGAGAGATTGAGTTTCAGAAAGCGGGAGGACATCCAATCAGAGATAGAAGAGAGGCAATTGGTGACACGTTGTAGGACAGCAGGGGAGAGGTCAGGGGAGGAGAGGTATATCTGGGTGTCGTCGGTGTACAGGTGGTAGTGGAATCCATATGAATTAATGAGTTTGCCAAGAGAGGCAATATATAGAGAGAGAGAGAGAGAGAGAGAACAAAAGGGGACCAAGAACCTTGAGGGACTTCCAACTGAGACAGGATGAGGAGGGGAGGTGTCGTTTGAAAAAGAGACACTGAAGGAGTATTGGTAGAGATAGGAGGAGAACAAAGAGGGCTGTATCACAGAGACCAAGATATTGAAGAGTTAGGAGAAGGAGGCCATGATCAACATTGTCAAAGGCAGCAGAGAGGTCAAGAAGAATTGGTATGGAGTAGTGGCCATTGGATTTAGCTGCGATTAGGTCATTTGTAACTTTAATAAAAGTCTCAGTAGAGTGGAGAGGGCAGAAGCCAGACTGAAGAGGATCGAGGAGGGATAAAGACAAGTCTTTCTAGAAGTTTTGAGGAAAAGGAAAGCAGGGATATGGGACGATAGTTGGAAGACTGGTCTAGAGATGGCGTTTTTTAGGATGGGTACAACAGTAGCATGCTTAAGGGAAGCCGAGACAACACCAGATGAAAGAGCAGTTTAGGATGTGTGTTAAGGATGGTACAAGACAAGGGCTGATAAGGTGGGAAAGTACTCTATCAAGCGGACAGGTGGTGGGACGAGAGGAGAAGCGAAGCCACCTCCTGTTCTGTAGCTGGGGAGAAGGCCTGTAGGGTAGGTCGATGTGTGGTAGCGAAAGGGAGGAGCAAATGGGGGAGAATTCAGTTTGAAGGGCAAAGGAGAGAGTTGAATGTATTTAAGAGACGCCTGGGATTGCGTAAGCATGAACTAACAAGAGTACTGGAGACCATATCTTCAGAAGGATATTGATACCTTAGAAAGGGTTCGGAGAAGGGCTACTAAACTGGTTCATGAATTGCGGGATAAAACTTACCAGGAAAGGTTAAAGGATCTTAACATGTAAAGCTTGGAGGAAAGACGAGACGGGGTGATATGATAGAAACATCTAAATATATAAAGGGAATCAACACCGTAAAGGAGGAGACTATATTTAAAAGAAGAAAAACTACCACAACAAGAGGACATAGTCTTAAATTCGAGGGATAAAGGTTTTAAAATAATATCAGGAAGTATTACTTTACTGAGAGGGTAGTGGATGCATGGAATAGCCTTCCAGCTGAAGTGGTAGAGGTTAACACAGTAAAGGAGTTTAAGCATGAGTGGTATAGGCATAAGGCTATCCTAACTATAAGAGACTAATGAAAGTATTTAGAAAATTGGGCAGACTAGATGGTCCGAATGGTTCTTATCTGCCGTCACATTCTATGTTTCTTTGTTTCTATAGCACACTACCAGCACACACCGCTGTGTGTGTATGTATGTATGGTGTGTGTTTGTGCTTTAGGGTGCAAGCCCCAATGCAATAGGCTGCGCACGCCTATGATTGTATGATAACTGGGTTATGCCCCATGCTTGGAACCTTTTTCACAGTGTCATGAAAGGGAAGGGGCATAGTCATTATCACATAAAGCCAGGGTGAATAGCATTTTCACAACTATGGTGTCCCTTTAAGCAAATTAAAGGAACATTCTGGTCACCATAACAACTTCACCTAAATGAAAATGCTATGCCAGGAAGCACCTGTGTGTGTTTAACCCCAAAGGCTTCCTCCAGCTCCAGGTCGCTCAGTGGTGTTCGGCTTCTGAAAAAGTGTCAGGAAGTGCAGATTGACGTCAGGAATGGGTGCCACTAATTGGCAAGAGTGGACGCTCTAAATGTTTTACTTTTTTATGAATGGAGAGCTACTGATTGGCTTAGAGTGCCAGCTGACCGCTCTAGCATATCAGCAACACCCCTACCCAGCGACACTCTGTGCTTCCTGACAATAAAACTAAATAAAAGTGAACACGTTAACAATGATGGATATTTTTTTTTTTTTTTTTTACCTGGGGAGATGAGAAGGTCCAGAGCTTCCCTGCCAGGCCCAGGTACCAAAGCCTTATGATGTGGAGGGTTTACTTCATTTGTCCTTCCTGCTCCAATTTCCTTTTCCTCGCCTTCATTTGACTGTCTTCTTTTTCTTCTGACACTGTTTTCTATCCTTGGATCCTTCTGCTCCTTTACATTTCTGCTTATTTTGCTCCTTTCTCATTCTGATCCCTTTCTGCTTCTTGCAGACCCTTTCTGCTCCTTCTCCTACTTTACCTTTGTGCTCATTCTGTCCCTTTCTGCTCTTTGCAGACCCTTTCTGCTCTTTGCAGACCCTTTCTGCTCTTTGCAGACCCTTCCTGCTCTTTGCAGACCCTTCCTGCTCTTTGCAGACCCTTCCTGCTCTTTGCAGACCCTTCCTGCTCTTTGCAGACCCTTCCTGCTCTTTGCAGACCCTTCCTGCTCTTTGCAGACCCTTCCTGCTCTTTGCAGACCCTTCCTGCTCTTTGCAGACATTTCCTGCTCTTTGCAGACATTTCCTGCTCATTTCTGCTCCTTCTCCTACTTTACGTTTGTGCTCCTTCTGACCCTTTCTGCTTCTTCTGACCCTTTCTGCTTCTTCTTCTTTACCTTTGTGCTGCTTTACCTTCCAGCTCATTGCTGACCCTTCCTGTTCATTTCTGTTCCTTTGTGCTCCCTGCTGTCCCTTCCAGCTCCCTGCTGTCCCTTCCAGCTCATTTCTGTTCCTTCTCCTTTCTCACTTCCCTAATCTATAGGCTGCCCCCCCATGCCTCACTTCCCTAATCTATAGGCTCTCTGTTGCCTGCATGTGCTGCTCCCCTGCGTTCTCAGTGAACAGAGAGAAGCAGGGATAAGATGTAGCTTCCTATTCCTGTCTCTCTCCGTACACAGCGCCTACTGGCCGGCGCCGGTATTGCAGTTCATTTTCAATCTCAAGAAAAATGGCAGAACAAGCTGAAAAATCCAGGGGGAGGGGGGCAAGTGCCCCTCCTGGGCCCCCCCCTCCCCTCCCCTCCCCCTTGCGGACGCCCATGAACATGATGTTGTGTATACAAAAGAAAAGCTGTGGAGGCTCCTAATGGGTCTTCAGTAATCTCTACAGTTTTCTACTCTTGCACACATGGGACTACTTGATGATGATGATTCTCCTTGGCGGTGCTGAGGAGGGATAGCTTCTGGTATAATC
Organism: Pelobates cultripes; assembly: GCA_933207985.1. Lineage (NCBI taxonomy): Eukaryota > Metazoa > Chordata > Amphibia > Anura > Pelobatidae > Pelobates > Pelobates cultripes. The sequence goes on from OW240914.1 coordinate 107,395,438, forward strand.
CCCTCTTCTTCCTAGCTGCCACCTTACATTGAAATGCAGAGAGACCTCCTTTATGTGAGAACAGAGCAGTGGACTGTTGTTAGTGAAACATATTTCTTTATTCCAATTTACACAATGTGCCTCGTAATGTGAATGTGTAAGGAATTAATAGAAATAACTTTTTTTTTTTTTTTGTGTAAATTGCAGCCAAGACGCAGGGTAGGAGTTGCCATTGGAGAGCAAATCTTGGATCTAAGTGTCATCAGACATCTCTTCACTGGTCCTTTCCTATCTAGTAACCAAGATGTTTTCAATCAGGTATAGTATGTTTTCTTTGTGTGTGTGTGTGTGTGTGTTAATTCTAAATGTTCTGGTCTTAAATCCCAAACTAAATGCGCTGACTATCTTACAATCTTCTTCTGTTGAGAACTTTGCAGCAACCAAGAACATTGCTCATCTAACCCCGAGTTGTCTCCCCTACTACACACATCCCAATTCATGGCCCTCCCAAATAAACTACTCTTTTAGAAACCTCTTTGATGCTCATGCCCATGGCATTATTAGAATGTAAGCACTAGAGTTTAAACCTCAATTAATCAGTTTGATTATTTTAGTTACATGCTACGAACAACTAAGAATTAACTTCTTAGTATGTCAAAAGAGGGAGAAAATTAAATCTACTAGTGCAAGAAGAAACTGCGAGATAGAGAGAGAGATAGATAGATAGAGATATATATATATATATATATATATATATATATATATAGATGGATGTATCTATAATCTCTATCTTTAAAATTTTCTAAATTATTATGAATTTTTTTTTTTTTTTTTCTTTGTTCCTTTAGCCAACCTTTAACAAATTTATGGCCCTCGGGCACAACGCTTGGACAGAGGTTCGACACTTCCTTCAAAAACTGCTAAGCATGCCTGAGCCATTACTGAAAGACAACAAAGAACTCCGGGAAAAGTAAGAAGGGATACTTGACGATGTTATATTAAATTGCATATAATCAAGCAACACAATATACTTGTGCTTTTTTTTTTTTTTTGGAGATATGAATGTCTGTATTTTTTTGCGTCCAGGATAAAAAAGGGGGTACTTAGTGCAGGAACTATAGTATCTATTCTGACTTTAAATTAAGTCTCAGTACTAGACTTGGGCATACGATTTCAAATGAAAAGCGATTTGTCTGATTCTGGAAAAAAGGAATATCGCGCTTTGGAGTTCTGCCTGTGGTGCCAAAAAATGGTGGGAGCACGAAGTATGGTTTCACTTGCCTTAATTCTATCTTCTTATCTCACCCCTGCTAGTTTGCTAAAACACACAATGGTAGCAATAAAGGCATTAATTGAAAACCAATTAATCTGTTCCGGAGGTCAGAATGAGCTAGCATGGAAACCAACCCACAATGCATAACACACAGTAAAAGGCATGCAAACAACGAAGTTTAGCTCCCTACCTTTCCACCGCTTGAGAAATGCACCAAAAAAGTTCCAAAAAGTCCCAAAACCGTTGCAAAAAAACTCTAGAATGGCTCCAAAACTCTATGCAAAAACCGCACCAACACCTGCACACTTGATGTCCGGTGCTACCCACAGACTCCAGCATGCATGGGGGCAGCGGTATAAACCTCCCAGGTGCAATGCATCCTGGGTAAACTTGCTTCGTATTGTGAAAAAATTCATAAACCGAGGCATTATTTTTCAATGGATTTTCATTTGTAAACTGAAAATTGTTAACCGAGGCGTTTGTAAACGGAGGTACCACTGTAATTGCAAATAATTTAGCTCATTGATGCCACTGATGCTGTTTATTTTGCCTTATTTCGCTTGTAATGCAAAGTCTACATATTGATGTAATACCCATGCAACAGTATTTGTTCTGACTGTTTTCTCACATTTATTGAGTTTGCGGATCAATAAAGCATATTCTTATGTGTGTGTGTGTGTGTGTGTGTATATATGTATATGTATGTGTGTGTGTGTGTGTGTGTGTGTGTGTGTATATGTATGTGTGTGTGTGTGTGTGTGTGTGTGTGTGTATATATATATATATATATATATATATATATATATATATATATATATATATATTTATATTTATTTTTTTTGCTTCTCCTTTTGATTTTTCTTGCTCTCTGTTGGCTACGTCTCACTTGGTTTGTGAACCAGATCTGTGAATAAAGAGCCAGATGGTGTGAAATGCACTTATAAGTGTATTGTAAAATATATGTATATATTTTGCAGTAAGTGGTATTTGTGTGTTATTTTGGTTGTCCAAATCATATTTCCAAAACCATTGCATAGACAAAGGTTTTTTCCAAACCAAAACACCACATGGATAAAACTCAATTTGCCAGGAACAAATGTTATTGATATATTTTATTCAGACGAATGTAATTTTTTATTTTTTTACTGTGCACAAGTCTACTAACTATTTCAAATTGCTCAATGCTCCCAAGTAAACATTCTTGCCTTTCATTTTTAATTCAGAAACAAACTGAAAGGACATCCTTGCACACCGCTAGTAGACATTATTTTATCCAATGTAGCCCTACATTAAGCATCTTGTTATAAAACACGAAAGACTTCATGTAATGGACCTGAGTCATGCCAGCAAGCATTATTTGTTGCACTATAGAACAAAATGTATTTAAATGAGATGTGCGTAGTGTTTACATGGAATACCTGGCTGATTACCGGGTTAATTGATTGTATAGGAATGTGCTATGTGTTGGATCACAAGGCAGGTTTTGCATAATAACTTCTTCCTTCAAAGCTCGGCACCAAACTGTTTCCCTAGGGCAGGGGTAGGCAACCTTTTAGTAGTACTGTGCCAAAACAAGATCTTGAAGTTCCTTGGCACGACGGTCCCCTTTTAATTAATTAATTTTATTTTTGTTTTGGTGTGTATGTTGCTGAATTGAGCTTGTGTTTATTTGTGGGTGCTGCAGTTGCATTGTAATGTGTTTGTGCTGATGTTATACTGCATATTAGACATGTGCAATTAGTTTCGTTCCGAATGTAAATTCAAATGCTTCCAAATGGCAGAAATGCCTACTTGCCGAAGTGCTTCGGATTTCTGAAAGTGGCAAAACAAGAGAGGGAGGGAAAATGACATGGAATGATGACAGAAATCTAGACCAATAAGCTAATTCCTGGCACTGGGAGCCCTATAGATGTGGTGGCAGTCCGGGCACCTTACCCTACCTCTACACTTAACCCTAGGTGTGTAAGCGAGGGTTAGGGAGCCCTACAGATATGTAAGTGGTTGTGGTGACAAGAGAGCGATGCTTACGAATGTGCCAGATTTCTCTTACTTACCCGAATTTCTGAACCAAATTTTTTTTTTATTTATTTTTTTTTTTTTTGCCCATGCACATCCCTACTGTATATGTTCATTAATAGTTTGTGATATTGTATATGATGCCTATAAATGGGCTGCTTTTGGAATTTTGTGTGTGGATAATATGTCGCATTGTGTGTATGTGTGAGGCTGCTTGGGGTATTGCACATGAGAGGCTGCTTGTGGGGTTGTGTATGTGGATTGGCAATCACTGCTAGTGTTTTACTAGCAGATATATGAAGCCCCACTGGGACTCCTGATAGGCATTCCGAGTGCCACAGGTTGCTGACCCCTGGGCTATAGAATGCAAATGAGTAAGTGTGCTTGCCGTGGGAGTCAAAGCTGATTTTAGGTAGAAGATGCCATTACTGTAACAACTAAGTGAGTCATTTTGGATTTGTGTGGGTTTTTTATTTTAACTGCTGATGTAAAGTGTTTTTTCAACAATTATTATTTATTTTTTTTTTCTCTTGTATGCACTGTGGCTATTTCTGTTCATAAATATTCCTTTATTAAGCTTTGCCTATGTCTGGTAAAGAATCACTGCTTAAAGAGACTCTAATAGTATTTTTTTACTTTTATTTAATCGATATGTAGCTAGGGGTGTGTGTGTCTTTAATTTTTTTTTAATCTAATTTGCTTGCGGAACCAAGTCATCCTATTTATAAATTCTCTTGATGTTGGCAGTTTTTTTTTTTTTTTTTCTTTTCTTTAATTTAGCGTTAAGTGTGGGTGGTGATAAGTGGTATTTTAATCATTCTTTTCAGTCTAGTGCAGACAAATGGTGAATTTTATTAACCCTTTCACCCCCAGAACCAAGTCACAAGAATGCTTGTTCGCATTGTGATAATTTGAAGTTGTTTTTATTTTATATTTTTTTCTTCAAATGTATCCCAATTTCTTCATCATTTCACATCTTTGCCGTTGTTTAGCTACAATCATTCCATATTAATTATGTATCTGTCTATTTCCAGGGCTTTTGTGCTACAATCCAAAGCAATTCTTCACCTGCCAGCAGACATTGGTAAGAATTGTTGATTACACACACTAGAAGTGAATTAACATGATAATTAAGCAGGTTCTTCACTTCTTTATGCAAATTAATTTCATGATTGTGTTTGCCAGGATAACCACTTGTGTTTCTGAATAAACGTGCTACAACTGGCATGATGGGGCTCTTTTATAGGTAAAGGCACAATATGGGCACCTAAACCACTTCATCTCACTTAGTTCCCAACTGTCCCGTTTTTGCCGGTACAGTCACGGCAAGCTGGAGTCTGTCCCGGGCAATTCACTCTCCCGGGTCAGTCCCGGCAACTTGCTGGCCATGTGCTTTTATTATTTTCCCTCAGACTGGAACAGCCTGTTACAGTCCAAGGGAATTTTAGTACTGGGGTACTAAAGCTGCTGGGGAGAGACGCTCGGAGCTGCATTGAGGCTGCTTGGGCCGGAGGGAGCACTGAGAGTCTCCCTTCCAAATTCCCAGCAGCTTGCCTGGCACAAAGACTCCTCCGCCTCGCGGACATGGGCTCCGCCCCTACGACACAAGCTCCGCTGTGGTATGCTGGCTCCATCTCCCGCACAAAAGCTCTGCCCCTGCTAAGTCGGAGGAAGAGGCCCAAGATGGGTATCTGACCTCCCAGCAACAGTACGCGTGCACACGCAGCCTGCGCATGTGTGTTTTCGGCAGCCTGTGTGTATGTAATAAATTTGTTGGCGACCCAATAAATATAAGATTAATTTTATTGATAATAAAATAAATAAAAAAATTCCTGTGAGTTGTTGTGTACGAATGGCCCCAGTGCACGACTTTGCTCAGCGGCCCATAACGCAGGTAAGATGGTACTGTTTGTGTGTGTGTCAGTGAGCTTCTATTTAGTGAGCTTGTGTGTGTCAGTGAGCTTGTTGGTTTGTGAACTAATGTATGTTCTATTATATAGACACAACTCTCTGACTGTTTAGGTCTTTCTATATTTCAACTTGTACTAACTGTATTGCCACTGATACCCAACTTGCCTGATATAGCTGCTGTGCTGCGAATGTATCTATTGCATACCAACTATACATGATACTGTTGCTGGGAACTTGGTGTTATAAAGGTCTACTCAACAAAGAGAATTGCAGGGAATTTTGCACGTCCTGATCTGCTGCTTTTTATATTTTTTTTACTAGCTTATTGACTCTCCTCTGATTTATTTACACTTTTATTTTTACAATTTGTCCAGTACCCCATCAGGCACGGTATTTTATAGCTGTATAGAGCAGCCCGTACCATAATAATGTTGACATACTTAAAATAAACCTTTTTATAGACTGCTTGGAAAGAAGAGAATCTTAACATTTCTGGTCAGCCCCAATTTCTATTTGTATTCAGCCCATTTTGTTGGTAAATACATAGTTACATAGCTGGAAAGAGATTTGCGTCCAAGTTCAGCCTTCCTCACATTTGTTTTTTGCTGTTGATCCAAAAGAAGGCAAAAATACCCAGTTTAAAGCACTTCCAATTTTGCAACAAGCTAGGAAAAAAAAATCCTTCTTGGCCCCAGAATGGCAGTCAGATTTATCCTTGGATCAAGCAGTTATTACCCTACCTTGAAAGATTATATCATTGAATATTCTGTTTTTGCAAGTATGCATCTAGTAGCTGTTTGAACATCTGTATGGACTCTGATAAAACAACTTCTTCAGGCAGAGAATTCCACATCCTTCTTGTTCTTACAGTAAAAAATCCTTTCCTTTGCCTTAGACGAAATCTTCTTTCTTCCAGTCTAAACGCATGACCTCGTGTCCTATGTAAAGTCCGGTTACAAATTGTATAAATGGAAAAAATATATTTGCATGTTTTTGTGTATGTCAATGACTTGTAAAGAAATGTAATGATAATATGGCTGAATTAATTCTCTAATTTATCACACAATTTAAAATGAATAAAAATGAAATCCTTAAACAAAACCTGATCACCCTTATTTTGGGGGGAATAGAAAGAGGCCTATATTTGCAAGATGGGCAGCTATGACCTATTAATACATTGTTTTGAAGTGTAAATACAGAGTATGGTGACAATTGTATCATTTTTGTTATAGTCAGTTAGCATCCTATCCAAACAGACACAGGTGTATGCCCTGACCTTGGAGTACAGTTCTAGAAATTCAAAATAAATGAGTGAAACTGCACACACACTAGCACTTCATTACCACTTTTGCGTACTATTTCTTTTCTTCTTTTGAACGTTCAAATGGTTCTAGGTCCATAGGTGCTTTGGACTGCAGTCCTGTGATGCTTAGTAAGGATTTAAATATTAAATTGTGTGTTATTATGAATGTTGCACTAAAAGGAATACAAAAAAAAAAAACCCCTGCAGTGCAACTCAAGGAAAGAAAAAGAAGAAAAATATTTGAGAAGGTAGCTAATTCTTATGTCTATACACCTCCCAGGAGATTACACAGATTTTTATTCTTCAAAGGATCATGCAACAAACGTGGGGATTATGTTCAGAGGGAAGGATAATGCTCTGATGCCAAACTGGTGAGTTGAAGCCATTTTATGTTTGCAAAATGTGTTCCCTATAGTAGTTCTTCCAGGATTTAGCATTTACCAATATTAAATCCTTGACGATGTCAATCATAGCTGGACATTTGGTGGTCCCTTCATAACTTATTGAAAACATTGCTTTAATATGCCTGTTCGCTGGAGCAGGGTTGGATTGCAGTCTGGATCATCATTCCATCTACTACTCCATGGGATTCTGAGTCCTCCAGGTATATACGCATTATTGCTACTTCTAATTGTATTCTATGAATGTACCTGGCAGAGTTTATTAAGAAATGGAAAACCAAATCATAGGTGAAATTTCGGCCTCCTATTCGGTATATTCAATTGGGTAACCCTGCTTTATATACGTTAAATCCGCTTTTATTCTGTTGGTAAGCAGAGTAAAATATTTTAAATTTGCAATTTTTTTTCTTCTATAATAACTAGTTGAGCTACATTTGATTTAATTTGACATATTCAGATTTGCTAAAATCTCCTTGTGGTTTCATAGGCTACACCTTCCTGTTGGGTATCATGGTCGGGCATCCTCTGTAGTGGTGTCAGGAACGCCAATCCGAAGACCTAGGGGACAAATTAGACCAAATGATGGTACATTAAAACACGATTTATTTTTATTGGATTTGGTTTTATTTTAACTTTATTTTTTTAATTTATTTTGTTTTGTTCCTCCTCCCTCCCCTATCTGTATTTCAGACCAGCCCCCTATATTCGAGGCCAGCAAGCTCCTGGATATTGAATTAGAAATGGTGAGTTATACCGCCTGCTGCTAGAGCCTTGTCTTGCAAAACAGGAAGGTCTGGAAGGTGCATTCTTAAGGCAAGCATATAGTGTCTGCTTTAATACAAGACAGCTTTACTTGTGAACCTCACCATTCACCAGTCTTGCAAATGCAGTTAACCATATGTACTCATGTGGCAATAAGCAGCATTGATATGCTGGGGATGCCCAGCTGACATTCTTGGCTTATCACTGCCACTCATTACTGTGCTCGGCTCAGGGCCCTCATTCAGTGTAAAACTGATCAAGAATGGTTTGACAATGAACAGTGGAAAGGTGCCCAGGAACTCCAAACACACTAACCACTTCAATAAGATGAAGTGGTCATGGTTTCTAGTGTTTCTTTAAGGCTCAGTTGGATAAATACTGTTGTAATTGCGAGCCAACTTTCAGCATCTCAGACACAATAGCCGAATAAGGGGGAACCCATAAGAGAACTTTCTGCATTAATCAGACTAATTTTGGTGTGAATTATGGAATTGTGTTTTTCACCTAATTTCAATTCACTGATACGTATACAGGCAGATGGGGGAGCCAGACCTGTCAAGACTAGAGCATCCCCTTTAGACATGTGCAATTCGTTTCAAATGTACATTCGGACGAATTTCATGCAATTCGGATGCTTACGAATGTCCGAAGTACCTAAGTTCGGTAGTTCGGAAGTGCCGAACCAAATGACATTGGTCTGAATTGACAAAGTTCCGAAGTGCTTTGGATTTGTGAAAAGTGGAAAAACGAGAGAGGGAGGGAAAAATTACGTGAATGATGACAGGAATCTTGACCAATAAGCGAATTCCTGGCTTTGGGAGCCCTATAGATGTGTTTGTGGTATCAGTCCTGGCACTGGGAGCCCCCTGCCCATAGTGCCAGGACTGCCACCACAACCACTTACACATCTATAGGGCACACAGTGCCAGGATTGCCACCACAACCACTTACTAGACCTGTGCAATTCGTTTCTTCCATTCGGATGCTTACCAAGTTCCAAATTGCAGAAGTTCGGAAGTGCTGAACTGAACGCCATTGGTCCTAATTGCCGAAGCAGGCACATTTTTAAAAAAATAGTTTTTTGTTTTTTTTTTACTTACCCGAATTTCCAAACCAAATTTTATTTCTTGCTCATGCATATCCCTAATGCCATTGACACAACAAAGGGCAGACTGACCCAAAAAAGGATTGTTTTAGCATGAATTAATACATGAACAAAAATGGGGGGGGATAATTTCTGCTTACAATGTCCCTTCTAACTTTTTAGAAGAGAACTGTCACCTCAACTATGTATTTTACTATAACGATCCTTTCATAAAGTTTTGAAAGGAAATGGTTTCTTTGTTAAATAAAGGGTGTTTTTATTTTAAAAAAAAAAACCTGCCATATACATACACCTTAAGTCAAGCAGTGTTTGAATTTGACCGTCCGTCTCATGAAGTCAAAGCACTGTACAGAGAGTAAAGCAGTAAAGTCCATAGAGACTCTATCTATATAATATTATTATAGTTTTTTTATAGTGCATGTATATGGTGGAAGGATCCTGTCCTTTTTCTTCTTTGCAGCACTGGCGTTCAGCTTCTCTACGCTGAACTGTTCCCATAGAGTTGCATTGATTTAATACATCTGAGGTGATGCTAATTGGCGCAGAGTGACGTTTTGAGGCACATGCACAATAGCATCAAGATTGATGTCCGCCACAGAGGTGGAACTAGCCGCGGTGAGACTGGGGTGGGACAAAGTGAGTAAGATCACCTTTTCAAAGCAAGGCAAGGAGGGCTGGGAACCTAAATAGCCATACCAGGACTATAGTGTCAGGAATATATGTTTGTATTCCTGACACTGTAGTGTTTCCTTTTAAGGCTTTTTTAAATGACTTTCTATGTAAATATGCCACCTTTCTATATTGAATATTGTTTTGCTTTGTCTCAAAGGCTTTCTTTGTGGGTCCTGGAAACAATCTCGGAAATCCCATTCCTATTCACAAAGCCCACGAGCACATCTTTGGGATGGTATTGATGAATGATTGGAGTGGTAAGAAACGTTCATTTTGTTTAATATCACATGAATATACTGGTTAGCAGTGATTTAATGCAGATAGGGTTATTCAGTAAAGTGAGAATTATCTGCAATTCAAAATAAATGTCACACTTTAGGCAGAAAAGCCGAGCTGTAACAAAAATTCTCCAAGTGAGCTATGCTTCTGGTTCTTCTAATTTGGCTTTAAATTCACTTTGAATACCGAACAATTCTGTCTTTAGTGAATAGCCCTAAAAGCATTGTTTGGGTTCTGTAGCACGCCAGATAGCTTCAAGTTTTAAAGTAAACAAAAACAAATCTATATGCAAATCCGGACACATTAATAAGCTGAGGTGCACTAAATGATGTACAGCGAACTTATTACTCATTAACTAAAGTGAAAATTTAACGTTGTAAGTAGCCAAGCAACTTTGGTCTTACATTTCACTTTGGATTTTAACTTTAGTAAATGATCCTCCACCCCCCCCATTTTGTGTAGTAAAAAAAAAAAAAAAAAAAAAAGAAAAACATATAAGAATTCACAGAACTGGCAAAAGCTCAGAATACTCTGTAGCTTGTCCTTTGGCAAATCCCTGCTCCGTTCTCAAAGTTTTTGCTCACACTTCTGACATTACAGAGAGAACATATACCATTTGCATATCAGACTGATTCACCCATAAGGGCAATCCAGATCCAAAATGACAACAACTTCCCTTTTTATATGTGTGATACAGCAACCTCGAAGATCATCTTGGTCTACTTTGGGCCTTATCAGCAAGGTATAGCTGATATCCCTCTAAGCACAGTAAGCCAGGTGTCCATCTCTGGAATACCCTTTTAAATCCCCAATATTAGTATTAAACCTTGTTTGTGTGGTGTATGGCACAACTTATCTGAAAATAGCAATGTTGGCTATCTTTCAGTTGTGCTTTTCCTCCTAAGTGTCCCGATTTTCAGGTCCTGTCCGAGGTTCCCTGGAGTCCCCAACAAGCAGAGAGTGAGTGCATCGTAATTCTAGCAGATACCCCCCCCTTTCTTGGTGGGTCTTACTCTTTAGGCAGGACCAGTGATGCATTCACATCACACACGCCCCTTTTACAACCACCCACTGGTGTTGCGTTGGAAGGTATGCATTTTCTAGCAAATCCAAATGAAGAGACGACATTGTGTATTATATGGCTGTGGGCTGACATTCCCACATTGCTACGGATGTTAAGAGTTCTAAGCCACATGAGAAGGATAGTTGCCACAGGCTTAATGTTACTAGCCATTACCATGGGATGTCTGTCAAGGTTCAGATATTTATGTTCGTAACCTTTCTCTATTCTTTTTAGCCAGAGATATTCAGAAATGGGAATATGTTCCACTTGGGCCGTTTCTGAGTAAAAACTTTGGAACCACCATATCTCCCTGGATTGTGCCAATGGAAGCTTTGATGCCCTTTGTCCTGCCAAATCCAGTTCAGGTGAGAACAGTATATTTTGATAATGTATAAAAGTCCAGTGATACATATGGGATATCTATAGATATATTCTATTTCCACAATCAAGAGAAGCTATTCATAGCTACAGCAGTGGCGGATCCAGGGGGGGCAACAGGGCAAATTCTCCCCTGCCGGTTAATGCAGGGCTGGTATTGTCAAAGTGCCAGCCTTGCAATGTGCCTGCGCACTGGGGAGGGAGATCAGAGATCAGGAGAGAGCATCCGGGAGCTCTTGCTTGCAGCTCCTCTGGGTCCTCCTCTTGTGAGCATTGAGCGGTTACCATGGCAACACTCCAGATCTTGCTAAAGTGAACTCTAGCCCTGGAGCGTGGGCTAGAGTTCATCTGACCACCACTGAGACACCAGGGATTCACCACAGACCACCAGGAATCCAGAAATGTCCCCCCTCCTCCCAGTAAAGGTAAGAAGGGAGGGGGGGGACATAAAGTATATTTATTTTAATTAAATTAAAAAAAAATTGTAAAAGCCTCCTCCCCCCATACACACGCTGCCCCCCATACACACGCTGCCCCATATACACCCATACACACTGCACACCTATACACTGCAACCCTGACATACACTGCCGCCCTCGCGCACACTCACTTCACCGCTCACACACACACTGCACCTTTCACACACACTTCACCCATAACACATACCACTGCTCCTATGCCCTATATCCCAGCAGACCCCAGGTAAGTTGTCAAACTGTTCTTAAACGGTTTGACTACTTACTCTGGGATGGGATCATGGCACTACGGGCACCATAACTACTACACTGAGCTGTAGTGGTTATTGTTCCTGGATTATTTATTTAAATAATCTTCAAATGCCCCTCTTGATATCAGGCTCTGGATCCGCCACTGAGCTACAGACACACGTCTCCCTGGTCAGGAAGAAGCCCACCAATCAGAAACCTCTTATTATGGTCTATGGGTCTTATTGTACAGTTCAACGGAATTTGCTGGCGCTATATAAATAATAATTGTGGTTTATTACCCACTTCGGTTACATAGAGATTTATGGAATAAGTATCCCCAGCAGCTCAATAAACTGATAGCAGCTGCAGTGTGGCTGCTATCACATTTTACTTTTGCAAAAAGTCTATATGCAGCAATCGTGATGCCAACATAAGGAACACTCAGAGACATGCAAAGTGTTGTGTATTACGGCATATTTGCAGTGGCGGAACAGAGGTTGCGAGTGTGACCTGGCCCTTTGTGGCCTGTCACAAAGTGCCCATGTACTGGATGGCTGGCCACCTTTATGGTGCCCTAAGGTGGCCCTTCAATGGAGCAAGGCAGAGTAGGCCCCTGCTTACCCAGACATCAGGCGCCAACTCTGTTGAAAAATACTGAGTCCTGGAGTGGGAATTGGAGATGGCAGCGAGGGAGCTCTGATTTTGCTGCTCTTCCTACACTGTTCCATTCAATGATGCTGGGAGCCGGAATATGACGTCACTCCGGCACCTTCTTTACTACAGGGCACTCAAGGGAGCAGTGCTGGAAGATCATAAAGATTACAGTAACCCCACTAGTCCCTAGAGAGAGAATCTACACCTGCTCTCCCAATGGTAGAGATGCTGGGTAGACTTAATTTTTATATATATATATGAAAAATAAAACAAGATAGCACTCCCAGGACTTATTCAATCAAAAAAAATATAAAACTTAACTTTTAATCAATATCCAAAAAACAGATCGACGTTTTTTGATGAAAGTCTGTGGTTAACAGACTGAAACGTCGATCTGTTTTTTGGATATTGATTAAAAGTTAAGTTTTATATTTTTTTTGATTGAATAAGTCCTGGGAGTGCTATCTTGTTTTATTTTTCTGTGTTTTGCTGGACAAGCACCGGGCAAGTAGAACTTTGAAAGTGGAGTGCACTTTTTTTTTTTTTTAAATTTTTGTCTGTGAAAGTCTCTCAGTGAGAATGTGAGTGTTGGTTAAACAATGAGTGTGTGTATGTGTTAGTAAAAGTGTATGTACGTAAATTTTTTTAAATAATTACATACAATATAAAAAAACTTCAATTAATGTGATTTGTGTGTGTGTGTGTGTGTATACAAGCAATATATACACACTTGCATGTATTTTTAAATGTGTATTGTATTATTAAAGATCATAACATTCCAACTTTACATTGTGCTAGCAAAGGTATAGATTTTAATTTAAAGCTCTTTAAAAGTAAACAAAAACAAATCTATATGCCTATCCGGACACCTTAGTAAGCTGAGGTGCACTAAATGATGTACAGCAAACAGTCAATGAAATCCTCATCATTAGACCTAGATTGAGTGACAGGCCGGTCCTCTTGCTCCCTGTCACTGTATTACTCCCCCAACAAGAGTTTGGGATGCACTGACAGTGTGCTGGCATTGAAGCCAGTATGTTAGTGTCAGTATGGGGGATTGCCATGCTTAGTGTGGAGTGATTGGCACTGTTTGGGGTCACTTCCTTCACACGCAGCCAAACCCAGCATACAATCATATTCAGCCAGCCACGCAATCCCACTCTGCCAACGTCACACATGCATATCACACTCGGTCACACACTGCTACTACACACATTAAACTCTTTAGGGGAGCAACAAGGGTCGAGATGGGGCAGTTTTTTTTAATTCTTGCTCTGGGGTTCTGTGATTCCTAGTTCCCTGAATATTTGGCTGTTATTTGGAAACATTGTGTCTCTCTGCACAGATTGCTGTAAGGGGCCACTACTTATTGAATTAGATGGTGAGCATTTCAGTTGCATATATCTTTAAATTGGATAGTTTGGCCTGTTGGGGAGACAGATTAAAGCAACATTTAATTGTTGGGGGGAAATAAAACTGACTGTGCATGTGATTGCAGCTTTTAAAAGCTTCTAAATGAGCTGTAAATCAGCTCCTTAAGAATGGGGGGGCTGGGGAGGGATGAGACCGGCGCACACACTGGCCAAGCACCCCTGTTGCTTCTGTTAGCTTTGTGGACCTATTGGATGAAGAAGAAAATCTCATTGGATGTCTAAGTGACCGCAAGTGAGGTGTTTCATCCACCGGTTATAAAAATGCCAAGCTGAACTGCTTTTATATGTGAGGAGTGAGCCTTTTAAAAATGTAGAGTTCCATTTACAAACTGATACAATTTTTGATAAAATACTACCTAATCGGTGTTTATGCAAAATCGTTAGAAATAAGTTTTTCCAACATTTAAGTCAATAATAATAACAATGGAACATCTTTTTGTATGTCACACTTCTAAAAATGCTGAGACTGCAGGAATGTCTATCAAGATCTATTAAACCAGTAAACTAGTATAAAGAGGTAATTATAGGCTTAAGAGCATCATAGATTATTTTTAAGCTGGCTAACTTCAAAATAATGTGTTAATAAACTGCTCCTGTTTTATAGTTTGTGAGGTAGGTCATTCAGAGAATGCATCAAACTGCATTTTCAATACTTCATTCATTGCAATGTTAAAGGAGTACGATCTTGTATCAATAGTGATTTTAAGTTGTCCCATTTGGCATATAAAGGGTTAAAACCCATTTCTTACTTTTTTTTTTCTTTTTTTTCCATCATTGAGGATTTTCCCAGCGCTGCTTAGTTCTGTTTGTAGAGCGCTGCCACCTCCATGATGATCCAATCCAATGCTCCTCATAGATAAGTATTGGGGACCTAATGTGCAATGCTTTCCTATGGGCAGCGGTGTATTTAGTGTGAGGCTGACAAGGCATTTGCCTAGGGCAGCACTTTTAGGGGGTGGCAAAAAAAGCCACCCCCCCAGAATGCCCTGGCAAATGCCTTGACAGCATCTTGTCCTGGGGGGCTCAGGAGATGGCTGGGTGGCCACCACTGGGCCCCCCCCCGAGGCTGGCATGGGCTGATGCGGGCGGTGAGAGAGCACTCTGAGCTCTTCCCTGTGCATCGCAGTGATGCCGGAGCCGGAATATGACGTCACTTTGGCTCCGGCATTACTAAGAGGCGCGCAAGGGAGCTGAACAGGAGGATCACTGCTCCCTCGCCGCCTCCAATATGAGCCTGTCCACCTGCCAGCCCACCAAAAGGTAAGCAAATAAAAAATTGTGAGTGTGTTAGTGTGTGTCAGTGAGACTGTGTGTCTGTTGGTGAGTGTCAGTGTGTCTGTTGGTGAGTGTGTTTGTCTGTGTCTGGCGTGTTTGTTTCTGTTAGTAAATATGCGTGTCTGCCACTGAGAGTGTGTATCTGTCAGTCAATGTTTGTCTGTTAGTGAATGTGTGTCTCTGACACGGAGTGCATATGTGTGTTTGTCTGACAGTGAGTGTGTATCTGTCAGTGAATGCGTGTCAGTTGTTGTCTGTCGGTAATGGGAGTGAGAGTGTGTGTTGGTTAAACAGTGTGTGTGTGACAATGACTGCGTATTTGTCAGTAAGTGTATGTCAGTGTATGCATCAGTGAAGGTGTGTTCTGTTAGGCAAAGAGTGTGTTGGTTTTTAACAGGAAGTGAAATTTAGAGGAGGGGGTGCCTGAGTTTTGTCATGCAGAGGGCAGCACAAAATCAGAATACACCACTGCCTATAGGGCGTACTGATCACTACTGAGGGTGGACGTAACCCTGCATTGCAAACATTAGAGTATCTCAAAAACTAAAAGGACAGGGACACTGCACTCTGACCACTTCATTGAGATAAGGTGTTATAAGTGATTAGTGTTCCTTTAATTCATGGGTTTTATTTATGGTATCTTTCATAGGTAGATAATCTTAGTATCATTATTTTGTAGAATCTGCCTGTTTACTTGTGGTGGAACACCAAAGAATATTATAAAGAATCTCCTTTACATCCTGAACAGTGATTTTTATTTCAGATAGACATAAACATGTCAAAATATACAATAGACGGGTCTAGTATAACCTCGCTGGGATTACAGTTAAAAAAAAGAAGGGAAAAAAAAATTACCACCATGTGGTACGCCTCAAGAACACAGCAGCCATGTTAGTTTACTAAAAAGTACATCAATAAAATTCTAGAACGGTCTTCTGGATAACAAAGATGAAGACTAATTTGATTTAGAGTGATAGAAAGAGGAACATCTGGAGTAAAATTTAACTTACTGGGGACTGTAGGGATAAAATACCAGAAGATAGCTGAAGTGGAGACCTGACAACACAAGGAAGGCACATATGAAATAATTCACTAAAGTGAAAATTGTCAGGAATTCAAAGTTAATTTCAAACCAAACTGGATTTTAATCTTTACTTTGCCGTAAATTTTACATTTTACTTTGAATTCCTAACAATTCTCAGGACAGTAGTTAGAGCTCCCATTTGCACTCAACAAAGTGTTTTATAAGAAAGGTATTGGCTTGTGTGAGGATATACTTTGCTTTGGCACTATTTACAAAATAGTTTTTCATGAAAAAACCCAACTTGTAATGTACTGAAAACTAAATTGCAATCCAGGTTTAAACAGCAGAGTTGTAACTATATAGAGGAGTTGGACTTTATTTTTTATTTTTGTTTTTTTATTTTTTTTAACCATAAATTCTTACCTATGCTCTACAATTTGGTATTTAGTTCCTTCCAATTCATTGCTTGGCGAATAAACCTCAAACTGTTCAATTTATGCTTCTATCTTAGTTTGCTGATCAATTCTAATCCATCTAGTTAATTTTGATTGATATTGCACTCTACCCTTAATTAAATATCTGCTCCACCAGCTAGAGAGCAATTTATACAGCATATGTCAGTGTTTGATTGCAGATCCTGATCACTTTTCTGTTAATCTGTTGCTAATGATGAATGTGAATGTTACTGCTGTGAGTGTAAATTGACTTTGTGGGTCAATGAGTTACAAAATGTAAGGCAAGTGGCTGTTTTAAAAAAAAAAAAAAAAAATGTTTTCTCCCTAATAAGTAATCCACAATTGATATCCAGTTTCATTGAAACTGCTGGAGGCGGTTTCATGATTAAGAAAACAATCTGTTGTGATAAATGTCTTGCTGTCTTTCAGAGAAGCCAGTGTTTTTTTTTTGTTTTTAAACTTTGTTTTAGGAATCCCTTGTAATTCTGGGAAAACGGCATGTACTTTGAGTTATCCATCCCTTTCTCCCCCTAGTGGGCAATGTGTGTAAAATTGATGGCTATCCTATTATTTTCAGTCTTGTCATAGCAAAAATGAAAAGCCATGTATCGCCAGCATGAACCATAATACGACCCTAGGGCCCAGAGGTTAGACAGTGGATGTGGAATCCTGAGCATGCTTGGCCCTACTAACCATCCTTATGAGAAGGTAACCTGCCTAGCAGTGTTATTTTTGTTGACTAACAATTTTAGCTGACCACATTTTTTTGGAGAAACTATTCAGATGACTAAAATACGACTAAAACTGAAACCAAAGACTATGCGTAAAACTACATTGAAATTTGCCGCAAAAATTAACACTGCACAGAGGGGCTGTGGAACAGGCAAAAGAGACTTTAACTAAAAAGACTTTAACTAAACCCATTAGATTTTAGTCATGTCAACTAAAATCTACTGGAGATTTATTAGACTAAAACAATTCAGATGACTAAAATATAACTAAAATTAAAATAGCTTTTGAGTCAAAAGACAACGAAATCTGAAATTTGCTGTCAAAATTAACACTGCTGTCTAGAGACCTCACAACTTTGGCACACAAAGTTTAACAAAGCAATTCAATGATACGTCTGATACAAGCTCAACTATGCCAACCTCTGTTCCCCCGAGCACTACAGACATCAAAAATATAAAAGTAATATACTTCATAAACAATATTTACTACCGATATTTAAAAATACCCTTCATTTGTTTTATTTAGAGGCTCCTTCTGTATCTCTCAATAAATCTTCTATAACAGAAAGGAACTAAAGACTACAAAAATCACAACAAAGAGAACATGGTCATCAGGTGTATGGAATCAGTAAATTAAGGACTTCGTGTGGATAGCACATTCACAAAAGCAGGATAAAAAAATAAATCAAATCCTTCTTGATTATGGATAACTTTTTCAGACTTATTCAGACCGAAACATACAAACATAGGGTTAAAATCACAAGTGGTATGGAGCGCTAAACATTCTTGCTTTCCCCTCTTTACCCTCCATGTCTTGTGTTGTTTAAGGGACTTGAACTTTGTGAAAGCCAGGAAGCTCTCTGGTAGAGTCTAGAGAGCCACCAGGGGCAGTCTTAACCCTGCAATGTAAACCTTGCAGTTTCACTAAAACTGCAATGTTTCCTGCTGCATGGTTAAGGGGACAGGGGCAAACATCATTTCATAAGATGACATGGTCTTGGTGCATATTTAGTCTCTTTAAGGGATCATGCTCCAGTTGCAATGAATTCCCAACCAATGAGGGCCAAGCTCACTTGTATCAAAAGCCTTTTTTGTAACTTTTTAAAAGGAATTTTATAGTGGTAGTGGTGGAGGTAAGTGGGTTCTTATTTCCCTCCGATATGTTAAGACACAGGTTACATTTGGTAAAAAAAAATACTACATAATATAAAAGTATATAGTATATTCCAAATTTGAGGTGCTCCTTAACCATACCGAATTTGTCTAATTTACTGACGTATAGTTTGTTGTTAATTTTGGTTTGTAGGACCCTGTACCATTGCCTTACCTCCGGGATGAAAGTGATTACACCTTCAATATAAACCTTGATGTAAGCATCCAAGGTAAATTCAAAGCCTGAATGGTCTGCTAGTAACCAGCAATCTTGCATTATGGAAACGGCATGTTGGCTTTCACACCTCCAAAGGGTTCAATGCACAGTACCAAAGTGTTTTAGTTACCACAATGATAATTGGTAAAATTATTTTTCTCCCAGTTCTACTGGGCTATCCTGTTTGACTTTGGACAGGACTCCGTTCTGTCTCTGGTTCTGGTTTCAATGTGATTGCACTGGAAATCTAGCTAGTTCACTGCTAGAAGTATCCCAGGTGCTGAAAGTCCAAACACATTAGCCCTCTTCATTCTAGTGAGTACTAAAGATGCATGACTGTGTGTGTAAAAATTCACTTCAACACAATAATGTAGAAATAACTTTTTTTAAATTAAAAACCAAACCAAAAAAAACCCACAAGATTTTGTGAGTAAGCAAGATAGCATTTAAATGCATCACAATACAACTGAACATCCACACTCCAACCATCAATTGACATGCACTCAGTCATATTTTCCAATGAGGCCCTGGCAATGATTGCATCAAAAGCATATTCAAAGTGTCACACAGATTTTTTTACAAGGGATGTGCTAGTACCAACAGCCCTGTATATGGTTTCTGTATACAAGCTTGGCATGTACAGCGTGTCAGATGTGTCCATTCCGAGTGTCTGCATGTGATTCGATGCCTACAAATGCATGTTTTCATGTGTTTCCTAGTGTTTTTTGTTTTTTTTTTATCTACATGATGCATCTACTGACTTTTATTTTCTATTTCTGAGCAGGAGATGGAATGAAAGAGTCCGTTTCCATATGCAAATCAAATTTCAAGGTATGTTTTTAACATGTGTACCTTGTAAACTTTTTTTTTTTTTTCAGGTTTTGAAAGAAGCTAGAGTACCAGTTTGAAAAAAAACACTAACAACATCCTAATACACTTTAATAAATATTCAGATTTGCAAATGTTCGCCATAAACACTTTTTATTACTAATAATATTTTATACTAGTGATGAATATTTTATTGAGAATAATCAATTTCATCACTATGTCTTCTGTATTAATTTGTAACTTAATGGGGCACATATTTGTAGTTAAGATTACAAATTAAGTTACCATGCATCCATTACCTTCTCCCATCTGTACTGGTCCTATTCCTGTTCATGGTTGCTGGTTTTGAGACATTGCTCTTGAAGTTTGCTTTTGTGTGTTATAACTGTTTTTTTGTTTTGTTCTTCTTCTTTTTTTTTCTTTAATTTGGGCAAGAAGTGTGTTGTGTTCCATGCCAACAACTTTGATGTTTTATTGTTCTCATCCACTAACCACGTTTTAACTTGTATTAGTATGTGAGTGTGTACAGATAGATTTCTATATGTGTTAACACTCGTATATAGAGAATAGTACTTCCCAACATGTATGTTTGTTTGATCAAGAAGTTCATGCTACGGTTACAGACTCGTTTTTCTAGTTGCGTTACTTGTATAATGTGTATATAACCTCCCCCCCGAACCCCAGTTTCTGTACTCTCTTTTCCCCTACATAATGTGTAACTGTGGTCATGTTTGTTCTCTTGCAGTACATGTACTGGACCATGAAACAGCAACTAACTCATCATACCGTTACTGGCTGCAATGTCCGGCCTGGAGATCTCTTGGCATCTGGAACCATAAGTGGACCTGTAAGCATGAGCAACTGTTCATGAACTTCCATCACCCGTTAAGAAATGATCAAGATGATCCAACATAGCCTCACACTAATATGTTTATATACTAAAATAATATTAGATGCCTAGAGACCCAGCACCTTGTGTAGCAGTCTTTCTGTCTCCGTGTCTTAATCTATCTAATCTATTTACTGAATATTTAGTACAGATTTTGGAAGAACTTGTGTCTGTGCACTGACAGCCAAAAACCATACTATAAAGAAGAATTCTTCTATGTTGTCATCGTTAAGTTAGGCATTTGGCAGACATTCTTTTAGTAACTATTCTAGAAGGAAGCTCCACAGCAATAATACTCCCAGTAAGGTGTCTTTAGTAATGTGTTTGATCTTGTTCTAATTTACAGGTTAATGTATGATATTTACACAGACTGATTTCAAATTACGTCAATCTTTATTGACGCGTAGCCTAACATTTCTCAGAACAGCCCAGGCCACACCCCCATTCCCTCTCCTAGAATGAAAGTGTTCGTCTTTGTTCATTTGAAATGATGGTATGGTTTTGGAAAGGGTTCAATGGACACTGCAGATACCCAGACCTCTTCAGGTCATTGAAGGGGTCTGGGTGCAGTGTCCAAGTCCCCTCAACCATGCATCTTAAAACATTGCAGTTTTAGTGAAACTGCAATGTTTTCATTGCAGGGTTAAGACTGCCTCTGGTGGCTCTCTACGGAGTTTGCTGCTTTGCATGTGGCTATCCAGCGTCTTCTAAATCCCCTTAGAAAAGCATTGATTTAATGCTTTCCTATGTGGAAGGCCTAATTATTCCTCTGAGGCAGAAAGACACTTTGGATTCTGAACACTATAGTGCTCTTTTAAATGAAGTGTTAGGGGAAATGCGTAGTAAATATGTAATGTGTAACATGCAGACAGCATCATAAAGTTTAATTTGACTTGCTATAGCCACCTGCTGCAGATGAAATAGAACTATAGAAAATTAGCATACGAAGAAAAAATAATATATATATTTTTTTTTTAAATCACACTAATTAGAAACTATGAAATCACCTCCTTCTGGTGGAAGGCTAGCATTAAGGCATAAAATACTGGGTTGTCATTTGGGGGGGAAAAACTCCTATCCAGAAACTGGGTTGCCAAGATAACCCAACTACTAAAGCGACGCACTATAGGGTTCTCCACAAACTAACATATCCATTTCCTATGAAAGCCTGATTAAAATGCAGATATAAATAGATCGGTTTTCTCTTAGTGCACAGGTGAATGTAATGTGCTGCAAACTCCTATGAAGGTGATCACAAGCATTGAACGGATTCTCAATAGCACTTCCTAGATCTCACTCTATGTATTTCTGGCAGGATCCAGGGAGTTTTGGCTCCATGCTGGAGCTGTCTTGGAGAGGATCCAAACCAATTGACCTTGGAAATGGTCATACAAGGACTTTCTTGAAAGATGGAGACACAGTGGTTATAACAGGTACAGCTGTGTTTGGTGACTGTTGGATAACATATAAGAGCATGCATAAGCTAGTGTAACAGCAAAATGTCTTAAATATGACACTTTTTATTGCGTATGTCTCATAATCTTAAAAAAACAACAATCTCTGGGCCTCATAGAACATTTAACATACTTGTGCCATCTCAACAGGTTACTGCCAAGGAAAAGATTATCGTATTGGATTTGGACAGTGTTCTGGAACTATTCAGCCTGTTCTGTAGAAGACCAAGTTTGAGCAAAGATGAGCCGCTCAAAGCATTTTTGGAGTACTGAGTAACAAGCATAAACTGTTAAGATCTTGCTGGTGTTTTCAACGTAGTAAGTTCTCAGCTCTCCTCATTGAGTGCCTTTTTGTATGGACACGTGATATTGGCATACCATGATTAATGACTGACGAGGGGAAACTGTTTTTTAATTGCCATACCTATGTGTCCTGATGAAAATAAATACCAAAAAAAACTAGACTGTTTTTTTTTTTTTTTGTGTTTTTTTTTTATTTTTATTTTTTTTTGATAGTTTAAAGAATGTTTTCAGTCACAATGTCATACAAACTGAAGGGTAATCCCTTTCCACATTTCATTCAGTTTTCACTGAGTATTTAATTCATACATTTGAGCAGTAGTGTCGTTTTTGTTCGTGTGTCTGGGATTTATTCACGAACCCCTGAATTGTTGGTAAACAAAAGCCAAATAGCAGAATTTTAGGTTAGAGTAGTTATGTAGAAATCTAAAAGGATGATTCTATTTATGAGGTTTACAAAGGGGCAATATTAAAAAAAAAAAAAAATTTATATGTTAAAGGAATATTCGAAACACACTTCTAGCAAATTGTGTGAAGTAGTGTTTTTTTTTTTGTTTTTTTTCCTTTCCAATCACACAACGGGTTCTGTTACTTCATAGTTGTTTAACTCAGTGGAGCTAAACCACAGAAGCAGCAATTGCTGAGAGAACTTTTCTTGCAAAGACTGCTTATTCAGCTGCATTGGGAAGTCGGTAATTAGACAGTCTCAGAAATTATGAGCTGGTGAAGGAAGGGTAAGCTTGCCAAGGCTGCAGACAAGAGATCTGTAGCTTTTGCAAGCTGTTTTTAGATATAACTCCCCCCCCCAATGTTTTCTATCTTCTTTAAAATGTATGAACTATTAATCACAACTGCTTAAAGGGACACTATAGTCACCTGAACAACTACAGCTTAATGTAGTTGTTCAGGTGAGATCTATAGCTCCCTGCAGGCAATCTAATGTAAACACTGTATTTTCATAGAAAATACAGTGTTTACATTGATTGAGTGACTGACACTGGAGGTATTCCTATCAGACTGCCACAATAGGGAATTCCTATCATGTAGGGCCCTAAAAAGGCCTTGTACACGTCAGACGTATTAAAATACGTCTGACGTGTGCAGGAGAGAGAAGGCACTGTGTGCGCGCCTTCTCTCTCCTGCCTGTCAGCAGAGGAGAGGGGGCGGCAAAGACCGCAAGCTGAGCTGTCAGCTCAGCTCGCGACCGCGTGCATGCGCGGTAGTGCACTCATGAATGCCACCCTGTGAAGCCGCGCATGCGCACAAGGGAGCAATGACGCTTCCAAATGGGAGCATCTGATTGCTCCCCGCTCGCGCCCGCCTATTTCGTCATTTTGATGAAATAGGGGGCGCGGCTTCATGAGGCTCCCAGAGTTGGAACCAGGTGATTAAAATCCTCTGCCTGGAGAGTCCCTTTAAGTATGCACTACTGGGAACATCATACCTAATTACCAATAACTTTTTATATTACAGGGACATCACTTGACTTTTTTTTTGTTTTTTGTTTTAAGACAAGCAAGCAAAGCAAAACTCCCTTTTTTTTTTTTTTTTATCAATTAATTTATTTATTTATTATTTTTTTGGAAAAGCATGTAATAAACAATGATAAACTTGGCTAGATTGCACTATTGAGCACACCTCTCCGCTAGGGAAGCTTCTTCAGCTTCCCTCCCTCTTACATACCTAGATCAAACCAATGAATTGATCAGTTGTAAAGTTACTAACAGATATAAATTAATTACATTTATTAAGAATAAAAGGATTAATATAATTTTTTCATTCTTAATTGAGGGCCAAGATATCTCAGAATCTTATTAATACAAATTTGTCCAGATGTGGGGTACCTCTGGACTCCCAAAGAGTCATCCTGCAGCACTCCAGAAAGGAAACCCCTCGACCCCTGTGGAGGAAACCTCTAGGGTACCATGGCAGGACTGCCTTCCGTCTGGGCATTAAGAGGCAAATACAGAGAATTTACTAGATGCATGGCTTACTTTTATAAGCTTGTTGCTGCTTCAAAGTGTGTGCTTGGAGATAGACATTCTGAAGTGTTTTACTGATTTTTCAACTAATTTTTTTTTTTTTTTACGGTTACAGGCAAGAGTCCTCTATAGGAAAAGGTTCATGATTGCACAAGGTTTGATTTCCTGTTGGTAATTGGTAAGGCATTTGATTTGATTAGCTAGGTGTTTGCTAGACATGTGCAATTCGTTTTGTTCCGAATGTAAATTTGGACAAAATTTGGCAATTCGGATGCTTCCGAATTGCCAAATTTCGGAAGTGCCGAAGTGCTTTGGATTTCTGAAAAGTGGCAAAACAGGAGAGGGAGGGAAAATTAAGGGAATGAGTACAGGAATCTAACCTAAACCCTACCCCTAACCCTAGTAGGGGTAGGGTTGGGGAATTCCTGAATATCGGAACTGCCGAACCAAATGGTTTGCCAATGCACATCCCTTATGTTTGATTGTTGGTTAATTCGCTAATGTTTGCAAATAAGCATAGGCCCACCCAGGTGTTAAATATTCCTAGTGGGTGGTGCTTTTAGGAATTTTATATAAGGGTTGTAGTCATTAGATTGGCTAATATAGCTTGGTTGCTGCTTCAAAGTGTGTGCTTGGAGATATTCTGTAGATAAACTGGAGGGAATCTTGGGTATACAAGAGACAAAAAGGTAAGATTTGTTTGGTTTAAATTACTCCTCATTAAAATGGCAGACTTGGTTCAATGTAATAGTTGTTATGCATTTATTTCACGTTCCACTTTTTGGAGATTTGGATGCTGTCTAATCTGTAGACCGTTCTTTATATTGTGGGAGGAGATTGTAATTTTTGAAGTCTGAGATTTATAAATTCTGTTAAGCTCAGGCTGGGACTGTTGCAAAGCCACTGCCACAGAGATGTCCTAGGGATGGCAGATGGATTACTGTAGGATCTGGTAGACTTAGTTGTGGATATCTATCCTCCCTTATACACAAGTATGTCCCTTCTAGGCCTTTACGATCTGCTGAAGACTTACGTCTATCTCCTGTCCGTACTCCCACCTCTGATGCTCGCCTTCAAAATTTCTCGAGGGCTGCACCGTTCCTCTGGAACTCGCTTCCTTCCTCCGTTAGATGCTCACCCAGTCTCCACTCCTTCAAAAAAATCGTTAAAAACACACTTCTGCATACAAGCATATCAATTAAACTGTTAATAGCTTCTGACTGATTCCTCTTCTGCAACTGTCACTAGTCTAATACTATCCTTACCTTTTTGTGTCATTTTACCCCACTCCCTCTAGCATGTAAGCTCATTGAGCAGGGCACTCAACCCCTCTGTTCCTGTGTGTCCAACTTGTCTGGTTACAACTACATGTCTGTTCGTCCACCCATTGTAAAGCGCTGCGGAATTTGATGGCGCTCTATAAATATCATAATAATAATAAAAGGCATATTGTACAGTCTGTTCTACAGAATTCATTTTCAGCAATTTTTTTTTTATTGTTGTGGTGTTATAAATATAAGCTTGGGCACAGAGTGCAGTAGTGTTGTGGAGACAGGCTCAGACACTGAGGGCAGTGGTGTTGTGGAGACAGGCTCAGGCACCGAGGGCAGTGGTGTTGTGGAGACAGGCTCAGGCACCGAGGGCAGTGGTGTTGTGGAGACAGGCTCAGGCACTGAGGGCAGTGGTGTTGTGGAGACAGGCTCAGGCACCGAGGGCAGTGGTGTTGTGGAGACAGGCTCAGGCACCGAGGGCAGTGGTGTTGTGGAGACAGGCTCAGGCACCGAGGGTAGTGGTGTTGTGGAGGCAGGCTTAGGCACAGAGTTTGTGGAACCACCATCCTCTATGTCAAAGTTGTGCAAGACTGCAGCTAATGACAAAAAGGATAAGGTGAGGCCTGATAGAATCCACTCCCCAAAATCAACTGCTTTCTATCATAAGAAGTGTTGAGCTGGACAATAGTGGGTTTGTGAGAGGTCTTCCTGGAGCTACTGCTCACAGAGACAGGAGACGTATTTGAAATATTGTTAAGCTAACAAAGCAGTAAGGGTAATTGGATGTACTTGTCCATCTAGGGACAAATGACTTGGCTTGCAATGAGGTTTCAGAGGTAAAGGTAGTGTTTTGTGTTTTTGCCAATAAAATACAGCAGGTTGCTTCCACGCTGTCATTCTCTGAAGTTCTGCCTGTGCATAACATTCGGAATAAAAGGCAGATGCGTATTACTGACTTTAACTTATGGCTTGGTGAATGGTGTCAGGAGCAAGGATTTGGCTTCATTTCTCATGGTAGCTCTGTTTGGAATGAAAATAAACTGTAAAAAAAAAAAATGGTTTGTGTTAAAAAATAAGCTTAGTCATGTCTACAAATGCTTGCAGTTTAGGGAATAAGATCCATAAACTTGTGGCAATAATGGCAACTGATAATGTAGATTTAGTTGTTACTGAGACATGTTAGAATGAGAAATGACTGGGACATAGCAATACCAAGGTACTCTTTTTATATAGAAAAGACAGAGAAGGCAAGAAAGGGGGAGGGGTGGCCCTGTATGTGAAAGTTAGTAGGCGAACATAGAGTCCGTTTGGGTTACTTTAGAATTTGGTAATCACACAGTAACTCATGTAGGTGTGATTTATAGGCCCCCAGGACAAGTAGAGTTAGATAATATACTAGTTGACAAAATGGCTAAAATGACAATGAAGGGGGAAGTTATCATCATGGGTGACTTCAATCTTCCTGATGTGAACTGGAAAAACAAAACCGCTGCTTGTGCCAGGAGCACACATATTCTAAACTCCCTACTGGGATGTCTCTAAAAAAAAAAAAGTAATTGAGGAGCCAACTCCTAAGGAAGCCATACTAGATTTAGTGTTAACAAATGGAGATTTGGTATCAGATATTACTGTAGGTGAAAGTTTAGGATCCAGTGATCATCAGTCAGTGTGGTTTAATATAAGAACAGTGACTGAGTCACACCACACAAAAACAAACATTTTAGACTTTAGAAAAACAAACTTTTCTAAAATTAGAACATGTGTAAAGGAGTCCTTATCAGACTGGAGCAGTTTAAACGGAGTCCAAGATGAGATTATTTTAAAAAATGCACTACTGAAGGCAACAGAAAATTGCATTAGGCTTGCAATTAAAGCAAAAAATTACAGAAATCATTCTGGTACTCTGCAGAAGGGTCCAAAATAGTAAAAAACAAAAAGTTAGCATTTAGGAATTATAAAAAACAAAAACAAAAAAACACCTCTGAGTGAAGATAGACAGATCTATAAGATTAGACAGAAAGAGTCTAAGCAAATTATAAGAACTTCCAAAGCAGTCAGTTTAAAAAAAAGGGACAAATCGTTTTTTAGATACATAAAT
The DNA here is from genome assembly GCA_933207985.1 of Pelobates cultripes. Classification (NCBI taxonomy): domain Eukaryota; kingdom Metazoa; phylum Chordata; class Amphibia; order Anura; family Pelobatidae; genus Pelobates; species Pelobates cultripes. The sequence continues at coordinate 107,423,050 of OW240914.1, forward strand.
GAGAAAAGAAAAGTAAAACAAGGATTAGTTAGATTAAAAACAAAAGAAGGAAGGTATGTAGAAGAGGATATAGGTCTAGCTGACTTCCCTCAATTAATATTTTTGTTCTGTATTTACAGATGAAAATGAAGGAAAGGGGCCTTGGTTAGGAAAAGGACAAATGAGCCATTTGTTACATGTGAGTTTACAGAGGAAGAGGTTTTTTTTTTCACTGTCAAAAGTAAAACAAATAAATCAATGAGCCCTGATGGAACACACCCAAAGCTATTAAGAGCTTAGTGGTGTACTAGCAAAACCATTAACAGATTTATTTAACCAATCATTGTTAACAGGAGCAGTCCCAGCAGATTTGAAGTTGGCGAATGTTGTGCCTATTCACAAGAAAGGTAGTAGGGAGTAGTCTGGCAACTATAGGCCAGTAAGCCTTACTTCAGTAGTGGGGTAAGTAATGGAAACCACGTTAAAGGATAGGATTGTTGAACATCTAAAATCACATGGATTTCACGATCAGACACAACATGGGTTTACTTCAGGGAGATCATGCCAAACTAATCTTATTGATTTTTTTTTTTTTTTTTTGAATGGGTAACTAAAATGATAGATCAGCGTGGTGCAGTAGACATTGCTTACCTAGATTTCAGTAAGGCTTTTGACACTGTTGCACATAGAAGGCTTATCAATAAACTGCAATCTTTAAGTTTGGATTCCAATATTGTTGAATGGGTTAGGCAGTGGCTGAGGGACAGGTAACAGAGGGTTGTAGTCAACGGAGTATATTTAACCTCTTAAGGACCAAACGTCTGGAATAAAAGGGAATCCTGACATGTCACACAGGTCATGTGTCCTTAAGGGGTTAAAACAAGGTCTAGTTACCAGTGGGGTACCTCAGGGATCTGTACTTGGACCAATTCTCTTTAAGATTTTTGTTAGTGATATTGCAGGTCTTGATGGTAAGGTATGTCTTTTTGCTGATGACACAAAAATTTGCAACAGGGTTGATGTTCCAGGAGGGAAAAGCCAAATGGCAAATGATTTATGTAAACTAGAAAAATGGTTCTGGCAGCTGACTTTTAATGTGGATAAGTGCAAGATAATGCATCTTAGATGTAAAAACCCAAGGGCAGAGTACAGAATATTTTATAGAGTCCTAACCTCAACATATGAGGAAAGGGATTTAGGGGTGATTATTTCTGATGACTTAAAGGTAGGCAGACAATGTAATAGAGCAGCAGGAAATGCTAGAATAATGTTTGGTTGTATAGGGAGAGGTATTAGCAGTAGAAAGAGGGAAGTGCTCATGCCATTGTACAGAACACTGGTGAGACCTCACTTGGAGTATTGTACACAGTACTGGAGACCGTATCTCCAGGATATTGATACCTTAGAGAGAGTTCAGAGAAGGGCTACTAAACTGGTTCATGGATTGCAGGATAAAACTTACCAGGAAAGGTTAGAGGATCTTAACATGGATAGCTTGGAGGAAAGACGAGACAGGAGGGATATGATAGATATGATGGGATATGATAGAAACATTTAAATACATAAAGGGAATCAACACAGTAAAGGAGGAGACTATATTTAAAAGAAGAAAAACTACCACAACAAGAGGACATAGTCTTAAATTAGAGGGACAAAGGTTTAAAAATAATATCAGGAAGTATTACTTTACTCAGTGGGTAGTGGATACATGGGATAGCCTTCCAGCTGAAATGGTAGTTTAACCCCTTAAGGACTGGACTGTTTTTGCGATGTTGTACCTTTGTGACCAGGCCTCTTTTTACACATTTGTGGTGTTTGTGTTTAGCTGTAATTTTCCGCGCTCTCATTTACTGTTCCTATACAAATTATATATTGTGTTTTTTTTTTTTTTTCAGGACAAAAAAGGCTTTCTTTACATACCATTATTTATATAATCTCATGTAATTTAATTTAAAAAAAAAAAAAGATGACAAATTGAAAAAAATAAAAAATTTTTTACTTTTACTTGAAAAATCTTTTACTCATCTACAAAAGCGAATGGGGAAAAAAAACTGCTAAATAGATTCAAAATTTTATCCTGAGTTTTAAAATACCCAGCGTTTACATGCTTTTTTGCTTTTTTTTTGCAAGTTATATGGCTATAGGTACAAGAAGGATATTGCGGTTTCAAAACATAAATTTTTTTCAATTAGTGACATTGTAACACTATTACCTGTCCTATATCCTTGAATAACACCCCACATGTACATATTTTTTTTTTTTAAAGTGTTTTTTTTTTTTTTTTTGGAAATATGTTTATTCAGTTATTTGGAGAATCAGCAGTTATAGCAGTTTTAAGACTCGCAGGTCTAGGTATGCATACATTATAAGTGAAACAGGGGTAGGAAAAACTGGTAATCCATGAAAAAGAAAGATAGGGAGAGAGAGAGAGAAAAAAAATCCACAACATACAAAGCTTGCAGGCCTATGAGTCTGCTTGTTTTACGAAATGAGTGGACACGCAGGTCCGTATTGACTTTCCGAGGTGCATATCTAGTTACTCTTACCCCAAAGTGAGAGATAAGCATATCCAATTCTTGTATGACAATACAGTTCTCAGTGTAACAATTAAAGACGGGAACTTATAACTGGTATTCATTGTTCGGAACACTGGTATTCCCTTGATTGTTACCTATGGCTGAGCTCGTGTAGCGTTCGGGAGTCCCTTCGCCCAGTTGTGGTAGCCGGGTACTCGTGTCTGGCCCCGGTGTGGTACTTATCGTGGTGCTATTTAGCCTGAGTGTTACCCTAGTGCGTGAGAAAGATATGTTTGGCGGCTATCCAGTGTTATTTATTCACAGGTGTGTCATAATCCTGTCTACTCGTCAGGTATCTAAGCCACATTGTGTCCCGTGTCCTCGGGTCTTGTTCAAATCTCTGTGTATTTATTAGTATCCCTCTATTAATGTACGTTGTGCCTCCCTGTAATCCTTGTGAAATGTTGTGTTGGCTATCTATCCCACAATCAGTCCACTCGGCCCCGGCTCCCACTCTCCTCGGTCCTGGTGAACAAGGATAAGGGGTAAGGAAGAGGTGAGGAACAGTGGCGGTCGGGCCACTTAGGGTGTGGTCCCTCTAGCACTGTCCGACCCAGCCTGCGCCCCCGCCGCGGGCCCCCATGCGTCTCCGTCTCCTCGGTAGCGAGAAATGTATAGGAACCACGGTGTCCACATCTCCGTGTGCTTGGTCCCTCTTCCAGTTACAATAGCATGTGCTTCTTCTGCTCCTTGGATCTCTTCCACTCTACGGATCCACTCTTTTTTTTGGTCGGGATTTCACTTTTTTTCCAGTGGACTGGAATATTGGCCTTGGCAGCATTAAGCAGGTGTCGTAGTATCGATTTCTTATATGATCTTATGGGTTGTGTCGAGATGTGTAGCAATGCCAATTCCGCATTCCATTCCGGTAAGTCTCCCAGGATGAGCATCACCGTTTCTCTAATCATTTCCCAATATGGGATGATAACCCTGCATTCCCACCATATGTGCAGCACTGTGCCGCGTGTTTCCTGGCACCTCCAACACATCGGGGGAATTGAAGGGAATATGCGGTGCACAAAAACTGGTGTTCTATACCAGAAAGAGATCAACTTGTAGTTCATCTCCTGGTAGTATGAGCTCATAGAGCTCTTATGCTGCCAGAGCAACGCCGTATCCCATTGCTGTGTTGTTAATGTTCTTCCCACTGTCTTTTGAACGTAGTAGCTGTAGGTGTGCCTCCGATTAGAAGATGTTGGTATAAAGCCGAGATTGCATGTTCTATGTTGGTGCCTCGGTCGCAGAGGCCCTCAAACCACGTGAGGTCTCTATGCAAGTGATCTTTGTGCTGGAATGAATCGTAAAAGTGTTTCAGTTGTAGATATCTAAATTGGAGGATAGGAGTCCGCGGTCTATCGCCTAACATCAAGGGGAGGTCCCGCAGTCTCCCGTCCTCGAGTGCCTTATGTATGGGTATATATGCCCCAGGATCCTGGAGGGGCAATGCTGCAGGAGGGAGTCCCCCCCCCCCCTCCCAACGGCTGTGTTATACGTGATCGGTATCATTGGGCTGGGCATGGGGGATACGTGGTCTTGAGTCCTCAGTGTTTTCCATCCATGTATTGTCTGCAGGATCAGTCCTTCTTCCGCAGGGTGGGTGAGCGATCTTTCAGGACCCCCCCCAGATTTTCATCTCCATCGTTGGTCCAATGAGGCCCCTGTCGAGTACCACCCATTGTTTAGTTGTCTGTGTTGTGTTACATGATCGTGGCCTGATGGTATTTGTTAAAATCTGGTAGTGCTAGACCTCCGCAAATTCTAGGGTGGCAGATAATGTCGTGTCTAATCCTGGATCTTCCTCCCCGCCAGATGAATTTGATCATTGCCGTTTTCAGGGTGGAGAAAAAGGTTGGTGGTATTGCGAGGGGTATGGTTTGCATGAGATATAAGATTCTCGGGAGAATATTCATTTTAATCACCGCAATCCTCCCGTGCCATGTTATGTGAGGGTGAGACCACTTGGACAGGTCTGCGAGTACATTCTTTAATAAGGGTGTAAAGTTATATTGATATATATTCCCCAGGTTTGTGGTCACGCAGATGCCCAGATATTTCATCTTGTCGTGGCACCAGTGGAACCCAAATTCCGGTTCTAAAGACCGGTATTCATCTGTGGGGATTGTTAAATTCAGGACCTCACATTTCGAGATGTTAAGTTTAAATCCCGATATCTGGCCAAATCTGTTAAACTCAGAGAGGAGGCACGGTATTGTGATCCTAGGGTTATGGACAAAGAAAAGGAGGTTATCTGCGTATGCGGCAACTTTGTGCTGTACTTCCTGCCAGTTATATCCCTATATGTCCGGATTTTGGCGGATTGCCTGTAGTAGTGGCTCCAGGGTCATTGCAAACAGCAACGGTGATAGTGGGCATCCCTGTCGGGTCCCATTATTTATCGCGAAGTCCGCGGTCGTGGCCTCATTGATCCGTACAGATGCGCGCGGTTTGCTATAAATGGCAGATATCCACGTAAGGAGTCTCTGGCCACAGCCTAGCCGTCTTAGTGTCGCCAGCATATATGTCCAGTTGACCCGGTCAAATGCTATTTCTGCATCTGTTGATAACAATAGCAACCGGGTCCCCAATTTCCTCGCGTGGTGTTGGATAGAGAAAAGTCGTAGGGTGCTGTCCCTAGCTTCTCGACCTGGGATGAATCCCGTCTGGTCCGCGTGTATCAAATCGGGGAGGAGATGTTTAATTCTGGTCGCTAGCGTTTTCGTGAACAATTTAGCGTCCACATTTAGTAGCGAAATCGGTCGATAGCTGCTGCAATGGATTGGGTTTTTCCCTGGTTTAAGTAGGACTGTGATGGTGGCTGTTAGGGACTCCCCACCCAAGTCTCCTCCCTCACCTACCGAGTTGAGTGCCTTGGTGAGCCAGGGCAACAGTATTCCCGAGAAGTTTTTATAGTATCCCGTGGAGAAGCCGTCCGGGCCTGGAGCCTTGCCAGTTTTAGATGACTTAAGGGCTGCGGCTAATTCCTCCACTGTGATCGGTGTGTCCAGCAGTGTCGCCGAGTCTTGATTGATTGTGTTTGTGACTGTGTTGGATAGGTAGTCCTGTATTTTTCCATTTTCTCTCGTGGCTTCGGTGGCCTCTTTAGGCGCATACAAATTATAGAGGAGCTCGTAAAAGGCCCGAAATTCCCCTGCTATTTTCTCTGGAAAGGGGGAGATCTCCCCTGAGGCCAGGCGAATCCTGCGTATTTATCTATGGGGCAAAGGACCTTTCAGCAGTCTCGCCAGGTATTTACCTCCTTTATTGGCGTGTACGTAGTAAAAGCTCTTTGTGCGTTGTACAGCTCTAAGATGCCTTTTCAAGATTAGGTCTTTGAGTTTTCGTCTGTGTTCCATCAGTTCTCCGTAAACTGCATTTAGCTGGGAGCGTTTGTGTTGGCGTTCCAGTGTCGATATAGAGTGATACAAATCTACCATTTCATGCATGAATCCCTTCCGTTTCCGAGAGGCGGGGAGGGAGGTGGAAGGAGGCGAGGGTTAAGCGTATGGGGGGGAGCCGTAAATAGGGGGTTGCGACAGGTGCAACAAGTCTAGAGTCCAGGGCCCAGTGCCCGAGTATGGAGCCGAATGTATTGTGTGAAAGTTAAGATCTAAAAGGAGGTGTATAGCCTTTAGTGTAGGTACCCCCTCGGATTCCGGTAATGATCCGGACTCCCTCTACAGAGTAGGGGGAGGTCTCGCGCAGTGACCAGCACTGACAGGTGCTCACTCTGGTACCAGCCCAAGAGACGAGGTACCCCGTAGCCTGGCCACAGACCTCTTAGCGCGAGTGTATGTGTTAGGGAACGTGACTCGGGCTCCGCCCAGATAAGGTGTCAAAGAGTATATATGGGGCTCTCCTCTCTGTCGCGACCCCCAAAGTCATAGCTGAGTGAGTGGCTGCAGCTAACATGTATTGTGTATTCACATTCAAGGCATATAAGCTTTAACGTCAAATTAACAGATTAACATATTTACAAGTGTCACGATTGGGATAGCTTTTCCCTAATCCAGAGCGTCCCGTCATTCCCCATTCGTTTCTCCCCCAGCAGTGAACACCACCCCCACGTCCATTCGCACTGGTCACCCCACGTCAGCTTCCCATATCCACAGGGTTGTGGAGTGGTGGCCTCCTCAGATCCAGTATTGGTGTGGTGTCATGGTTACAGCACCCTGACTCGTCCTATAACTATCCCTAGTGCTCCAGCTCCTATGATCATGTGCAATTTATACGATACTCACTTCCTTCATTCCATCCCTATTCTCTCTGGTACCTATAAGGGGGGTGGGGGGGAAGGCGCACCTATGTGCGTTTGTATCAGCAAGTGAGGGCTGAATAGGGTGCATAGCTTGGAGTAGGCAGGCAGACGCAAGTGGGTATTTGCAGCATATGCTGGTCAGGGCTTTAAATTATCTGTATGTCTGCGTTATTGTAAGCACTGAGGTCTAGGTTATATAACAGTATGTGTGTCCTCACTATCTTCCCTGGGGTCCGGTTGGTGTGCTACAAACTATTTTTATCTGATGCCTCTAGGAAACAATGGGCCTGTAAAATTAGGAATAGCAGTGAATACGATTTGGTCAGCGTCAGGTTATATTAGCATGCATCATTAACAGTTAGGATTATTCCCCTCTACCTCTCCTCCCTTCCCGCCCTCATCCAGCTCCCTGGATCAAAGTTACCCTGTCTAAATGCAAGTGTCCCAATTTAGTGTCCTCATCTGTGGGGGATCACCGTATTTGCGTCCAGGATGTTCTGACTTTGTGCTGAATATCCAGCCAGGCTGTTGGTATCTGCTGTCTGTTGCCCCCCTTTGTCCCTCTCCCCCCCAAGGTGTCTCGTGCCCACCCCGTGTCGGGCAACAACCACGGTAGAGAGTCAGGGGGTGGCCCAAAGACCCGCACCGCATGCCTGCTTCAGGTGTATATCAGCTCCCGTGTGTGCCCTTAAACCCAGGATCTCCCCTCCCAAAGCCCCAAGTCCCAGAACACTAACCCAGTGTACCTGTGGTTGTGCCGTCCACCATTTCTGCTCATCTCGACATCAGGAGGTAGGAGTGGGTTGCGGGCGTTAAGTGATTGGGGTCCAGCCCTCTATGGACAATTGCGTGAACAGGAGAAGCCGGGTGCTGGTGTGGGTGTGTTAGCTTGGGGCGATATACGGTGGTCTTGAACGTAGGTAGGTAGGTTGATCACTCCTCCGGGGAAGTCGGATCTCCACGTCTTCTGCTGTTGTGAGCCGGAAGAGTTCTCACCTCACGCTGTCTGGGCCCTCTCTGTGGTCTGGGTTGCAGGCCTAGTGCCCCCAGGATCCAGTTGGGGACCGACTGTGAGGGGAGGCCCAATTCCCCCATGAACTGTGGTACCTCTTCTGCCCATCTCATGGTGATCCATCTATTTTGGTGTCTGGCCATTAGTGCAAAGGGGAATCCCCATTTATATGGTATATTGCGGTCTCGCAATGTTGCTGTAACCGGGCGGAGGGCTCTCCTTGCTTCCAACGTTATGGGGGATAAATCATTATAAAGCGATACCTGCGCTCCCCTAAAGGGACAATTCTGTCTTTCCCGGGCTTTGGCCATGATGGTGTTCTTCACCGGGAATGAGTGTAGACCGTATATTAGGTCACGCGGCCCTTCTTCAGCTACTCGAGGCCGCAAGGCCCTATGCGCCCTCTCGAATTCTATAGTTGGCGGTTGGGATGGTAGCAGTAGAGAGCAGAATAATTCTGTTAGTAGAGCCTCTGCGTTTTCTGGCCCCTCGATTTCTGGTACCCCACGGACCCGGATATTGCGTCTCCTACCTCTATTGTCTACATCTTCCAGGTGTCGACGTATGGAAAGCAGCATCTCGCCCTGGCGTGCTACAGCATTATCAGTGGCTGCCACGCTTCCTCCGTCGCGGCAATGCGGCCTGCCTGCGCGGTGAGCTCTGTACGGATCCCCATGATCTCTGTCCGCAGTGTATCTTGGATGGTGGTAGTTATCACCTGTAAGTCGGCTTTTGTCGCCATGGAGGCTGCCAGGTCCCTCAGGGTGCCCTCAATCCGGTCTAGGGTCGGCATCCCCTGTCCCGGAGTGGATGCCGCCGCCATCTTGGGGCTGCCAGAGTCTCCGCTCACCCCTGGCTGCTGCTGCAGATAACCGTCCAGCAGGCCCTGGGAGGCTATCCTTGGGATCTGGGGCTGCTCTGGGCATTTAGTGCGCCCCATTAAGCTGAGTTTGCTTGCCGTGATCGCTATATTGGGGTCTGGTGGGACGGAGCTTGTTCTTTACTCGGCCATCTTGGTCGGAGCCGGAACCACGCCCCCCTCTTTTTTTAAAGTAGACAACCCAGGGTATTCAATATGGGGTATGTCCCGTCTTTTTTTATTTTTTTTATTTTTTTTTTATTTATTTTTTTTTGTAGCCACCTAGTTGCAAACACTGGCCAAAGTTAGCGTTCATATTTGTTTGTGTGTGGAAAAAAATAAAAAACGAAATTTGGCCAGTATTTGTGACTAAGTGGCTACTAAAAAAGACTGAACATACCCCATTTGTAATACCTTTGGTTGTCTTCTTTTGCAAATGGTATGCCATCATGGGGGTAATTCTCATTCCTGGACTACCATACGCTCTCAAAGGCAACGTAACCAACCTGGCCATTTTCAATGTAAAAATATTTGACCCATATATTTGACCCTGTAACTTTCAAAAACGCTATAAAATCTGTACATGGGGGGTACTGTTTTACTCGGGAGACATCGCTGAATACAAATATTAGTGTTTCAAAACAGGAAAACGTATCACAACAATTATATCATCAATAAAAGTGCTGTTTGTGTGTGAAAAATGCAATAAGTCACTTTCACTGACAATATATTCGCTGTGATATGTTTTACTGTTTTGAATCACTAATATTTGTGTTCAGCGAAGTCTCCTGAGTAAAACGGTACCCTCCCATGTACAGGTTTTAGGGTGTCATAGAAAGTTACAGGGTAAAATACAGTGCTAGCAAATTAAATTCTCTGGACTTTTGGCTTGGGTTGGCAGGCAGGTCCCTCAAATTGCAATTAATAAAATTACTTAATTATGTAAAAATATTACATAATTACGCACGTAGAATTTAAATATATATGCATATTTATATATTTGAAGTCTACATGTATACTTATATAATTATTTTTGTAATTTTGTATATGGACATATGTATATTTCGTATTATTTATATATACATAGAGATAGATAGATAGATATAGATATATGATATATAGAGATATAGAGATATAGAGATATAGAGATATAGAGATATAGAGATATAGAGATATAGAGATATAGAGATATAGAGATATAGAGATATAGAGATATAGAGATATAGAGAGATAGAGAGATAGAGAGATAGAGAGATAGAGAGATAGAGATATAGAGATATAGAGAGATAGAGAGATAGAGAGATAGAGAGATAGAGAGATAGAGAGATAGAGAGATAGAGAGATAGATATATATATTTATAGATATAGAGAGATAGATATATATATTTATAGATATAGAGAGATAGATATATATATTTATAGATATAGATATAGAGAGATATATATATTTATAGATATAGATATAGATAGATATAGAGATATATATATTTATAGATATAGATATAGATAGATATAGAGATATATATATTTATAGATATAGATATAGATAGATATAGAGATATATATATTTATAGATATATAGATATATATATATATAGAGATATATATATATTTATAGATATATAGATATATATATATATATAGATATAGATAGATATATATATAGATATAGATAGATATATATATATAGATATAGATAGATATATATATAGATATAGATAGATATATATATATAGATATAGATAGATATATATATTTATAGATATAGATATAGATAGATATATATATTTATAGATATAGATAGATATATATATTTATAGATATAGATATAGATAGATATATATATTTATAGATATAGATATAGATAGATATATATATTTATAGATATAGATATAGATAGATATACACAATTTCATTCTAAGTGTATTTTGATATAGATATTTTAATATCAAAATACAGTTAGAATAAAATTTCATATATGTATAATTTTTTTAAATTTGTATTTACATTTTATTTTACTTATATTTTTATAAATTATAATTAAAGTACACACGTATGTGTAATTTTTATATTAATATAAGTACATATTAATATAAAAACACTTAGTATGACTATATATGATACATAGACATATATATAGATATAATATATGCCTATATATCATATAATTATTTTACTGTTGCAGGGAGACTGCCTGTCAGCACAGACAGTCCCCCTGCAGGCAGACAGATGGACACCTATTGTGACCATGTGATCGCTCTGTTGATCCTAATCCACCATGTGGAGTCTGTCTGGGCTGCAGGCAGTCTCCCCACTCCGGGAGCAACGCCGATAGCCGCCGGGGGAACGGCGGCGATCGGGTAAGTACATTGCACCGTTAGGACGGTTCAGGACTGTCACCGGTCAGCAGCGCAAAAATGCCGATGACGGTCCTGAACCGTCCTAGGTCGTTAAGGGGTTAAGCATGCGTGGGATAGGCATAAGGCTATCCTAACTATAAGATAAGGCTAGGGACTAATGAAAGTATTTAGAAAATTGGGCAGATTAGATGGGCTGAATGGTTCTTATCTGCCGTCACATTCTATGTTTCTATGTAGTTGTTTAACCTGGCAGAGAGCCGGACGTAATAATATATAGATAAATTACTAAAGTAAAGCAATTTATAGATGATACTGGGGAAAATAATGTTGTACTCTAGTCAATTTCCTTTCCTGTTTCCAATCCTAATACAGCACACAAAATACTTACAACCCCTTTGAAGAAGCACTAATGGATAATGGGTACGCAAGTAGCTTCAATTTCCAAGTCTTCTGCCACATCCAAGTGAGGCATTGATCTGTATGCCATTGAGACCCAGAAACAGAGGTGAATCTCTGTCAGATCCTTAGTTAGAACTGGGAGGAAATAGAATGTTCCTGCACTTACAGCAGCAGATATGATTTATAACATCACAACACGGAATGACCTATTATGACTTAACGGCTAAGGAAGGATCACAGTTCCTGAGTTGAAGACTATCTTACTATTTAAGGGGACAGCAATAAACATGTAAAGTCTTCACAATCAATATACATTGAATCTATACATAAACTGTCTAATCTCCTTTCTCACCTTCTTATCTTCTTGTAGATAAAGTAATACAAATAAATGTCTCTATCTCCCATCTATTTCCAACCTAGTGTTGTCTCTATTCAGTTATCTTTATCTAGTTTCTTCTTTTTTCTCACAAAGGGACTTCTCGTAAGCCTCACATTATAGTCCCTATATTACTATTTATCAAAATAGTACAATCAGACATTTGTCATGAGTTCAGCAAACTAAAAGCATTATTATATCTAGGAGTACAGTTTTAATTAACTGTAATTTAGTAAATAGACACCATTCTCTTGTTTTGAGCAGAGTTAGACAATCATGGGTGCCTGTATATTCTCCTGGTTAGCACATCACTGACTGGAAAGGAGGTTGCTATGGTAAAGCGATGGTGTTCTGACGTTTTATGATGATTATAGCTTATAAACTCATTTGAGCAAGGCCTTTTTCACCTCTTGTTCCTATCAGTATTTTGTATGTCAAATATCCCCATTCTATAATTGTAAAGCTCTATAAATGCTAATAAAAATAATAATATCACTACATTTAGAACGTGTATATTTGTAATTATCCCCTAGAGTGCGCTCTTACACCTCTATTTCATGGTGGCTCAAATTTAGTCAACTCATATGAGCATTTTCTTATATAGTTTTAGTATTTCTTACTTAAAAAATAGTACTCTTTCACTCACTTTAATTAGTAATCGCAACACCACAACTAATTATGTAAATCAGAAGATTCTATGGCACAATAGGCATGTCTTAGTCTGTGTTTGTCTCAGGAATGTATAATTCGTTTGTATATTTGGCTTACATTCTCAAGGTTATCCACTAAACCATATATTGTTGAGAAATCATCACAGAATCACAGATTTAATACCATAATAACTGGGCTCAGTGGGTTGGAAATATAGCTGACTTGGAGAATTGTCCCTTTTTTTGAATTTATAGTGTTCCATTCCATGTTAAATTTCCAACAATTCAAAGTTTGATTTAATAAGACAACACTATTCTACACGGCAATGTTAAAGCCCTCTGATATATAATCTAATGTGAAACCTTAGAAACAATTTCCAGTTTAGCAAGCAATTCCATATATGAAAAATGTTAGTCTACCTCCTGTATGAAGGAAGCTCTGCAGTCAAAACAAGACTGTAAGCAGCGCTGTATTTAGCGCAAGGCAAACAAGGCATTTGCCTTGGGCAGCACTTTCCAGGGGGTGACAAAAAACTCTGCCCCACCAAGTGCCCTGGCATATACCTTGTTTGCCCTGACTTATGGGGGCCCAAGAATGGGGCGCCCGGACAGTTTCTTTTAAGTGCGGGTGGCGAGGGAGCGCAGTGATGCTGGGAGCCGGAATTTGTCATCACTCCGGCATCACTACGTGACGCGTGAGGGAGCTGAGCAGAAAGATCACAGCTCCCTCGCCACCTATTTTGCGCACCCAACCCCTTTGCCTGCCTGCCTGCCTGACCTCCATCCTGCACGCCTGCCTGATCTCCAACCTGCCCGCCCAGCAGCCCCACTGGACCCCAGATAAAAATCCACCCAGCTCTCACAAAGGTAGTGAGGCTGGATGGATTTAACTGAAAATAAATGTAAATAATTATTTGTAAATGTTGGGGGAGGAATGTGTGTGTGTGTGTGTGTTTGTCTGTCAGTGAATGTGTGGTTATATCTGTCAGTGTGTCTGAGTGAGTGTATCTGTCAGTGAGTTTGTTTGTCTGTCAATGAGTGTGTGTGTATGTGTGTCAGTGAATGTGTGTTTATATCTGTAGATGTGTCTGTCAGTGAGTTTGTTGTCAGTGAATGTGTGTATGTCTATCAGTGTGTGCCTGTGAGTGTGTGTGTCTGTCATTGAGTGTGTGCGTGCATGTCAGTGCATGGCTGAGTGATTGTGTGTGTCTGTCAGATTGTGCCAAATCAGGAATTGAGTGTGTCTGTCAGATTGCGTCAAATCAGTGAATGTGTGAGTATGTGTTTCTGCCAGTGTATATCTGAGAGTGTCTGCTGGTCAGTGAATCGGTGTGTCTATGTATGTCAGTCAAAGCGTGTGTTAGTCTTTAACATGAAGAGGTGTGGCTTTCACAGGAAGGGGTGGGGCAAATTTAAATTAGGAGGTGCCTGAGTTCCGTCATGCCTAGAGCAGCACAAATTCAAAGTACACCACTGACTGTAAGTATATAAAGTATTGCCACACTGAGGAAATTAAAATGTTTGTAAGAATCTAACTCTACCCTCATCTCCCAGAAAAATCAGATTAAAAATACATATTTTAGTTTATCATCATAAATAATTATCTCTGATACAGGTGTGAAAAAAATAGTAGGTTGTACTAGGTGTGGAGGGCGTATTCACTAAACATAGGAACTGATGGGCATTTAAAGGGAATTTCCAAATTTAAGTTAAAATAGTTGAGTTGAAAACTGAAATTGACAATTACCACTGGGGTTCGGTGAGGATGGAGCTGAAATTACCTGAAAAAATTATCCTGAAAACAAACAAACAAAACAAAAATGAAATGCACACATTAGGCTGCAAGAATAAACAGGGTAACATATTACAATCATGGCCTCTAGTGTTTCCAGAAAAAATATATATATACTTTTAGCCCATCTTCTATACTCCACTATTTTCATACCTGTATTTGGGTGACAGATCGGGATATCTTCTCTATCTTAGTAGAATCTGCACGGATGTTGTAGGATATTCATAGTTCTACTTTGGACCCTAGGCAGAAATATTTAAACATCTGGGGTCCGTGGCTGTACTATTTTGACACCCACCCCTGACCATAATCCACCAGTGTTCGTCTGGTTGGGGTGTAACTGAGGACACACCATATGGAATATTGTTCTAGAATATTGCCATTTCTTTCTGCCACTCTTGGTATGGGAAGACCACTGACCAATTGTGATCTTAAAACCACCACCAGTTTTATTATTAGTTTCACTTTGTTATTCCTTTTTTATTTTCCTTTTTTTTTTATCCTCTTTTATGGATTTGTGGACACTAGTTGGACAGATGTAAATTGTATAGTCTATGATATTAATATACGACACTTATGTGTTATGTGTAATGTCATATCCAATACTGATGTGATTTCACTAATCTATGCAATATCAGTGTACAAGTGCTTGATTGTTTTTGTAATGGAAAGTTTATTCCTCAATAAAAAGTTAGTCACTGTAAGGTATATTGGCTTTCATCGTAGAGTTATGTCAGTAAACTGGGAATTATCTAGAAATATGTCACTAGCCCTTCAATGTTTTAAATCTTCCTTTGTTCACATAAGAGTTACTACTGAGATCAAACAAGATTTACTTATATGGGATCAATTCTTGAAAGATTATAACATAAGATCATTAAGGCAAAATTACTTTGTAGAGAACAGAGAACTGTATTTAAATACTGACACGACGGGGTCCAAGAGTTTAATTTAACTCTACTGGAATTGTGCTCTGGATAAGAGGGCCAAATAGCATATCTCACTAAATTTCAATTGAAGGTCACTTTAACCCCTTATTCATGTGTGACATGTCATGATTCCCTTTTATTCCAGAAGTTTGGTCCTTAAGGGGTTAAATGTAAGGGTTTGAGTGAGGTATGTAGCCAGGGGCAGGGTTGTTCTGAGATATTGCAGTTAACTAACTAATAATTTATGTAGTTAACCCCTTAAAGGACCAATCTAGGCACCCAGACCACTTCAGCTTAATGAGGTGGTCTGGGTGCCTGGTCCAGCTAGGGTTAACCCATTTTTTCATAACAATAGCAGTTTCAGAGAAACTGCTATGTTTATGAATGGGTTAAGCCTTCCCCTATTTCCTCTAGTGGCTGTCTCATTGACAGCCGCTAGAGGCGCTTGCGTGATTCTCACTGTGAAAATCACAGTGAGAGCGCGCAAGCATCCATAGGAAAGCATTGCTAATGCTTTCCTATGTGACCGGCTGAATGCGCGCGCAGCTCTTGCCGCGCGTGCGCATTCAGCCGCATGGGAGGAGAAGAGGAGGAGAGCTCTTCGCCCAGCGCTGGAAAAAGGTACGTTTTTACCCCTTTTCCCCCTTCCAGAGCCGGGCGGGAGGGGGTCCCTTAGGGTGGGGGCACCCTCAGGGCACTATAGTGCCAGGAAAACAAGTATGTTTTCCTGGCACTATAGTGGTCCTTTAAGGACACATGACATGTGTGACATGTCATGATTCCCTTTTATTACAGAAGTTTGGTCCTTAAGGGGTTAAAATGTAACTTAGAACTATGTATCTTTTTTACACCAGAGTTATTTCTAAACATGCTTATTGTAGTTTAAAGACAAATTATTGTGAGTATTAATGCTGTGGAGCTCTGTTATACACTAAAACATACAAACAAAATTGAGGGTCACAGAAAAGAGGGACATAGACTTATGGGCCCAAAATAGGGACTCTTCTTCCTAAACAGGTACACTTGGGTGGCAGGGCTGGATTTACATGTAAGGGACACTCACTGGGCATCACTGATTAGGGGCCCTTCCCTTTTCAGCACCACCTGGTCCCTGTCAGATGGTGCTAGGAGGACCTGAGGGCAGATCACATCCTCCCAATTAACAGCGAACAGGAAGGACTGGATGCAGAGAGGAAGAAGCAGACTTCCATCATCCTTAGCCTGCAGGGCCCCAGGGAAGCCACCCTCATACACCCAAAAGATATGGAAACAGGAGGGAGACTAAAAATAGGACTTGTTTGTATCAATGTGTGTATCTGTCAGTGTGCATGTCTGTCTCTGTGTGTGTTAGTGTGTATGTATACCTATGTCAGTATGTGAGTGTATCTATGCGTGACAGGGAACAAATATACCCTTGCTTTCAAACACCAACATTACATACAAATGCACACCTGCATTTGAATTCCAACACTACATACAAACACACATCTTTATTCAAATTGCAACAGTACATACAAATCC
The DNA here is from genome assembly GCA_933207985.1 of Pelobates cultripes. Taxonomy (NCBI): domain Eukaryota; kingdom Metazoa; phylum Chordata; class Amphibia; order Anura; family Pelobatidae; genus Pelobates; species Pelobates cultripes. The sequence continues at coordinate 107,439,758 of OW240914.1, forward strand.
ACTACTACATACACATAGTCCATACAAAAACATGTTTACATTCAAACGTGCAAACACTGCTTACAAATACTACCTTGCAAGGTTGGGAAAATGGTAGATCCGAGACTTGAGATTGGTTAAAGACAACTTTAGCTTATTGAAGCAGTTTTGTTGTATCAATCATGCCCCTGCAGTCTCTCTTTTCAATTCTCTGCCATTTAGGAATTCACTTTTTTTATACAGCTCTAGTCACACCTCTCTACATGTGACTTGCACAGCCTTCCTAAACACTTCCTGTAAAGAGAAGTCTAATGTTTAAACTTCCTTTAGTGCACAGTCTGTTTAATATATTATTTCTTATCTCCTGCTATGTTAATAGACTTCTATACCTTGCAGGAGCCTCCTTTGTGTGATTAAAAGTCTATTTACAGAGCAGGTGATAAATATATCTGACTGAAAATTAAACAAATTTTTCATGCAGGCTGTGTCAGTCTCAGCCAGGGGAGGTGTGGCTAGGGCTGTATAAACAGAAGCAAAAGTGACAACTCCTTAATGGCTGAGAATTACACAGTGACACTGCAGGGACATGATCTATACACCAAAACTGCTTCATTAAACGAAAGTTATTTATTGCCTATAGCAGGGGTAGGCAACCTACGGCACTAGTGCCATGCACGGCACTCGAGGTGTCTTTGCACGGCACTCAAGGCTGCTAGAGCCAAACACTCTGGCCTGTCAGGAGTCCCAGTGAAACTTCAGATACCTGCTAATACAAAAAGGTGGTGAAAGACAATCCTCAATTTATGCATTGCAGCGCATAGTGAATGGGAATCCACACTGTAGTAGAGCAGCTGCTGTTGCAGCTCCTGTCCTCGACCTGTACCTGGCCAGCCTGGTCCCCACTGGATCCCAGGGAAGCAACACACTGCTAAATATACACAGAAATGCACAATAAGCCTCCCCTCATGCAAATAATACAAACAGCCCACAAACATATACACACAATCCGCAGAAAATTAACCTGCTAACAATCCACATACATGCACACAACCCCACATGCAGTCTCTCACATGCAATACCCCAAACAGCCCCCACATATACACACACTACCAAAGACACAACGTGACATATCCATCCACACACACAATTCCACAAGCAGCCCCCATACACAGCCCACATTCATATGTATCATACACAATACCACAAACTACTCCTGTGAACATACACATTATAATAGCTCATATACGCACAAATATTCAGCGATATCGTATAAATAACAAGCAGAATACGGCAGCATACACACCTCAATTAAAAAAAAAAAAGCACCGGCACGCTACGGGACTTCACAATCCTATATCGGCACAGTGCTGCTAAAAGGTTGCCTACCCCTGGCCTATAGTATTCTTTTAAAGTTGTAGTATAAAGGCTGTTTAGGATTGTTGCGTTTCCGGTTAGAACATACCTTCCAAGTGTCCCTGTTTAGGAGGGACAGTCCCTATTTTGGCATCGAATCCTTCTTCCTTTTCTATCCTAATGTCCCTCTCCAGGAAGTCCATATTGTTGGTGTGTCTGAGTGTATAACAGAGTTCCACAGCAATAATACTCTCAGTGGTGTGTTTTTAACCCCTTAAGACCGGAGGGCGTACTATTACGTCCTCTAATAGGCGGCTCTAAACGCCGCCGGGCGTAATAGTACGCCCTCCGGTCTTTCTGTACTTACCCGGTCGCCGGCGGTCCCACGCCGGCGATCGCGGTGGGGGGGACTCCCAGGGAGCCCCCCGCGGCACGACCGTCCTCCAGGAAGCCCCCCGGCCGTGTGAGAGTGGGGTCCTAGCGAGGACCCCACAATCACATGGCCGGGGATAGCTGGCTTCTGTATTGCCAGCAGGGGGGCTGCCTGTAATGACAGGTGGTCCCCCTGCTGGCTGAAAATAAAAATGAAATAAATAAATAGTGTAAAAAAATAAATAATATATACTTAGATCATATATATATATTATATATATATGATCAAAGTATATATATACACATATACATACACACATGTACACCGTCTAGGTGTATTTTACTATTAATATATATATAATTATATATATATATTAATATCAAATTACACGTACACTGATACTGATTAAATATATATATAATTATTGTTATATATATATTTATATATATTATAAAAAAATTAAAATGTAAATACGTTAAAAAATAAAATTACAAAAATAATTAAAAATAAATAATTAAAAAATATATAGATGTGTGTTATTTCGTTCTAACTGTATTGTGAAATTAATATATATATATATATATCAAAATACACATAGACGAAATAATATATATATTTATACACATAAATATATACGTATATATCACTATATATATACCTATATATAAATAAAAATATTTTTAAAAAATTATATAGATATATACATATATATACACATACGTATATATATACATATATTGATTCTACATATATATTTATGTAATATTTTTACATAATTAGGTATCTTAATTAATTACAATTAGCAGGACCTGCATGACAACCCATGCCGAAAGTAAAGGGAATTTAATTTGCTAGCACTGTATTTTACCCTGTAACGTTCTAGGACACCCTAAAACCTGTACATGGGGGGTACTGTTCTACTCGGGAGACTTCGCTGAACACAAATATTAGTGTTTCAAAACAGTAAAATGTATTACAACGATGATATCGCCAGTAAAAGTGACGTTTTTTGCATTTTTCACTCACAAACAGCATTAAACGGACAATATTATTGCTATGATACTTTTTACTGTTTTGAAACACAAATATTTGTGTTCAGTGAAGTCTCCCGAGTACAACAGTACCCCTCATGTACAGGTTTTATGTGTTTTCAAAAGTTACAGCGTCAAATATAAGGCTTGCGTTTCATTTTTTTCACATTAAAATTCGCCAGATTGGTTACGTTGCCTTTGAGACCCTATGGTAGCCCAAGAATGAAAATTACCCCCATGATGGCATACTATTTGCAATAGTAGACAACCCAAGGTATTGATAATGTGGTATGTCCAGTCTTTTATAGTAGACACTTAGTCACAAACACTGGCCAAAATTGGCAGTTTTTGCATTTTTCACACACAAACAAATACTAACGCTAACTTTGGCCAGTGTTTGTGACCAAATGGCTACTAAAAGACTGGACATACCCCATTTGCAATACCTTGGGTTGTCTACTATTGCAAATGATATGCCATTATGGGTGTAAATTTCTTTCCTGGGCTACTATAAAGTCCCAAATGCAACGTAACCAATCTGGCGAATTTCAATTTCAAATGTAGCGTGCTATATTTGACCCTGTAACTTCCCAAAACGCCATAAAACCTGTACATAGGGGGTACTGTTTTACACGTGAGACTTTGCTGAATACAAATATGTGTATTTTATTGCAGTAAAAGCAAACAGTATTATGACACTGACCGTTTAAATGTCATGTAGAACTAAAAAAATCCAATAAAATCGTATTTTCTCCCATTTTTTTCATATTAAATTATGTTTCATAGCTAAATATTTGATATTAAATGAAAGCCCTGTTTCCCCTGAATAAAATGATATATAATAAGGGTGGGTGCATTTACTATGAAAGAGGTGTATTACGGTTGGACAGACATGTAGCGCAAATGCCAGGTTTTGTTTACATTTTGTTTTGTTCACAACGTGTACATTTGGCTCCGTCCTTAAGGGGTTAAACTACAATAAATGTGTTTAGAAAACATTCTGAGTAAATAAGATACATTGTTCTTGTTCTAAATTATATTTAGTTACATAAATTATTAGTAATAACAATTTCTCAGAACAGCCCCATGCACTAAAAACCCACAAAATACAGTGTTTAAAATGTTGGGAAATATGTTAGAGTTGGATTAACCCCTTAAGGACACATGACATGTGTGACATGTCATGATTCCCTTTTATTCCAGAAGTTTGGTCCTTAATGGGTTACATTTATAATTGGGGGGTGTGAGGTTTTAGTTTTTAAAAGGAGTTAAACATCGGACTAAGGTAAAGCGTTTATTTTAGATCCAGGCTTTGAGTGTTTTTCCCCCCTGTTTGAATGGTTATTTGCAAAGTAATTTCATTCCTATGTCTTTCCTAGACCAGTCCGCTTGATGATATTAGAGCTGCAGGACTAGTTATACACTGTGTATGTAGTGTGTATCAGATAAAGCTTCCCCTGATCCTCCTGCAAGGCATTTCCTCTGTGAGAGGTTACTGGTAAGCAGATGGGAAGTGATCCCTTCTCCTGTCCAGCCTCACACACAGACACCGGAAGAACTGGGACAGCAATGAGATTTACATAGAATATAACTATTTTTGCAGGTCTAATATTAAAGGAACACTGTACTCACTATAAAACCTTAATCTAGATAAAGTTGTTATAGTGCTTACATTTGTTTCCCCTTCTCTAGTGGCTGCAAATGTCAATAATTTAGTAAATAAAGGCTTGAAAGCATGACTGCAAGCCACACCTCGAAGCTGTTCATTCATGAGAGCCAGGACTGAGCTTCTTGGCGTAGTGCCGTCACTGTCTTCCATAGAGAATTATTGAACTTGTAAGTGCCTCGCGGAGAGCAACACACATACCTCTGTGTACCTTATTGCTCCTCTATATAGTCATCGATGACGCAACACTAAGAGGAGGTTGCGGGTGTGCAAAAGGAGACTCATCGCTGGAGAAAAGGTGAGTTATTTGATTAATTTCTATTTTATTTTTTTAGGAGGGAGAATAGCAGACAGAATAAAATGCCGCTATCTTGAATCCAGCATAATTATATTTTATGGCTAGATAAAGGGGGTAAAGACAAATTACTGTTTCCATATCATTTACAATATACCACATTAGAGTTTATGCACTTAATGGAGAATTGACCAGGGTTCAGAACATTTAGGGCCAAAAATAGCAACTTTCTGACTTGGCTATTTTTCCAATTCCCTGCTTAATTTCTATCAATTCTTAGTTTAATGTTTAACCCGGCCAGTGTGTGGTAAGGACAATTTGTCAATATTTAGCTACAAACAACTTGTGTGCCTTTTTTTCTTCTTACATTTATAAGCTAACTGTATCACAAAATGCCTATAAAACCTTAAAACTGTTTACAGATCAGCCACAGACGATGTTTTCCTTCACATTAGAAAAACAAACTAACAGGGTTATTCACTAAACACCAGCGTTTGCCTGGATGGACAAAAATCAGATGAAAATGACCAAATTCAGACGGCAATGAAATTCAGTAGGACTGAGTGAATCTCCGATGCATTAGCTGTCCAGATTAAAATCAGTGCTTTAGCATCTGAATCCTAAACAAAGTATAGGATTTCGAAGATTCACAATGTACCACTTTTTATTTTTTTGGATTTAAATTTTATTTTATTTATTTATTTTTTTTAAATTCTTTATTTTTCTTGTGCTTACATTTACAAACAGGCTCGTAACGCCACAACAGCGAGTACCAGCTATGCATTGGTATACAATATCATGGCAGAGTTTACAGCACATTTAATTTTTATAATATGACACGCTTAGAGTGCTTGAGTAGCATTTGTATAAATCAATTAAACCGTGCATACATAAGTAATTGGTTGTTACTTTGTTGATGAGTCTATTGATTGTGTATTCTAACATCCGATACACACTAGTGACTACAGTAAATGAGTATGCATTTTTTATCCTGTTAGATATAACATTGACATTCGAGTAGTTGATGACTGCTATTACTAAAGTTCTAAATGATAGCAAATAAGCTCTTCTTACGCTAACTAAAATAACAAGTATATCCCTGGAGGGGGTGATCCCCCCTTCCGGCGCCCTACGCGCTCTGTCCCTGGGTGCGGCCCGGGCGGGCTCGACCGCCCTCGTTGCCTGACCTTCTCCCGGCTTGCAGCTGATATATCACCCCCCGGGCCAGTGAACCCACACAGCAGACAATGGGCCTCGCTGCCTGGCGGCTGCACCTGCGCAGAAGCAAGAACCGTGGGGGCACGGATGGTTCCGTGTCAGGTGATAGGCTAACTGGGGGGAGAGTGTGGGACACACGAGGGCACCACCAGCGGCACACAACTGGAAACTAGATAGAGTTAGGGGAGATGCGATGTGTCCTGACGTTCCACGGACTGGGACCTGACCGACCGAAAACTTAGGAAGGGCGGGGGGGAAAGCGAATACAACAACCTGACCGAGATAATCCCAGACGGTGGGCCCTGGAGCCCAGGTGCTTATGAGGAGACGACCATTACCAGACCCCTAGAGGCCTACCAGACGCAGAAGCTCAGCTCTATAGAGCTCACAGACCAGACGTCGAACTACACCCGAACTCTAGACTGGACGCCATGGGTGCTTCCAAGTCCACACTGTAGGAAGGAGGAACCATGCACCTCGTCTGCCAGGGTGAAATCACACACCATGGGGCATATCCGCGATAACAGTGACACCCTGGAGGGGATATATGACTAGGGAGAGACGGTACTGAGGTCAAGTACACGGTTCTGACTCTCGGACATACGGGGTCGGAGGACAAAGATCAGGCTATCACACTCACATTCTCGCTGCCCGGTGGGAGTTGGGGGGGGGGAAGGATGGGGGATGCGACAGAAGAGGGCAAACTACACATAGGCTACGCACAACACCGAGACACCTAAAAGGCCTTAAACACCCATAACGAGAAAAGGTAAGGGGATCCTTACGGGGTAGGACAGAGTACTGAGGCTGAAACAAACGCTACAACACTCATGTACTGTAGCAAACTTCAACGACGGTAGATAACCCCGAGCTGGGCACAGGGAACTTTACACGCCAATGCATAAATGCCCACGCCCTGAAGGGAATGCCTCGATGGGGGGGGAGTGGAGGAAGGTTTTTTATGCCTGAATTCATGTATCGTTATCTGTTAACTGAATACTAACTGTTTACTCACTGTATTGCATATCGTTTTGAGAAATACTCTAATAAACATCAATTGATCTAAAAAAAAATAACGAGTATACATCTTGGTTGGCTGCCTGAGCTTTGTGAGAGTGGTTGCAGGTTATGTTATGCTTGGACTAAAACATGTGCGGCTCTAATAAACAGCCCTAGCATTTAAGATTAGCCTGTGGAGTATCCCCCCCAAGAGAGTCCCATGTCAGCCAGGCGAGGATCATTGTTTGCCTGCCAGGAGACCAGCCTTTGTGCAGCATGGCTGTTGGAACGGGAAGCTCGGTGGCTGCTGTCCTGCTCATAGTCCCTTTGTGAGTAGAACGGTCCGGCACTTGTCTCAGACTGGAGAGAGGTTCCAGAAATCATGTTTACCATGGGTGGTCAGTCCGTGTGTTTTGGCTCCCTCACTGTGTGCAGCATGGTATGGTAGGTAGGCTGTTATACCGTAATAGTTCTTCCTTAGTTCAGCTCTTGGGGTCTTATTACCCTTTTTGCCGGTTCCTGCTCTGTCTGGTTCGATAGGCTACTTATGAGGCTACAGGAGATGTGAGTGCGCCTGGCTGTCATCAGGGTCGCCTGCCACGTGGTCTCCGCCATTTTAAAAATGGTCTGCGCGCTGGGCCCTCTCTGTCTCTGCTCCGGGCGCCAGCGTTGTGGTGTTCCGATGGGTCACAGGGGGGGGGGGGGCACGGGGCCTGACCCGCCTAGCCCTGGGTTTCTGCTTTACCGCTGGTGGGCAGGATAGCTGGGCAGCGGCCGTCCACCCCGCTCACCGCCCGAGCGGTCCTCATCGCATGACAGGGATCGCCCCTCCGAGGGACTAAAACTTCTCAGCAAGCTTCTCCTCGGAAATAGGGTGGCCTCTAATGCTGGGGTTCAGCAGCCAGTTGTCAGGTAAGCTTGAAGCTGTTGTTTTAATGCTAAAACGTTTGCGTCCATTCAGCCTGGCGGTCCGGCCCCGCCCCCCACAATGTACCACTTTTAAACAAATTTGGAGTCTAACTGGATGCACATTCGTCAATTATTGTTCACTTGCTTTCTGCAAATAAAGATCATTTTAAGTACTATTTTCCTATTTGCCAGGTGCCACATTATAAAAATAATAATATCCAATAAGCCCCAATCTTACTATAAGGGAGGTTTAAATATCTACTAAATGTTTAAAACTAGCGACTGGGCAGCTGTTATAAAATAACGTGTATGTATGGGGGGTAAGAGCATAAGGTGAGGGAATTAAAAATTAAAATAAAGGGGGCTGGACAGATCGCTTTAAACACCCTACCCCCATCTGGGGCTAGCGGACAGGGACTTTTAATTTTTTTGCAGAAAATGTCTCCTTATGCCTGCACCCTTGGTCAGTATGCAGTATACCGGGGGGGGTCTATATTATCAATAATAATAATAATAATAATATAGTGGGGGACCTATTTTCCACGTTCACAGCCCTCCCTTTTGTCAGCGGGTGGGGGCTCTTAAAATAATATGCTGGAGAGTGACTGAATGTTCCCACTCCAGGCTGCGGTTGTACGCTATTATACTAGTATATTAAAGGGGAAGTAATGTCCCCACCAGTTGGCTGCTGGTGGGGGTTATTATGCTAATATACCAGGGGGACTTAATGCCCACACACGCAGCGAAAAGGCAGAGGCATTTGGTCCCCTCTGGTATATTTGCAGGAGGGGAATTTTATCCGTGTTGGTCCAGTGGTCTTCACTCTGGGCAGACCTCTATCAGGAACAGTTTACGTTAAGAGCTCCCTCGCAGTCCCAGCGCTCAGTCAATGACTCAGAATGCTGGCTGTGGTGCTCTGAGTCTTTGAGAAGTGCCCACAACCACGAAGGAGCTCTTAAACAGAAGCTACAGCCCCAAAATAACTATTTGTAGCAGCACTGTATTAAATAGTGCAGGTCAGATTTATCAGCACCATATTGAAAAAGTAAACAAATACATTACCAAAATGGTAGCTGCGGGCATGTGGGCTGTTCGGGAAGACGGACCATGGCCCGATGGCCCCGCTCAGCGTGCCGACTCTGATGCAGCCACATAGGGAGTAGTCCCATCGCTGAACCCAGGTATCAAATATTATCTGATGATTGATCACCTCTGCCAGCTGGGGCCATACTAAGTGTAGATTTAGTATTAGGGTAAAGTAATGGCTAATGCTGGGTTAGGGTTGATGCTCTTTTAGGGTTAGTGATTCTGCAGGATTGTCAGAGTATTTATATCGGCAGACATTTTGTGCTATGATAGAAACTAAAAGTGTATATTCTGAGTCACTTTGAACAGACCAGACTCCATTTTGTTATTCCAAGTTAACAAAGACAAAGAGACACTATATTTCTATCTGTAAGCTAACCACTTTCCCAGATCTAAGGTATGCATAGTATAAACAAGTGATAAGGAAGGGGGTTGGACAGACTGTCTAATGCTAAAAGAATATAATCAAATCTAAACCCAGACAATTGTGACAGAGAAGATTAAATAATTTAATATTTAACTGTCTATATATATAAGGTACCATTGTATGGAAAAGGGTAAACTTAGTTCATGATCTGTCATATCAGAAATTATGGCAGGAATTGCAGACGCTAAGTCTGGACAAAATTTAAGAAACCCTTTGAAATTTTAAATTATGGCGCTATAAAGATAACGCAAAATGACGTCAAAATAGCCACCAGGAAAAGTTAACTCTTTCCTGGATAGGTATGTTTAGTGGGACAAGACTGCCCTCTATAGACCAAATACCTAATTTGCGATCTGGAAGATAACCACACCCCTAGTGCTTCTATTGGGTTATCAACTGATGACGTACAGAGAGTCTGGCCCTTTAAAAGTTAAGACAAAGGGAAGATAGATACGAGAGAAGGAGGCAGATGCAAGATATGCAAAGGAGAGGAGAGAGGAATTGGAAGTTTGGGGATTCCAACTCAGATAACATCTGAGACTAACACTCTACTCCTAAAACTCTAACACTTAGAATTTACTGACTTTCTAACCAACACCTCCATGCAGAGAGACTACCAATCGGATGAAATATCTACTCAACTGGTAATTATACTGGTTTCATTTAATTTAATTAAATTAATTAAATGTATTAATAGCATTATATATGACTGGATAAAGCACGGTCAGATTTCCATATTAAGAAATCTTAGTTAACTAAGAATATATAGTTATAAACATTCCATTCTGCAGGTGGAATTAAGAATAATTATATATTGATGTGATATTATCACGTGTTAGCATACCGCTGTTTTTATCCAGGTGTATTGATTTGCTCTAAATTAAGATAGATATCTTTTAGACAAATTAAAAATCTGCTTATATAATATGTAGATTCTCTTATTGGATTGTTTTCAGGTAATGAATTTAAACTGGTTTAAATGTTATTTTATTTAAAAATTACATAAGAATAGATCTTAACTACCTAGGAGATCTAGCCAGCATTGAAAGGGTTATTCTAACTGTCTGCTAAACTTTACGACCTTACGCTGCACTCTGAGGAATTCTGTTCTTCGCTGTGAAAACTTTCACTTTAAGTCTGTGAAAGATAGTCATAAATAAAGTCTTGACAGAAAATGCTTTTTAGCCGTTGAAACGTAATACCCATTCCTTTGTATTGCATACCATTTTATACTGAATATTCATTGATTATTGTCATGCATGTTACATAATATTATTTGTTAATTATTGGTTATCATAAATAAAATCTATTTTTATACATTGTGATTATTTATATGAAATACTTTTCACTTAACACGATAAACGTTCTTTGGGATCTGAGAATTGAATTAGTGGGCAATTCTCACTGTTACTATTATTATCCCATAAATATCCCCACAGGATTAACACTAGGGATAAGGTTAGGGTATGTGTATGGCTAGAGATAGTATAAGCATTTAGTTAAGGGTAGTGTTGGTACACGGTTCGTTGGAGGGGTTGCTATAAGGTAAGCGTCACCTGCCAAAAATGTATTTAGATCCTAGATATATGAGGCATTTAGCAATCAGAACTGACACGTAAATCTATTTTGCATTCTTTTTTGTTAGTTGCACTTGATGTGTAAAAGTTATTAGAATATATTTAGAACATTCCCTTGCTTAAATAGACCTCAGAGAGACACTAATGCTACTGGGTGACAGAAAAATATATTATATCATATCCTTACAAGGACCAGGAACTGCTGCTGCTGTGCTTTCTCTCGGCTACTTACAAGATGGCTTCTTGCATCTCTCCTGTGGGCGCTACAACCCCACCCCCTGATGTAATGAGCCAAGAATGGCACCTAAATAGCATGCCCCACTAATGCATAGTTGGCACAGTTGCAAATCCATGGAAAGCCTCTGAAATTCTTTATAAAGGAGACTAAGCATGTGCAAATCCTGCTGAAACAGGACAGATTTGCTTTATTTTGACACACACATAGACAATGACCTGAGTATGTTAATCTACCCTTTTCCCATATTTTTAAACTTATTTTCCCCCGTTGTCCTGCAATCCATTTTTTTCAACATTAAAACCAATGTCTCCAATGCGTTCATCCATCATACACTTTTCTATTATGACAGTTTTGTGCCTGTTACTTATGCACAGATGTTAAGCTTATTTAGAATGTATGTTCAGAAGATATTTTCACTTTCTCTAGACGTTCGCAGGTGTGTGCTTCAGGGGTAACAGTATTACACAGGACGGGGTTGGTGGTAATGGAATTGGATGCTGGTGGGTCCTCTCCTTATAATCACAGACTCAGAAATTACTTGCAGAGCCCCTCAATGTATTAATGGAAGAACATGTTAAAAGTAAGGCAAAATCCCATATTGGGAAAAAGGATGTGTTTCGGCAAAAATTGATGCAGTTTTAAGCTCACAGATGATTGTTCTGTGGACCACTGCTGTCATCATCTGAACCATCTGCAGCAGGAAATTAAATGATGTACGTATCTGAGGTTTTTCATCAAGGAACTAAATTATGATGAAAATATACTGTTTGCCCTGATAATTTTCATCAATCTCCCTGTTGAAAAGAAAACACTTGCTCTTTACACATATGAACACTAGATGGCACATGCAGCAAAGAAAACATTGCATATATGACAGAATATTCCTACAGATACTTATCAAAATGTTCATTTCCTGGCCATTTTCTACAGCAGCATCACTAATGGGTTAAATTCCCCACCTAGCATGCTGGACAGGAAGAAAAATAAACTAATCAAAATAAAAACTCCTCCCCTAGATCCAGATGTTAGTATCTTTACAAAGTCAGAGGGAGCATGATGCTGCTGTGGGAAATGGCCAGGAAATGAAAATTCCGGTAAGTACTAATAAGAATCTTCTGTTTTCCTAGCCAAACACAGTAGCATCGCTAATGGGGATTCCCCAAACAAATGAAGGGAGGGAAACATAGATAAAAGCATATAATAAAAACCATAAATTAGAAACTGAAGAAAGAACGCTAGTTCCAAACACGCCATCTTGTGACCTATGAACATTCAGAATGCAGTCTTTGGCAAATGTGGAACTGGAGGACCATGTTGCTGCTCTGCAGAGTACCTCTTTGGGAAGATTAGCCCAAGCTGCCCAGGATGTCACCATTGCTCTAGTAGAGTGAGGGCTTATGAAACCCTTCCAAACCCTGAAGTTTTATGGCTTCAGTGATGGCCAGAGATAGCCATCTCCTGATAGTGGATAGCCTTACACTTCCTTGAATAGTCATTCTGATTTACCCCAAGGTTCAGTTCTTTTAATATACAGTAAGAGAGCACTGTGGACATCTAAGGTATGACAAGTCTTTTCCTCCCAGGAATGGGATGCAGGGAAAAATTATGGTGTGGAGAATTGCAGGTTAAGTCCTGGAGTTCTGATGCTTTCCTAGCAAATGTAATTGCTACCAAGAAAAGGTCACAGTAGAGGAAACTTTGAATGTTCAAATAGAGCTAAGGTGAATGCCTTAACTACTGACGGCAAATCCCAGAGAGGAGTAGTAAGATTTTTAAAGTTGCTTACAGAAATCTTTTAAACGGAGGTTCTAGAGTCCATTTCTCATTGGTGAGAGCAGAGACTTTTGGACTCGTAATGAATTTAGGCTCAATCCTTTCTGTAAGCCATCATGAGGAAATTCCAAACCATCTACATTTTTCAGACATAGAAAAAAATCATTTATTAGTACCAATCCAGGACTTGAAATCTCCCAGGTACTGTGATATTTTATAGAAATAATTTTATTTCTAGACAGAATCAAAGTGTCTGAAACTGAGTCTGGTACTCCCTGATTTTGTAGCATTATGCCTTTAAGAGTCATACTACTAAGCTGACATTCAGAGGATTTGGATGTACAATTGGCCCCTTATGTAGAAGGTTATGTAATGCTGGAAGGTGCCAAGGCAATTCTGATGCTAGCCTTTGAAAAATGTGGTACCGTAGTTGTAACGGCCACCCAGGTTGTTGGAGGGGTGTATGCCTTTGGAGACATCCTTTTCCCGGCGAGAGGCTGTGCTGAATACCCAACTTGCGAATGTAAGCAATCAGAGGACCATATAGTGATATCATAATATGCATACTTCATGTCCACTTTGGCTAGCCACTCACCTGGTTTTATCCCTTTTATGATAGAACTGAGGGATACTATCTTGAATGTTCTTGCCACTTGTTGCGAGATTTTTGATCCAGTATGGATCTCCATTTTCCTTTGTGTTGTAGAGCAAAGAAGTCTGGGGAGTAAACTCCTTGAAGTCTTTCAACTTGAAATACTTCCTCTATAACTTTGCATTGGATATGTCTTGAATAATGATACTTGAAATATTATGAACTTTGAAGAAGGTCAAATAGAATTCTATCTTGTAACTGTCTTTTAAAGTTCTCAGATTCATTAAGAATCTGATATAGTTTTGGTCCAGAAGAATGCTTTCAATCTGTCTCCTACTTCATTCAACTGGTTTCAATCTGCATCCTACTTCCTTCAAATGATTCTGAGTCGCTTTTTTTTTTACCTCCTCTGCCTCTGGAGAATTGAGAAGATTTCCAGGAAGAATTTCTGGTGTATTTGTTGCCTTGCCAATACTGTCTGGAGTGCCGAAATGATCAGTCTACTTTAGGAGCACACAGGCCATTTCCCTCTATGTTAACTAGAAAGAAAGGCTTTCCTCCCTTCAATTATTTTTTCAATAGCATCATTGAGGGAGTCTCCAAATAATAAATCTCTTTGGAATAGAATCCTACATAAATTTGCTTTGGACCCATAACCAGCTCCCTATGAATGCAGCCAGAGAGCTCGCCTAGAACTGTGTCACACCTAGGTAACGTCTTACCGGGCCTTAGAATGGCCGGACTTAAAGTACCAGAGAATAGTCAGAATTATTGCTGAGGTCAGGAACACAGATAGGTACACAACGATGAGGGAATGCCAAAAGTCAAGGATACCAGAATACAGGGAAGTCAAATGAAGCCAAAGTCAATAACCAGAAACAAACTATCAGGAACACACTCTCGGACAACCACTAAGGAAAACCACGACAGGGCAATGAGCTGAAGAATTAGATGAGCTTAAATACCCCTCCTGTGGATCTGATTGGAGGTAACCGGCCTTGGACCCCAGAACATGTGTGCACGCACACGCCGATGTCGTCCATGGCTAATGTAGGGCTACTAATTGATGTAGATACGCAGCGGCCGGCGTCCATTTACATGCTGCATGGGTCAGACATATCAATGCATGGCTGTTGAATGGCACTACCACACTTGTTGGCAAGGCAATCGTTATTGATGTCGCAAGGTGAGGATGAATAGGTTACACTGTGGTAGCCATACTTTTACATACTAGCTTGGTAATATCCAAAAAGATACCTCCATCCAAAAATGTATGGCTAAGTCCAGATCTCTGGATGCTTCAAGAAGAGTATCTCTTCTGACCCTGGAGAAAATATAGATATACTAAGTATGCTTTCACTATTTCTGCAAGGAAGAAGTGTTGTCAATAGGGAGAGTCTGGAAAGTCTGATGATCTATTCTGTATGCCAGATTCCAAAGTTTCTTTTTTTGGTTTTGAGGGTATATTTGGGGAGCTTTACATTGAAGTTGGTGTCTAGTCCCTTGCCTAATTCATTCCATAGCAATTATTTCCTAAATAGCAGAGTGCAAAGGAAAGAAAGCTGTTTGTGTTCTCAAATCCTCAAAAAATTTGTCAGAAGGATCTATATAAGACCTTTAAAGTTTCATGCACCATCACTGGTCCTGTTTATCATAGCTTAAAAATAAAATGGATATATAAACCATTTCAATTTTTATATCTAAGTTTTATATGCAGACTCACATTTTTGCAGAGGTTGAAAACACCAGAATGAGTTCTGCTAAGCATAGCTCCATTTGATATGAAGAGTTTTCAAAACTAAAGGCAAAACTAAATGACTTTATTGAGAAATAGCACAGAGAGAAGTTATGGGATTTCCTGTTTTGCATATAACTTTCAGCCAATCAAAAAACAACTGGAATTTAACTCATGGTCATCGTTTTCCTAGAATAACAGATATGAATATAGAAATGTAAATATAGGCATGATCTATGACTTTTACATATATTTCAGCATTTCTCATTATACTCATTTACAGAAACTGAATATGTGTATGTTACATGAATGCTGTGTCACCTGCTGAATACAAAAGTACATTATAGCTAATGAGAGTCAAGTGGATGGGTTCAGCCATGCACAATTACGCTCATGGTTCTCTATAGAAACCTAGGAGGAAAATATATTTTGTACACAGATCAAGTTTATACCGAACAAACAGCCTGTCTAACTATTCAGTCCTTAGACATAGATCAAGGTTCTGCTTCTAAAATAGATGGACCCAGACGGCTGACTCTGAGAGCCTCTCATTTTAGCAATAATATAGCAGTAATTCATCATGTGCACTCTGTGCATCATAATGAGCTAAATCTCATTTACACGTGTATTGTTTATTGATGCAACAACTTACACAGAGTAACAACACATTGACAACATGAATTCACACTATTTGAGATAAATCAAAAGAACTCTGGAGAGTGTACTCTAGGCACCATATCTGGATTCAAGCTAGAATTCCAGTTTCAAACTTTGCACCACAACTGCTCCAATGTAAGCTGTAATAACTACCATTCTCCCTTTTTAAAAATTCATGAGTAACAAAGAAAGCCCGATCTTACAATCTTATGTAGGCGGTCAGGCTTGATGTGTAATTTGTGCTGCTGGGTTACAGTGTAGATTTAGGTGTGAAATGCCGTCAATAAAGTCTAACAGTACCGTTTGGGGGAAATGGGCCATGACTGCCTTACATGCCATGCCAATGTGTAAGTAGTAAGGCTGAAATGGCCAGGCTAGTCGTATCATTATACACTGTGGTGGAAGTACAGAAAAAACTTACAATACTGGAGCGCTTAATATACACAGTTCTACAGGGGTAAAGTAGAGTTATTTAACAATTGTGTATTACACAGTATCTCTTTAATTGCGTGCTACCACACTTCAAAGTGATCCCTTCACCACATAAAAGAAATAGAAATTATAGTGTTAAGAAGTGGGGCAATGTTAGAGCTAAAGG
This sequence comes from Pelobates cultripes, assembly GCA_933207985.1. NCBI lineage: Eukaryota > Metazoa > Chordata > Amphibia > Anura > Pelobatidae > Pelobates > Pelobates cultripes. Next base: position 107,456,264 of record OW240914.1, read on the forward strand.
ACAAAACCCCTTTCCCACGTGCAATCAAGTAAAAAGAAAAACATTTTTTATACTTATATTGCTTGTTGCTTAATATCCCAATATATGCTGAGCTTGAATTGGGATATTAAGCAACAAGCAATATAAGTATAATTTTTTTTTTTTCTTTTTACTTGATTGCATGTGGGAAAGGGGTTTTGTCCTTTAGCTCTAACATTGCCCCACTTCTTAACACTATAATTTCTATTTCTTTACTCTGGTGGAAGTGCATGAGTTGCTGATGTTTACTTATTCTCTTTTGTGTTCTAGATTAGATTATCCAGCCTCTTTCTTAGTTTTCTGTTCCCTTCTTTGATTTCTATTTTCACAAGCTGGAGCATCAGTTAAGAGCATTGATAGAAGGGGTAACTCTTTTAGCTGATTTTGGAATGGAAATCGGACTCTGGAAAGATGAAGCAGATGAAGGCTAAGGCACTGGAGTCATGCAGGGCCGTCTTTAACGCGGGGCAAACGGGGCAGCTGCCCCGGGCCCAGTTTCTCTTGGGGGGCCCGAGGCACCTGCCACGTGGGCCCCGCTGACCCCGGCGGTCGGGCAGGAAGGCGGGCGCGCGAGGGAGCACTCACTGCTTCCTCTTCAGCTCCCTCGCGCACCGCACTGATGCCGGAGCCGGAAGATGACGTCATCTTCCGGCGCCGGCATCCCTATGCGGCGCGCGAGGGAGCTGAAGAGGAAGCAGTGAATGCTCCCTCGCGCGCCCGCCTTCCTGCCCGACCGGCCACCCGCCCAGGAGCCCAGCAGCACCACTGGACCCCAGGGAATCCCCCCAGCACTCCAAAAGGTAAGGAGGCTGGGGGGGATTACATTTAAAAAAAAAAAATGTGTGTTTGTGTTTGTGTTAGTGTATGTGATTGTGTGTGTGTGTTAGTGTATGTGTGTGTTAGTGTATGTGTGTTAGTGTGTGTGTTTGTGTGTTAGTGTATGTGTTTGTGTGTTAGTGTGTGTGTTAGTGTGTTAGTGTGTGTGTTAGTGTATGTGTGTGTTAGTGTATGTGTGTGTTAGTGTATGTGTGTGTTAGTGTATGTGTGTGTGTGTCAGCATGTCTGTGTGTGTGTCAGTATGTCTGTGTGTGTGTGTCAGTATGTCTGTGTGTGTGTGTCAGTATGTCTGTCTGTCTGTGTGTCAGTATATATGTGTGTATATATCTGTGTGTGTCAGTATGTGTATGTGTCAGTATGTCTGTCAGTGCGTCAGTATGTCTGTAAGTGCATGTGTATGCATGTGTCAGTATATCTGTCTGTGTGCCAGTATGTCTGTGTGTGTGTGTGTCAGTATATCAGTCTGTGTTTGTCAGTGTATGTGCCTGTGTGTGTGTGTCAGTATTTCTCAGTGTATGTGGGTGTCAGTATATCTGTCAGTGTGTGGGTGTCAGTATTTCTGTCAGTGTATGTGTGTCAGTATGTTGATTAGTGTATGTGTCTGTGTGTGTGTGTCAGTATGTCGGTATATGTGTCTGTGTGTCAGTATGTCTGTATATGTGCCTGTGTCAGTATGTCTGTCAGTACGTCTACCAGTGTATGTGTCTGTGTGTGTGTCAATATATGTACCTGTGTCAGTGTGTCTGTCAGTGTATGTGCCTGTTTATCTGTATGTAGTCAGTGTATGTATCTGTGTATCTGCTTGTGCGTCAGAGTGTGTACCTGTGCATCTGAGCCGCAACTTTAAATACAAATACACCCCTCCATTCAAACTTCAACACTACATATAAAACACACTCCTGCATTGAAGCGTCAACACTACATACAAGCACACTCCTACATTCAAAAACAAACACTACACATAAATGCACACTTGCATTCAAACTCCAGTACCACATACAAACACATTCACACAAACATACTCCATACAAACACATGCTTACATTCAAACATACTAACATGGCTCCGTGCTAAATACAACCCTGCAAGCATGGGAAATTGGTAGAATCCCAGCTGTCAAAGCATTGTTGGAGTTGCACGACAGATGGGGTTCTACCTTTAGTCCAACCTTGCAATTGGGGGTCCCAATAAAATTCATTCTACTTTAGTACCGCCACTGCGTTGGGATGGATGCCGTGATTGCATACCAGGGAGTGAGGGGCGAGAGCGGCAGGGCACAGGGGGCCCAAGCAAACACTTGCCCAGGGTCCATTCGTTATTAAAGACGGCCCTGGAGTCATGGGTACTGTTGACAAACCATACAACACAACCAAGGATGTAGTAGTCATTTTTTTAAATTCAGGTTTTCTGGGTTTATGCATGGTGTATATGTTGTTTTGCATCTGTCCCTTTCTCTGTGTCTGTCTGTCACTCTCTTACCATTCCATTTTTGTCGGTGGAATCCTCTTTTTTGTCTCTAGAGGATTAATAAGTAGCCTCCCTGGTTTAAAAAGTAAATACTATATATATATATGAGAGCACTTGTGGTATGGTATGGAAGGGTGCAAGTGACCTCATAGGGAAAGACAATGTTTCAGCCAGTTTATTAGCCTTTGTCAAGTCATCATATACAGTGCTGTACATCCTTTATATGGAGTAATAAACAATCAAACAAGAGATGTTTTTAAATCATTTGATCAGGTAACCATGGTAACCCATAAATAACTACTAGTCACATAATCACAACATATAATTTGTCCATATCACTGATTGAAAAAAACCCATAACAATGTATACCATATAGTACCATAAAAGTATAATAAAAACATCTTAATTTATCAGAAAGCAAATAATTTAAAAACCAAATGTTTAAATAAACATCATGTCATATATAAACAAATGAATGGCCCAATTCCTAACTTTACTGCATAATGTAAAAAAATGTAAAAGGCTCTTGCCATCTATTCCTCCACTAGAAAAGCCACTCATCAGGCCATCTGATCCTTGGAGATGGTTTTGTGACTCCTCGTTTCACAGGTCTGGGAAAGAGAAGAGGAAACAAACATTAACCATGGCATCAAAAAATACCAAGTGACAGAGATATTTATAGAAAAGGGGACAGATCGTAATCCCTGTTCATCCCCAGGGGTACAATAGTGTTTAATTCAAGTTTCCTTTAAGGCATTGTTTAAGTCGATCCTCTTTCAGGAGTAGTCTCATAATGATTTGAAAATGTAACTGAGGCAGATTATTTTTGTCTTCCTAAAAAGAAATGGTACTACTAAATCCAAATTCTGTAAACAAACTCGCTGTGTGGTTCCCCCATGGAAATTTTGCAGCATGGGCACTTTAATATATAGACTACATGAAAGGAGTAACATGTAAAAAAAGCCTTTAACAGGGTTACATGGTCTGTCCGTGGGTGTTTAAATTTGTCCACTTTAATGCCCCTATTACAACTAGTGTTTCCCAGACATGGATATATGTACGTTATCTAGTTTAAAAAAAAATAAAAAAAATGGATATAAGATTTCTCCGTCCAATCTTACATTCTGCCCTAATCAGATAATTGGCAAGAGTTTTGCCCTTTCTATATATGAGGCAGATATTTGGAATTCCTCGTTTTGAAGATAGCTTTCCCTCAAAAGTGACCAGTATTTCTTACATATCTAGCAAACCCATTTTGATGGGTCCTATATTGTGTTATAAAAACATTTTTTGTACATTGTTAGATTTGTTTTCAGTTTGAGCAAATTATGGCTATTAAGATTTTTAGCATATATGGGTTTTGTGGAAAATAAACGTGCGGACACCCTCTTGCAATACATTTCTGGGCCATCTCTTTTAGCCTCTCTTCAACCTTTTCATTACCTGTCACAATACATTTAACAAGAACAAACTGACTCAGAGGAACAGAAAGTTAATACAGCTTTCTGGGATAAAATTTAAAGGAATTCTATGCTGTGTTTTAATCGGTCTTCTCGTTTTCTCTTCTACATTAACAAAAAGTGTGCAATGTCTTTTTCTCAATGCCGAACTATTGTTATACTTTGTCTAAGATCAGTTCACACCAGCTGTTGTGGCAATGTAAACTGGCTTGTCTAAGCCATGCACGAATAAAATAAAGAATTTAAAAAAAATAAAAATAAAAAAAATTTAAAGGAATTATCTGGGCACCGGTTTAACTTAAGTACGTTTGATAGTTTTTGGCCTCATATTTGGCCGCATACTGTGTTTCTCTAAATTCAAACCGCTTTAATTTTGCTTAAAAAAACATCGAAAAGACAAAAGTTTTAAAGCTTGTTGCAGCGTAACTCCCTTAGTCACTCCTTCCCATTTCACAAAACACCTTGATAGGCAGGTAAATCGGTCAGCCAGTTAGAGAGCAGTGTGTGAGTTGAGCTGTTTACTGGACTCCACCTACTTCCAATGCACTTACCTCTTATTATATTCATAGTATTTCAAAGCTGTGCTAAGGAGAAAGAGGACACTGATTGGCTGTGAGGTGTAGTTACATCAGCAACTCAACTGGTGATGTTACACTGCAGAAAGCTGCAAAACAATTTTTTTTTTCATTCTTTCTTTTAGAAAAAAAATAGATTTGAATGTGGAGAAAACCACAGCATAAATATGAGTCCAAAACCTATTAAATGCACATAATTCATCTGTTTCAGCTCTCTCTACATGGTCATAGTACTCTGAGTGTAGCACAAGCGTGTGTAATGATAGGCTTGCGCTATGCTTTTAAGGGACCAATAAAATAGGGGAGGCGCAACAGGACCCTAAAATAGAACCGAAATTGGAACAGCTGGGAGGAGTGACCTAAGTTGAGTTGGTGCCCAGAGAATTTTTAGAGTGTCCTTTAAACTCTCATTCTATGATTGATTATTTTACATTGTCATGGAGCACTAATAATTCTATGCACAGAAGCCTATATATATATATATATATATATATCTCACATCTGTCTATCTGACAATTATTGACCTCCACCTGCAGGTGACCGAACCAACATGGTTTAAAATCAGCAGGAAAGGAAGTCACGCAAGCTGCTGAAATTCTGATTAATTCTGACAGTCCCAACCCTGGGGCATTGCAGGGTGTGGGATGGTAATAACACAATGACAGACTACAAAGAACAAATAAAACACTCTAATTTATATAATAAAGTGATTGATGGGGAACTGACTTTTATATAATACATCATTAAGCACATGACAGTTTACTGTTACCCGTGATATTTGAATTATGCATCACAGTTTGATATACTGATTGCTAAAGCTTAAAGCATATATTTATAAAGTGCACGAACATAAAATGCTTTTTTTATCTTCTATATTTTGTTCAGCCCATAGAATGTGCAAGTACACAGCACAAATCACAAAGACCAAGCAGCAACTGTGGGTGTGCATTTATTATTTATAAGGATTTATCTGCTCTTTGGTTATTATACTATTAAATCTCTATCAATTCATTAGTTTGTTCCTTCATGGCCCAGTTAGTAGATGGTATTTATTATATGCTTCTGACAGAGACAGGTAAATTAAAACTCATTATATTTGCAAAGCAAATTTCAGTGGGTATAAGAAGCTGGGGAATTGTGGCATTAAATACTTCGGATTGGACCATAGCACTCTACGTAAAAGGGCAATCTTTATTAATCAGCCATACCCGACAGCTACATAAATATATAGAATTTCACAGTTCTACAAATAATCATATCAGCTTCCAATATTAGCAATAATTACTGTACACCCTGTTCCAGATTATTATGCAAATGATATTTCTCATTTACCTAAATAATTGATGTAAATAACTGTCAGCATAATTCTCATGTTATCAACTATTAAGAGTACAATTCAAATTTTATTGAACAAACCTCCTAATAACAGTATTTATTTTAAACATTAAAAAAACAAAAAACTTACAATGCACTGTTCCAAATTATTACGCACAATAAGTTTCAAAACACTTTATAGGTTGTAAAGAACTGAAAAATGTAATTTGTTGTGTTTGTAGCATATTTACTGAAATCAAAAGCTATTTCAATCAAACTTAAACATTTTAACAGGTCACGTTACATTTTAACATAGGACCCCTTATTTGATAGCAGCTTCACAAGTCTTGCATCCATTGAACTTGTGCATTTTTGGACAGTTTCTGCTTGAATTTGTTTGCAAGATGTCAGAATAGCCTCCCAGAGTTGCTGTTTGGATGTAAACTGCCTCCCACCCTCATAGATCTTTTGCTTGAGGATGCTCCAAAGGTTCTCAATAGGATTGAGGGCAGGAGAGGATGGAGGCCACACCATGACTTTCTCTCCTTTTATCCCCATAGCAGCCATTGATGCAGAGGTATTCTTTGCAGCATGAGATGGTGCATTGTCATGCATGAAGATGATTTTATTACGGAAAGCATAGTTCTTCCTTCTGTACCAGGGAAGAAAGTGGTCAGTCAGAAACTCCACATACTTTGCAGAGGTCATCTTTACACCTTCGGGGACCCTAAAGGGGCCGACCAGCTCTCTTCCCATGATTCCGGCCCAAAACATAACTTCACCACTGCCTTGCTGACGTCGCAGCCTTGTTGGAACAGGGTGGCAATCCACCAACCATCCACTACTCCATCCATCTGGACCATCCAGGGTTGCACGGCACTCATCAGTGAACAGGACTGTTTGAAAATTAGTCTTCATGTATTTTTCTGCCCAATGCAGCCGTTTCTGTTTGTGAGCATTGGTTAGTGGTGGCTGAATAAAAGGTTTACTTTCTTTTTAGGACACTACACCTTGATGTCCGTGGGACTCCAGAGGCATTTTTTGGTATTTTAGCAGCTGCTCTTTTGATCCGATGCATGGATCTGGCAGAAATCTTCCTCAATGTGCCTTTATCTGCACGAACCCGTCTGTGCTCTGAATCAGCCACAAATCTCTTCATAGTGCGATGATCACGCTTAAGTTTTCGTGAAATATCTAATGTTTTCATACCTCGTCCAAGGCATTGAACTATTTCACTCTTTTCGGCAGCAGAGAGATCCTTTTTCTTCCCCATACTGGATGTTATATGTTAGGAAAAAGTATACTTTTTGTGTGTTTCCTTCACGGGACACTGTAGTCACTGTAACTGCTTCATCTCATTGAAGTGGTTATATAGCTATCCTTCTATTTATTGTTAGACTGCTTTGAAAGTTTTATTGACAAACAAGTATCCCCACAGGCATGGCCTGCTACGGAGCTGAATGGACGTGCACTAATTCAGCTCCCTGAGACCTGATATGCAATCGGAGACCCAGAGTGAAGATGGGGAACCACAAAAAGCAAAATGCAGCTCAACAGCCAGTGGCAAAACTCCATCCTCGAAAACTAGTGCTCTTACCGGTTATTTTAAAGATAATACAGACCGTGAGGTGGAGGCCGTGGGAGCCAAGATGGTGGCTACGGGGAATCAGGCTGAATCCACGCACTTTAGTCCAGCACCATCCGAGAGCTCCTGCAGATCACAAGACATCCCACAAGACCTCGAGATAAGGGACATACTGAGAAACTTACCATCAAGAATGGACCTAGGGAAAGTGCTGAAGAAACTGGAGACAGCTTTTCAGTCCAAAATGGACGCAATGGGCGCTGAGATACAACAAGTAAGTCTAAGAGTAACGGACATAGACGAGGAAAGATGTTGTACAGGCCCAAGCGACAAACAACTCCTCCACCCTAGAGACTCATGCCCAGACCCCATCATCTATCCAAAGACAAATAGATGACTTCGACAATAGAAGTCGCAGGTACAACTTGAGGATCAGGGGGCTTCCGGAAGTTTAAGGGGAAGACATTATGTCCACCCTCACAGAACTTTTTAACCTTACATTGGGTGAAGCATCAGACAACCAAATAATCGATCTCTACATCCAAGAAACCCCTTGGGACGTCATATGCAGAATCCATTATTTCTCAGTTAAAGACAATATACTACGAGCGCTCAGGGATACCTCCCAGCCATTTTTGTTCCACGACAACCCAATCCAGATATTTCGAGACCTATCCTGGTTCACGCTACAGGCCAGACGGGCCCTTAGGCCGATTACAGAGCACTTGCGCAGCTGCAACATAAAATACAGATGGGGATTCCTGCTTGCCTTAATTGTCAATCATAAAGACACTATATACTCAATCACAACTGATCTAGACGTAAAGCCATTCCTTAAAGCATTGGAACTACCTGACACTCAAGTATTGGACAGGTACACTCCACAGCCCAATCAAGACACATCCATCCTACAGCAGCGCCAATGCTGGACCACTCCAGCTAAGAAGAGGAAAACAGCTCAACGCTTATTCTCCCCACAAAGGAGACCACAGACAAACCAGGCGGCAACATTCGTTAAATCTACGTATCCATATGCATTAATACATACAAAAAAGGTGGAGTGTAGTTGGTATTCACATATGGTATCACTGCAAAAGACAAAGAGACATGGCCAAAGCCTAGTGCAATTCAGTAAAACCTAGTACAGTAAACAGATGAGTAACTCTAGAATATGGTACTCAAAAAATTAATTAAAAAAAACGTGTTAAAAAGTGGTATAATAAATTAAGTCCACATAAAATAATTATTTTTTTGTGGACTTTATTTATTATACCACTTTTGAACACGTTTTTAAATTAAATTAATTTTTGGACCAATAAAGTTTTTCTGTTTTTTGGAAATCACGTTCAGTTGGAAAAACTCCTACAGCATCAATAAGGGAGTGGGGTCCCTTCTAACTTCCCCACTTTCATCTGTGGTGAGCCTTGCATATAGGCTCCATATTTGTGAGTACCATATTCTAGAGTTACTCATCTGTTTACTGTACTAGGTTTTACTGAATTGCACTAGACTTTGGCCATGTCTTTTGCAGTGATATGTGAATACCAACTACACTCCACCTTTTTTGTATGTATGCATAACCTTTATATTGTGTGTATAGAGAGGTGAACACACAGGTGTTAGAGCGTGTTGGTGGATTCTAGACCACACAGCAGGACTTTGTATTTATTTTGTATTGCCATATGCATCAATGCCTAAATTTCATAATACCGATCGATCCATCAACTGTGCCGAACTCTCTGGGCCTGGTGCTTTGGCGGAGCCATGAGATACCAGGAAAAGGACTATAAAGATCTCTCCACTGGTTTGACACTCTCACATGACCTAATCAACTGATCTAGGTAAAATTCTCCAAGCAACAATGTACACGGTAGACCTGGACAATTGAAAAATGCGAATGAATGTGAGTTTTACTAGGACTAGCATTAATGAGGGACTATAAAGAAATCTACTATTCTGTGTCTGCAACCGTTATCGTGCCCCAGGAAACATGGTATACATGAAGGACAATCCACAAGTCATATAACATTCACCGTAAAACATAAACCGAGTTCTGACATATACATTGCATTGACAATATATGGAAAAATATTGCAGGGTGTCTACCAAATGATGCCAAGGTACTATTGGACACAGATAGCACAAGAGGTAGAATTATATTATCAGGGTTTAGGCAACCTTTCCCCAACCTCCACCCACATCTACCCCCCCATCTTTGGGGATGTCTCCCTAATTACATAACTAGGCAAAGGATTGACAGGCTCGGGTTCTCGCCAAGCAGCGCACCTAAATTAATTGTGTTCTGCCTCTTGCACAGGGACAGAATAGAGTAAACATTTAGATGTAATTCAAAATCTAATCTAGTAACCACTGGATATCCTTGGGAACAAGGGACGATAATATACGAGACATAGTGGTAGGCACGGAGTACTTAGACACAACACTTGTACACAAGTGGGAATTCTCGACTGGGAACCTACAGAGGCACTTCACCTATCAGAACTGTAAGCATTCTCTTTAAAATTGTATATAGTTTTCTTCTTAACAGTATAACCTTTTGCTTTGCAGGTGAGGATAAGCAAACTGATTGATATACTAAAGACTAGGTTATAGAAACGTGCATGCTGATACCGAGAGAATAACATCGAAACATAGAATGTGACGGCAGATAAGAACCATTCGGCCCATCTAGTCTGCCCAATTTTCTAAATACTTTCATTTGTCCCTAGCCTTAACTTATAGCTAGGATAGACTTAGGCCTATCCCACGCATGCTTAAACTCCTTTACTGTGTTAACCTCTACCACCTCACTTGGAAGACTATTCCATGCATCCACTACCCTCTCAGTAAAGTAATACTTCCTGATATTATTTTTAAACCTTTGCCCCTCTAATTTAAGGCAATGTCCTCTTGCTGTGGTAGTTTTTCTTCTTTTAAATATAGTCTCCTCCTTTACTGTAAAGAACCAACAGTGTGTAAGCACTAAAGAATATAGAACATACAGTCTGGCATCCCTTAAACCCAGTGTTACAAAAGTATACACAGAATATAAACAAATAATTACCAAAAAAAGCACGCTAAACTAATCTGTGACTATAAAAGACAAATAATAGTGCAGACCATCTGGACTAGACAAAATATACAAAGAGGGGTATAAGAAAAAAAAACCAAAAAAACCCCCACTCATATACCAGAGCCCTATCACCCCTGTCTCTGGGTATTCAATGCTCCACTGGAGAGGGGAAATCCCCACACTAATAAGACTCCACGAAGTATAGTGTAGAAATCAAAGGTAAAAGCACACACACACTATACCAGAAGAGTGTTACCTGTAATATATACAGTTATGGTAACCAATGGTAGATGTTCCTGGTATATACTTGTAAAGGGCGTATATGATGGTAAATGTTACCTATACAAAGATATAATCTAACAACAAAAACATAGTGTAATCTGTATAAAATTTAATAAAGGTGAATATTGAAAAGCTGAAACCACTCACAATTTGTTGAGCCGATTGAAAGTTGGCTCACAACTTATACAGCATGCATGTCTCATCCATGGACATAGATGAAATTTTCCTTTGGATGGACTCTCTGAACATTCAGGAACCAGGGATTTGGAGTAAAGAAAAATTCTTCCCTTGGATAAATTCTGATTGTTGTCCAATCTCATATAATGAGATATAAAGTGGTATCCCAAAAATATAAGCCATCCGAAGAGAGAAAAGGCAATTATAAATATAGATGTCCATAAATATATAAATTACCTTCTTAGCAAAGACAACAAGATAAATAGCCTGTTGGAGTCTATGCTGTTCGAAGGATACATAGAAAGACCGCATTCAGTCTATAACATCACTTCTGGTGACGTATTGATCCGTTGCGTCACTTCTGGTTTCGCCAGATCGTTAAGGGATGCATCTTTCTTCCTTCCATACTTGTAGTAGTCCATATGTTATAGTCTTTATACTCCGGTGAAGGCAAAGATGCCATTTTTAAACGTGGTAAATAAGTCCCATATTGAGTAGTAATAATATGTAAAGATGTATAAAAACAAACAAGAGTAAGTATAATTATCTTCACATAAAAACATGCCAATAAATAGAATATACAATTAAAATGAGAAAAAGAAAAAAGTGCCTATAGTCACAATAAATGAAATGCCTCACTAGAAAACATCTAAAAGAAAAACAAACATGTCAAAACCATATCATATAAAAAGTTCAAAAAAAGAGATCTCAATAAAAAATATAATCTAAAAAAGGGGTAATAAAATAGATATAAATAAAAAAAATTTATAAAATATTATTAATTTCAAAATCGATGTTAAGACCTTTAGGGGTTAAGGTGCATAGTTCAAAGATCCACTTGTATTTTTTAATGCTGAGGGTCTTTGCTATATCTTCCCCCTCTCCAGTTTCTAGTTCTCTTTTCAATTCCACAAAAACTCAGATATTTTGGATCTGAATTGTGGTGTTCAGAAAAGTGTCTGGACACACTGTGATTGGGAAAGCTTCTCTTTATATTTCTAAGGTGTTCACCAATTCTAATTTTTAATTGTCGAGAAGTCTTACCCACATATTGAAACCCACAGGTGCATTCTAAAAGATAGATGAAATTGGAGGAGTGGCATGAAATAAAAGATTTAATTGCATATTTTTTTTTTGTAATAATAGAATAAAAATTCTCTATTTTTTGTTGGTTCTTGTTGTATTACAGCATGAGTTACAAGTTCCACAATGATAAAAGCCCTTCTGTTCTCGTGTCCAATCAGTTAAAAAGTTTTTTGGGGGTTTGCTCTTTATAAAGCTTGTAGTTAAAATCTGTTTAAGGTTCTAAGCTCCCCTAAAGATAAAATTAGGTTTGGTGCCTATAAACTGGTGTATCTCTTCTTGTTGCAAAATGTGCCAGTTTTATTGATAATTTTCTTTACCACGCCAATATTACTAGAAAAAAAATAAAAATCAAAGGAATCTGTTCTGGCAGTTGCGGTTATCTTTATTCTTATATTGTAAAAGAAGTGATCTATCTGTTTTAGCAACTTGATTTATATTATCTTGTAGAACCGCTTCGTCATATCCTTTTTGGACCAGTTGATTCTTGAGAACAGTAGCTTGAGTGATGTAATCTTCTTGGTTGGTGCAATTTCTGCGCATCCTTAAAAACTGCCCTTTGGGTATGTTTTTTAACCAAGGGCGATGATGGCAGCTCTCTAATTCAATACGTATTTTCATTTCTAACAGCAAGATATGCACCAAAACCTTCAAGAAGGTAGATGTTAATAGTTTTATTTTTTTTTATGACAGCTGCCACTATGGTCCCTGGCTGGATAACATTCCCAAGGGACAAATGATGAGGATCAAAAGAAATTGTACTAACATAGATTCTTATGAAACCCAAGTACAAAAACTAATGAATGACTTTGCAGCCAAACACTACCCAAAAACCATATTAGATCAAAGCATATAAAGAGATAAAGACCATGAACAAGAAAGAACTTTTAGGGAATGACAAAGAGCAAAATAAAAGTAAAGGAAACAAGAGTAATGAGATCCCACTTATTTTCAATTATTCAGGGAGAAGTAAAGAACTTAAGAAGATCATAAATAAATATTGGTTTATTTTACAGGAGGATCCCCTTTTGGACCAGATAATCTAAAAAAACAAAACAGGATTATATATAGCGGGACACCTAGTATCAGGAACCATCTGGTTAGAAGTAGTTTCAAACAAGAAAGCCAGATTAAAACGTTCCTTAGTCAGGATATAGGATTTTTTCAATGTGGATACTGCCTGGCGTGCAGAACCACAGGAGCCTCCATATGCATAAAAAGAGAGTTAATAGGAGGGAATACGAAACAAACATATCAGGTCAAACAGTTAATTACTTGCCATTCTACAAACTGTACCTATGTCCTCACTTATCCATGTTACATGCACTATGTAGGGAAAACCACCAGACAGGTACATATCCGCATTGAGGAACATTTACGAAATATTAAAAGGGGCTTCAAGGAGCACCCCTTATCCTCGCATTTCATATACAAACATCAAGGAGATGTCACAAAACTGCAGTTCATTGGGATTGAAAGGGTTAGTAGAAATTGAAGAGGTGAAAATCTTGATCATAAATTGGCGAAACAAGAGATGAGGTGGGTGTTTAAATTGAAGTTACTGTCCCCCAAGGGTTTAAACGGTGACTTCGAGATCTGCCATTTTCTATAATTTATATCGGAAGAACGATTCCTGAAGTCTACTATGTTCTCCTATGAGGCTCTATTTTTCCTGTTATGATGTCTCATATTCTTTTTTTTTCTTAGAAGAAGTCCTAACATTTGTATGCATAACCTCTGGTTTATTTTTATTACTGCATGTGTAGGTAACTTCTGGTATTTAGAGGTCTAGTTTATAACACTATGTATCCACTACTGTCACTTTAAAAATATCTTTATGTATCTTAACATGTGGGTGCATAATCTCTGGTCTATTTCATTACTCCATATGTATGTAATTTTTGACGTTTAGAAGTCTATAACATCATGTACTTACTACTGTCACTTTAAGAATATCCCTGTGCATTTTGGCTCTAGTATTAAGATTATCACATGAAAAGAGGATATATGGTATGAGAATTCATGTGAATATATATACACTCCTTAGTATTTTTTATTGTCTTTTTTTTTTACATTATTTTCATTATTTCTCTTATTTTTGGACTCCAGTAGGGTTTCTTGGATTGATTTGACCTTTTGAGGTTATTGTCCTTTGAGGACAATTATATATTACAGTAGATCACTACACTATTTGCAAAAATAAAGTGCGACATTATGGAGGTGACTATCTCTTTAAGATTTTTTATCTAGTAATACCTAATTTTTTATCATTGTCTGCCTACCTTTAAGTCATCAGAAATAATCACCCCTAAATCACTTTCCTCAGATGTTGAGGTTAGGACTATCAATATTCTGTACTCTGCCCTTGGGTTTTTATGTCCAAGATGCATTATCTTGCACTTATCCACATTAAATGCCAGTTGCCACAATTCTGACCATTTTTCTAGTTTTCCTAAATCATTTTTGTCATTTGGCTTATCCCTCCTGGAACATCAACCCTGTTACATATCTTAGTATCATCAGCAAAAAGACATACCTTACCATCAAGACCTTCTGCAATATCACTAATAAAAATATTAAAGAGAATGGGTCCAAGTACAGATCCCTGAGGTACCCCACTGGTGACAAGTCCAACCTTCGAATATATTCCATTAACTACAACCCTCTGTTGCCTGTCACTCAGCCACTGCCTTACCCATTCAACAATATTGGAATCCAAACTTAAAGATTGCAGTTTATTGATAAGCCTTCTATGTGCAACAGTGTCAAAAGCCTTACTGAAATCTAGGTAAGCAATGTCTACTGCACCGCCCTGATCTATAATTTTAGTTACACAATGAAAAAAATAAAAATTAAATAACACACTAGAGATAATTCCAATACTGACACTACAAAACTAATAAGATGACAACCATTCGTATACACACACAAAATGGTAGGGGATTAAACACCCCAGAGAAAAGGTCCTTAGTGTTAACATATTTCCATAGGCACAAGGCAGATATTATCTTTGTGCAGGAAACCCATTTCCGCAAGAACTCAGCCCCAACACTGAGAAATAGTGAATACCCTATAAGCTATTTCAGCCACTATGCAGAAACAAAATCACGAGGAGTGGCAATTTTAATGGGGGGTCAGGTGCCTTTCACAATTGACAGATGATTCAGGACGATTCTTATTTGTCAAAGGGAAACTAGGTAACACGAAGATCACTCTAGAAAATATATACCTCCCAAATAGAAAGCAGTGTCTGGCTTTGACAAAGATTTTAAATAAACTATCCACATTTCAAAAAGACATAATCATAGGAGGTGACCTAAATATCACACTAGACGGGGATATGGACACTTCATCCACATCTAGCGACTAAACTAGCCCGCAAGCAGCTGACCAACATTCGACCATACAGCTAAATTATATGATACTTGGAGGGCCATACACCCTTCACGTAGGGACTGTTCCTTTTCCTCACATCCAGCAGGTACATACACCTGAATTGACATGTTTCTACACCACAAAAATCTTCCCCTTATCAAATCAGCATCATATGGGGTGATCAGATGGTCAGACCATGCACCCCTGACACTGGAAATGTCTATACCATCACTGCCATCTGCCTCAGCTCAGTAAAAACTAAATGATCTCCTATTAAACAACACAGGTAGTTGAAAAGTTTAAAAAATGTATCAAGAGATAATTCACAAAATGACAGCACCTGATATTGTATGGGAGGCACATAAGTGTGTCCTCAGGGGAGAACTGATTAAGATAGCAGATGACCAAAAATGCAGAAGAGAAACCAACATTAAAAATCTAACATGAGACATAAGAACACTTGATGAACAACACATTACTGACAAAACACTACAGACATACAAAGCCCTGACAGCTAAATGGGCAGAATTGACCACTATCCTCCAACTGCACGTGAAACCCAAAATGCACCTAACAAAACATACATATTACTCTCATAATGTGGATGACTATTGGCCCAATCCCTACGACAACACAGACAAACCACATTCATATCCACAATTAGATGCCGAAACGGGTCCCAGACTAACCTCAGGCCAGACATTATTTCAGCCTTCCATAAATATTACTCAGACCTTTACAATCTGAAGATACCCCACCCCAGCAGCAAAAATCCAAGACTTCCTATCAAAGAAAATCAAAAATACACTACCACGAAATGCAGCAGAATTTCTGGACAGCCCCATCACAACCGAAGAGTTTTACTCGACGGTCAAACAAACCCCGGTAGGCAAGAGCCCTGGACCGGACGGCTTCACGGGCAAGTACTATACGGTTATGTCACAGATGCTAGCTCAGCCATTCATCAAGGCCTTTAACTTTAGAAACACCACCAACTCAATGCCCACGGAAGCATTATATGCCACCATAGCTTTAATACCCAATACCCAAAAGACCCAACGAACTGTGGGCGCTATAGATCCATCTCTCTAATCAATGTGGACCTCAAATTATTCACCAAAATACAAGCAATGAGACTGAAGCCTCTACTTCCCGGGTTAATACACCCAGACCAATCGGGTTTTGTCCCGGGAAGGGAGGCAAAAAACCAATACCACCAAGATCATAAATGTAATGCACTGGGCTAAGGTGTACAAAATACAGAGTGCCTTACTGGCGATTGATGCCGATAAGGCATTTGATAGAGTAAATAGGTCCCTCATGCTGGCATGCGCTACTTGGGCTTTGGGCCACGCTGGCTGAGTTGGTTAGGAAAATTATACTTGTCGCCTACGGCCCGACTTCGCATTAACGGCCAACTTTCTGAGGCAGTACATATTACCAATGGCACCAGACATGGATGTCAGCTTTCCCCCCCTTATATTCATCTTAGTTCTAGAGCCATCCCTACAGGGAATTAGGGACAACCAACAGATTCAGGGCTTTAAGCTTAATGGACTGGAATACAAAATTTCTTCCTTCGCACATGATTGGCTTTTCACAATCTCAGACCCGACTCACATACTCCCACACATACTGGCTGACATGAACACATATCGTGAGATCTCCAACATCCAAGCCAATCTAACTAAGTGTGAGTTACTCCCTCTACACACATCCCTAGACACGGTTGAACACCTGAAAGAAAACTTTAATTTTACTTGGGCCACAAAATCTATTACTTAGGGATACACCTCTCTCAACAGATGGAACAACTCTACGACCTAAATTTTCCCCCAATGTTGGAAGCCATGTCTAAAGACTTAAAAAGCATAGCACAGACCATGTTTTGGATGGTTTTGTAGAATTAACATCACAAAAATTTACTTGCTTCCACACATCCTGTACGCATTGCAAACGATCCCTATAATACTCCCGACCAAGTTCTTCACCACAGTCAAAACAATCATAACGTCCTTCATATGGTCACAAACCCAATCCCACCTAGCATATAGACAACTAAATCGAGGGAGTGGGGTGGGGGGGTAAGTGGGCCTTCCTGACATAGAAGTATATCACAAAGCCATAATATATGATTGGACGAGAGATCAGATTTCACTGCAATGGGTGATCAAAGAAGGGTTCTTTTTAGAGGTACCCCTAAAGTCGATCCCGTGGCACTAAACAGGGACAACTTTTATAAAGAAACAGACAACACCCTACTATAGTAACAACCCTTAGAGTATGGTCGATTCTGGTCTGTAAAACCAATATATCGCTATACCCCTCTCCACTTTATGCGCTCACGCACAATCCCCACACCCAAGCAGGATTTTCCTGAAGAATGTACAAGCTCCATAAGGACCAAAAATTTATCACACCACGAAAGATGGTAAGGGGAAGACAAATCCTACCTTTACAAGAACTAACACTGAGGGACCTTAAACTTCTACCGGCAGGAGATCGTGAACCTACGAATTTTAAACAACTGTGCTTAGAAATAGATACTTATCTGAGGCGCTTTTCCTTTAAGTGTTATATATTCAGGGTATTATGCCTTTAATTTTCATACATCCAAGGTGTTATACCTTTAATTTTTAATTATAATGTGTGCTGCTATCCTCGAACTTCCCACTGTGTATCACATACACATAACAAGATTTTAAATGTATTTTACAATGAGTTAGCGCACAATCTGTTTTGAAAGCTCTCCAATTGGAAAGTACAGAAAAATAAGAAATTATAATTATAACCTATTAACCTTATAGATGTAATTTATACAGAATATGTGCTCACACAAAAATACTTTTTCATTAAATATAAACAACTTCCAACACAGAGAGTCCCAGAAATGAATCCCAGAAATGAGCAGTCCAAATCTCAAAAGATAACCGCTTTTTTTCTTTTTCCAGCACTCCAGGGGTTAAGCTGTTATTTTATTCTGTTACACTTTGGTTGTAATGACTTGTATCCACTTTGTATATAACCCACAATATAGAGATTAATTACTCCGGAGATCTTTCAAGGATTACTCAGCTTTATTTCCGTTTGAAAAATAAATAAAATATAAAAGATATATTAAACAAGGAAAGACAAAACTGTCCAGTGACCTCTAAAGTGTTTAAAAATTAACTTATATTGTCAAAAAGTAAAAAGGTTTTAGAGAAATATCTAGCTCTAAATATATGACACTACATCAACTCTATCAAATGCCTCATCGTCATCAATCGCCAGTAAGGCACTCTGTATTTTGTTCACCTTAGCCCACTGCATTACATTTATGATTTTGGTGGTATTGGTTTTTCGCCTCCCTTCCAGGGACAAAACCCGATTGGTCTGTGTGTATTAACCCCGGAAATAGAGGCTTCAGTCTCATTGCTTGTATTTTGGTGATTCATTTGAGGTCCACATTGATTAGAGAGATGGACCTATAATCCTGATGTCACTTAGCTTACATCTTATCAGTTTCATTTATACAGGTCCACCGTCAAGCAGCAACATCGGCGGACGGTGGACCTGCACAAAAACTGTAACTACCCCAAGAACAGTGAGCTGGATAAATACAGTGACATTTACTGTTTCAGCTATATATCTTTTATATTTTTATATTTTATTTATTTTTAGAACGGAAATAAAGCTGAGTAATCCTTGAAAGATCTCCGGAGTAATTAATCTCTATATTGTGGGTTATATACAAAGTGGATA
The DNA here is from genome assembly GCA_933207985.1 of Pelobates cultripes. NCBI lineage: Eukaryota > Metazoa > Chordata > Amphibia > Anura > Pelobatidae > Pelobates > Pelobates cultripes. The sequence goes on from OW240914.1 coordinate 107,475,254, forward strand.
CAAGTCATTATAACCAAAGTGAAACAGAATAAGGTGAGAGCTCCACATAGGGTGCATATGGTGGAGGCTCTTTACCTAATGTTATCACACCAATTAAGCCTTGTATTTCCCTAGATAACAGCTTAACCCCTGGAGTGCTGGAAAAAGAAAAAAAGCGGTTATCTTTTGAGGTTTGGACTGCTCATTTCTGGGATTCATTTCTGGGACTATCTGTGCTGGAAGTTGTTTATATTTAATGAAAAAGTATTTTTGTGTGAGCACATATTCTGTATAAATTACATCTATAAGGTTAATAGGTTATAATTATAATTTCTTATTTTTCTGTACTTTCCAATTGGAGAGCTTTCAAAAAAGATTGTGCACTAACTGTGCTTAGAGCACCCATTGAAACACAAACTCCTCTCCACAATGTACAAGCTAATCCAACACACAACATCACCGGACCCACCGGGGTTCGTCACCAAGTGATCAAAAGAACTGCAGATAGACATATCCGATGACCAGTGGCAACAAATATGATTATGTACTAGAACACATAAAATATCCACGGCCATGGCGATACAGGAGGGTAATTATAAGCGTCTCACACGCTGGCACTATACTCCAGCTAAACTTCATAAATAATTTGCAGAAACCCAGGACACATGCTGGAGATTCAAACAAACAAAGGCAAACCCAGCACACATTTGGTGTCAATGCCCAATTATAAAGAAATTTTGGGTACGCATTCATAAACTTATACAGATCATCTCGAACACAAGGATACCATTATCACCAGAATACATAATCTTCCTATTACCACCTCCTAACCTCAAAAATATAGAGGGATGCCTGATCTCACAGTTACTCATAGCAGCCAACCAGCTGGAAACAGGACCCCCTCTATTCCCCCTGTCCACCAGGGAGTGGATCCAAAGGGTTGAGGGGATAAAACAAATGTATCATGCCATTTCCAAAAGCTATAAAAGATTTACTCAAATCTGGGGACCATGGAACACCTTTATTACAGGAAAGTACCAAATCTTACAAGTTATAAGTAGCAGGAGTAATGAATACACAGCATTGTACAACAGTAGAAGTACTATCACATAGCTCCAAAACTGAGAATCAAAATGGTTGTTACTATAACTACTTATGGTTAAGTACCTGCACTAATGAACAAACTCATATGAACACATGAATATGTTGTATATGAACCTGACGTACCAGAATGCTTATTCTCTGTGTAATTCGTTAACAATAACATAGTTTAATAATGCACATTAGGAAATGAGTGACCACACAAAATGTTAAAAGAAGAAATGACTACTTGTTCAATTTGTAACACTTTATAACCACATGTCTGTAATGATATATGTGTAAACTTTTTTTCAGTATTGCTGAATGTTCGTACAGATATTATAGGGGGAAAAAACAATAAAAAATAAAGATACAATAAAAAACTAAACACTATGCCCACTATGCTGATTGGCTCAGTGCTAGTATGAGTTTATATAGCTAGGAGGTATGGTGTGATTTCTACCTTAGCCTTAACTCCAGTGGGGTCTGTGGATAGCCAGGGAACCTTAATTTAGTGTTAAAATGATTGAAAATGCTTTAACACTGAATGGAGGGACTGTGCCAGAGGACTCCAGGTTCTATATCCTATTTAAAGAGATGATATGGTCATATTGCTACAGTTTAATTTAAGGCATCTAGCACCTAGTACTCCACAGCAGTGCTTCACAACCCTCTCCTCAAGGCACACCTTACAGTCCAGGATTTAGGGATTACCTGGGTGTGTCTAAGGTGTATAAACCCCCCTCCACCCCCCCCCCACCAAAAACAAACAAACAAACAAACAAACCTTAGAGTCTAATTTTTCTTTAACCCCTTCAGGACGGAGTCAATAGTGCACGTTCTGATCAAAACAAAACGTAAACAAAAACTGGAATTTGCGCTATATGTCTGTTCAACCGTAATTCACCGCTGTCACATTAAGTGCACCCACACTTATTATATATCATTTTGTTCAGGAGAAACGGGGCTTTAATTTATCATTAACTATTCATATATGGAACATAATTTATTATGCATAAAATGTAAAAAAATGTGAGAAAATACGATTTTTTTTTTAAATTTGTATTTCCGTCTGACATTTTAGCTGTTAATGTCATAATACTGTTAGGTTTTACTGCCAAAAATGCACATATTTGTAATCAGCGATGTCTCACGAGTACAACAGTACCCCCCATTAACAGGTTTTATGGTGTTTTGGAAAGTTACAGGGTCAAATATAGCACATTACATTTTCAAATTGAAATTTGCCAGATTAGTAATGTTACCTTTGAGACGGTGTGGTAGCCCAGGAATGAGAATTACCCCCATAATGGCATACCATTTGAAAAAGTAGACAACCCAAGGTATTGAAAGTGGGGTATGTTTAGTCTTTTTTAGTAGCCACTTAGTCACAAACACTGGCCAAAGTTAGCGTTCATATTTGTTTTTGTGTGAAAAAAGCAAAAACTAATATTTGGCCAGTGTTTGTGACTAAGTGGCTACTAAGAAAGACTGGACATACCCCACTTGCAATACCTTGGGTTGTCTACTTTTGCAAATGGTATGCCATCATGGGGGTAATTCTCATTCCTGGGCTACCATACGCTCTCAAAGGCAACATAACCAATCTGTCAAATTTCAATGTCAAAAAAATGAAATGCAAGCCTTATATGTGACTCTCTAACTTTCCAAAACACCATAAAACCTGTACATGGGGAGTACTGTTATTCTCAGGAGACTTCACTAAACACAAATATTAGTGTTTTGAAACAGTAAAACATATTACAACAATAATATAGTCCATAAAAGTGCAGTTCGTTTGTAAAAAATGCAAAAAACATCACTTTTACTTAAAATATCATCGTTGTAATACAATTTACCAGTTTAAAACACTAATATTTGAGTTCAGCGAAGTCTCCCGAGTAAAACAGTACCCCCTATGTACAGGTTTTTTGGTGTCTTGGAGAGTTACAGGGTCAAATATAGTGTTTGCGAATGAAATTCTCTGCACTTTCTCCCTGTGTTGTCAGGCATGTCAATCAAATTTTAATTAATCAAATCACATAATTATGTTAAAAGATTATTTAAATATACATGTAGAATTTTAATATATATGCATTTATAGGTATTTAAATTCTACGTGTGTACTAATGTAAACTTTTATGTGATTATATGTATTTATCTATATATATATATATATATATATTTGCGGTTATTTGTATTTTATATATAGATAGATATATATATATATAGAATGTCATTCTAAGTGTATTTTGTTACCAATATATATATATATTAATAACAAAATACAGTTAGAATTAAATTACATATGAATATATAATTTCTATAAAATTTTGTTTCAATATTTTATTTATTAATTTTATTATTTTATTTATTTATTATTGTAATTATTGTAATTATACGTATATATATATAAATAATATATGTGCATATATCTATTATATATATAAAATATATATATATAATATATATGTAACATCATTCTAAGTGTATTTTAATACTAATATATGTGCTTATATTAATATTAAAATACACTATGTATGATGTTACATATATATAATATGTAGATATAGTATATGTATAATATATATACATATATTACATGTTTATAAATATATTTATTTTATTTCAGACAGTCCCTCTGCTGGCAGATCCACAGTCAGCTATAGGGGGCCATGTGATCGCTATTTGCCCCCGGGGGCCTCATTTGCCATGGGAGGGCTGCCTGGGCTAAGGTAGGTAAGTAAGGAAGGTAAGTATCTCGGGCACTCCAGGGGCTTCAGGCGTTTTAGGTCGCCGCAACGGCTTTAAAGCCCACTTAATGCGAGATGGCATAGAACGCCGTAACGGCGTTAAGGGGTTAAACACCTTAGACAGACCCGGGTAATCCCTACATCCCTACATCCTGGACATTCTGATACCAGAAAACTAGAGCCTATATATATATGTGAGCAGGCTTAAAGGGACACTATAGGCACCCTGAACACATCATCTCAATGAAGTGGTCCGTGTGCCATGTTCCCCCTGTTTTAACCTTGCAAGTGAAAATATAGCCGTTTTGCAGAATGTCTCTATTGGATGTCATTCAGACAGCTACTAGAAGCGCTTCCTCTGAAATAGCTGAGAAAAACTCTGCTACTTCAATTAGATGGTCTCAGAGAGACAATCCCATTGACGCAGTGTGGCCTTTAGGTGTGCATGCACACTAATCTCAATGCTTTCTTATGAGAAAGCATTGGATTGGCTGAGAACATCGATGATCTCAGCCAAGGAGGAGATATGGCAATGCAGAGGCCGGTGCTGCGATGGAGAAAAGATAAGTAAAGTCTTTTTTACTCTTTTACTCCCTACAGGTTGGGGGGCCTAAATGGCAACCAGGGCATTTGTATTTGTAACCAGCGATGTCCTTCCCGCGGTCGGCACGGCCAGGGCCGCTGGCCAAGGGGTCCATCGAGTGGCCCATGCTGTCAGGATCACCCGATAGATATGGATTGTCAGGGGGCCTGGTCAGCGCTGGGCGCTTTCACAGCGCGACCGGGACCCCTGTGATGACATCACACAGAGCTGGGAGGAAGTGACTGCACGTCACTCCTCCCAGCTATCAGACAGACCGTGCAGGAGGAAGGAGGAGGAAGTCAGAGTGGGAACTCTGACTCCATTCAACCTGAGCCATCACTGGACCCCAGGGAATGTCACCCTCCTGCACCTAAAAGGTAGGAAACAGGAGGGTGACTAAAATATTTTGTTTGTGTGTATGTGTCTTTGTATGTATGTGTGTATGTGTCTTTGTATGTATGGCTTGTGTGTGTGTGTGTGTCTGTCTGTATATATGTGTGTCTTGTGTCTGTCTGTGTGTATGTGTCTTTGTATGTATGTGTTGTGTGTGTGTGTGTGTCTGTATGTATGTGTGTATGTGTCTTTGTATGTATGTATGTGTTGTGTGTGTATATGTGTCTTTGTTTGTATGTATGTATGTGTGTGTCTGTATGTATGTGTCTGTCTGTGTGTGTGTCTGTATGTATGTATGTATGTGTGCCTGTCTGTGTGTGTGTGTATGTGTGTCTGTTGGTATGTTTGTGTGCCTGTCTTTTTGTATGTATGTGTCTTTGTATGTATGTGTGTCTTGCGTGTGTGTCTGTATGTGTGTATGTGTGCCTGTCTGTTTGTATGTGTGTGTGTGTGCCTGTCTGTGCCTGTGTGTGTGTGTGTCTGTCTGTATGTATGTATGTATGTGTCTGTGTGTGTCGGTCTGTATGTATGTATCAATGTGTCTGCGTGTCTGTATGTATGTATGTGTGTATGTGTCGGTATGTATCTGTTTGTCTGTATGTGTCTATGTGTGTGTATGTATGTGTGTCTGTATGTGTGTGTGTCTGTCGGGTGTGTGGGGGGGCGGGAGAGTGAGGGAATGGGGGGGCCCACGGATCAGTTTCTCACCGGGGCCCCGTGGATTGTGTGTACGCCACTGTCTGTAACATTCCTTTAATGTACTTGTGTAGTACTCGGGAACATAGCTTTATAATCTAGGGACACTTAGAAAAGATTGCCAAAAACTCTTCTGCTTATCATCCAATTAAAGGTGTTTTCACTGTTATTTCACTTTCAGCAATTTGTAGTATTCAGGAGTATCTGCCTCATAAGAAGAATAACACCACTCTAAATCATTAGCATAGATTTTACTTTCAGAATGAGAATTGATGTTTGTGCTGAACGATGACTATTTATTCCTGGCACCACATCATCAAGAGTTTTAATATTTTTATTGTCTGCACATTGTGCCAGATGTGTAAAGAAACTGGCAGAAATCCCATATCTAGCATGCTCACTGGGATAAAGAGTACAATTAATGCAAGGCTGAATCTTTTTTTGTTATATCCCCATTAGGAGACCGACTTATTGCATCCTGTGAGGAAATGTTCCATCAAGTTCCCTATATTTATGTCTGTTTTACATGTCTTGCTTTCCATTCTGTCATTGTCAATGCAAATCAGTGTCAAGAGTGCATCTAAATATATATTCACATAACTCTGGATGACTTTCTGCCATTTATAAAAAGTGACAACTGGCGCCAACCCCTGGCACACCTTAGCTTCTGCACCAGTTCACTTATACAGACACATTAACAGAACAAAATGTCATAGGCATATGTACCGCGTTTCCTTACAATATCCACTCAGGAAATTTACTTTTAAAGGTAAATAGTTTGTGGTTATGTCTCACTTTAAAGGACCACTATAGTGCCAGGAAAACATACTCGTTTTCCTGGCACTATAGTGCCCTGAGGGTGCCCCCACCCTCAGGGTCCCCCTCCCGCCCGGCTCTGGAAGGGGGAAATGGGTAAAAACTTACCTTTTTCCAGCGCTGGGCGGGGAGCTCTCCTCCTCCGACCCTCCTCCTCTCCTCCCATTCGGCCAAATGCGTACGCCCCGTAAGAGCTGCGCGCGCATTCAGTCGGTCGCATAGGAAAGCATTTACAATGCTTTCCTATGGACACTTGCGTGCTCTCACTGTGATTTTCACAGTGAGAATCATGCAAGCGCCTCTAGCGGCTGTCAATGAGACAGTCGCTAGAGGCTTTGGGGGAAGGATTAACCCCCAATCTCTGAAACTGCTATGTTTATAAAAAAATGGGTTAACCCTAGCTGGACCTGGCACCCAGACCACTTCATTAAGGTCTGGGTGCCTAGAGTGGTCCTTTAATACTCAACGTTTCCCTTTTTTTATGTCCTGCCTTCTCCCTATTGTCAGGGTTGAGCTAGGGAGGGTGTAAGGGGAGCAGTGTACCCAGGCACCTAACATTTGAAGGTGGATTACAGTCTGCTATTACTGGGAATTCTCTTTGCAGTCATTCACCCAACTAGCTTGTTTACGGGGTGCGTTGCTGTGATATAAACCCTTCCTGACTCTGTCAACACACCCTGTTTATTTATAATCACCTGTCAGGCTCACTTTTGCATACCCCGAATGTTTTACATACCATCACCCAGTAACATTCACCCAGCCACAAACATTGTCATATACAGTCATGTAGCCACAGACCTAATCATATTCACCTCACTGAACGGATTTATTTATTTGTTTATTACTGGTATTTATAAAGCGCCAACAGATTCTGCAGCGCTGTACAATTAATGGAGGACCTAACAAATACAAAAGGTAGAGAGGGCCCTGCCTGTAAGCTAATTTCTAGCCATTTGAACTCTTTTATACAAAGTGCATAGCTAGATTGCCAGTGAGCTTACAATCTAAAGAATACAGTGGGGATTTGAGACAAGAGTGTAGCAGAGACCTGGTATTTCACAGCTTAACTCCACTAAGATCCCAGTGGGGCTCAGGAACAAGTGATGAAAAATCCCAGGAAGTAATAATTCCAATAATCAAAGCAATCCACGAATATCCCCATACAGATCCCAATGACTGGACGACACACATCATCAGGAGCAGAACTGAACTTTTAATCACACAACCTTCTTTTAAAGCATTCTCCCATGCAAGGGAGGGATTTACAGTAATACACAATACACCAATCATACGCGAGTTGCCACCCACACATCCCCTCCCCTTAGTGTGACACATAATCCCATTATGTAAGACACAGTTCCCCTTGTTTTCTGGATGTACCCCTAAACCTAGGAGGACCCCTTTAAATATTACATCCCCTGGTAGCCCTGATCTGGGTGAGACACATATCCAAAAATCACCCAGATCAGACCAGGGGTTCAGGAGTTATGGGGGTTTAAAGTTTTGTGGAGGTCCCTTTAGGCCCACTGAAGCATGGCTTTCCAGCCCAAACCAGTTCCAACTAGTCTGGCAATGTGCCTGGGACAATGCCCTGCTGGAGAACAATGGCACAGGAAACTGGGGAAGGGTACACCTTCCTATACACAATCCATACACAGTCCAACAGAAGTCCATACACTGTGCTTAAAGGGCATAATAAAAATCCACCATGCCCAAATACTGTCTTTAAAGGGCAATACCCCCAGGGCCATAGTCACATGGCAGGAGGCGGGCAAGCAAGCCCCTCCAAAAGCTCATGGCAAACTCTCTTAAAGGGTTGAGTTTGCTACAAAGAGGTAGCAGGGGAAATTTGGAAGTGATAGCTAAAAGAAGTTCACAGAGAATTGCAGCTATTGGTAAAATGTAAAGGGAATGAAGAGGTAATTGAGTGAGAATCTCAAACAGCTTGAGGAGCATGCTATATATTTAGGGGGAACCTGGGTGGGCAGGAAGAGGGGAGGGTGGGTGGATAGTGCTGAGTAAAAATGCAGAGCTCCTGTATTGTTGGTTCTGGGAGTGTAAGGTGAGGCCTGAAGAACAGAGATGGAGATGGAACAGTTATATAAAGCTATTTACAGCCAGGAGGAGCATAGGAAAAAGGGAGAGGTTAGAGAAGCCATGTGTTGTATACAATTAAAAATGTAGCAACCAAATTCTATCACCCAAAATATTAATAACTGTACACGAAATATTGTCCAGAAACATTAAATGACAATAATAAAAACTGCATGCACAGAAAATTACAGTGGCAAACTACAGGTATAATTGGAAACAAATCTATCGTAACACATGATAATATAGTAGAAATGCAAGAATAAATGAGGTGAAGTATCTTCCAAGCTTCAGTCAGTACCTCGGAGTTGTGGGAGTTCGTGCAGGATAGCACAGTCACATTCGTCACCACATTAATATGCCTACAAATAGACACACCCACCCAGGCACATCTTATACATCATCCACTTCCTTATTCAAATACCCCTACCTATCTGGTCACCAGTGACATAACTATTACAGTCACCCAGAAGAGAGGATAAATTTGTACCCCCCATGTACCACCCACTCAGCCCCCATCCATCCTGTCCCTCTGGTTGCAATGCTAATTCAACACATGTAAATCTTATAGTTTTTAATATATACGATGATAGTATTGATTGTCAATTGAATATTTGGCCCTGGAGAGAACCAAAGTGTTTCTGCTATCTAATACCAAACACAAACCCACACAAACCCACACAACTGCAATGGGAATTGAGTGGCATTAGAAAAAAGAAAAAAAAAGACAAATGACCAGATACACGCGCAGTAGCTATTCTCCTTTTTTTTTTTTCTTTTCTTTTTTACAACATATATGATGATAGTATTGATTATCAATAGAATTATTGGCCCTTGAAATCACTGCCACTGCCTGTGTGACTGGTGAATTACTAGAGTAAACTAGAATTGGAAAGTTTTTTTAAAAGTTGTAAAAAGTACTTAAAATAAACAAAAGCACATATTTAATGTAAACTGCAACTAATGGTCTTATCTACCATCTTCAGGCTCAGCTAAAGTAAATATTTTGAGTTTTTCAGCAATCATGTCAAATGTAAGATGTCTTTAAATGAAAGTAAACGTTCAGCAATCCTGCAAATAGAGGACAACAACATTTAAAGGAATAAAACTTATAAAGGCACAGAATACTAATAAAAGTGTTAAAAACACAGAGAAAAAAAGTGCTAAAACACAAGAATAAGTAATCAGGCCCGAGAGTAGAGGGAGTAGAAGTACATAGAAAATCAATACACAGTAGATAAAACCACAATTATCAAATATGAAATAAATAGCTCTTAAACTGGAAGGAAGGTCACCAATAGTGATGTCCTGAACGGTTCGCCGCGAACTCATCGTTGAGTAAACTTTGACCCTGTACCTCACAGTCAGCAGACACATTCCAGCCAATCAGCAGCAGACCCTCCCTACCAGACCCTCCCACCTCCTGGACATTATCCATTTTACATTCATTGTGAATCTGCATTCTTAGTGAGCTGTCCAGGAGGTGGGAGGGTCTGGGAGGGAGGGTCTGCTGCTGATTGGCTGGAATGTGTCTGCTGACTGTGAGGTACAGGGTCAAAGTTTACTCAACGATGAGTTCGTGGCGAACCGTTCGTGGCGAACCGTTCGGCGAACCGTTCGGCGAACGGTTCGGGACATCACTAGTCACCAATCTTCCCGATGCAATTAAATGTATAAATGTCACTTATAAAAATAAGATGAAGGGGTTCCAGGAACTAAAATCAATTGCACAAAAATGGATTTCAAAGTGAAAACAAAAAATGGTAAAATATCACTCAAGTCCAGGTAAAAATAGTCCAGGTAAACAAATAATCTAATATGTCCCCCCCAAAAAAAACAACGTATGAGAGTCAATTACATAAAGGAGTTCACAAGAATAACTTGAATCCAATATGTTAAGTAGAGTCCACAAAATGGAGCATAAGGAATAACACACTAAGCTGCTTGACTCTACTTTGGATATTGGATTCAAGTTATTCTTGTGAACTCCTTTATATCATTGACTCTTATACGTGGATTAATTTTGGACTCATTAGATTATTTGTTTACCTGGACTATTTTTACCTGGGCTTATTTGAAATTGAGTGATATTTTACACATTGTTTCTGTGTTTTTATTTTGATATACATTTTTGTGCAATTGATTTTAGCTCCTGAAACCCCTTTATCTTATTATTATAAGTGAGACATTTAAAAGAAGTTTGATGCCCTTCAGCTCGGATCCGAGTCCTCACTACTTTTTTGGTGCCCAAAACTGTCTATATCACTCGCCTTTGAGGGCAGAGCCTAACGTGAGAGCCTCATGCTCATGTTCAGCCTTTGCCGTCAAATGACAGATAGAAAGCACCGGTGCTTCTAATGGCATCACTAATGCTGCCATTTAGGGATCTACCATTTGCCCATTCTTGCTGGATTTTATTCATAGGCATTGTTTGTAGGTTTCAATGTAAGCATGTTTTTGTGTGGAGTATGTCTGTGCGAAGGTAGGGGTCTATTTGTGTAGTGCTGGCATTTGAATGCTGTTGTGTTTGTTTGTAATATTGCCACTTGAAAGCAGTGGCGTAGTTGTGTGTAGTGTGTTTGAATGGATAGGTATGTTTGTATGTAATGTTCGTGTTTGAATGATGTGGTATATTTGTGTGTATTATTGGTGTTTGAATACATAGGTGTGTTTTCTATGTAATATTGGAGTTTTTTTTCTTTTACTTATACTTTATTGGTGTTTTGCAAGGAATTGATACATTCATATTGTTAACACTGCGAGAATGTACATGGCGTTGCAACGTAACAGATACATAGATATTCACAGAGGAATAGTATTTGGAGAGTGATTTCAACAAAATACTCATAAAGCAATTGCAGTGTAAGCATCAGACGTTTGTATAAAGGTTTTCAGGTTTGTTGTTGGTACCTTATCCACATTTCAACCAGAAAGAATTATAGTGACATGTATCAATATTAGATCACATTAACTGAAAAAAATAAACAAATTAAAAATTAAACAGTAATTATTTTAAAACATATTTGACTTAATCCTTTTTACTTTTGTTGCCGGTGTGTTTTAGTGAGTAATCTTTTCTTGATGTATTGTACTTGTGTTTTTCATACCAGTAAAACTTGTTTATTAAGATAGATAATGCTGTTTGTGGTTGCTGTACCTGTGTCTTAAAGCTTCAGTGTGCATGCATTCCTCTGCCCTAAATTGTTTACTTGGTTTGTCTTGTTTAACTGGAATAGGTGTTTTTTTGTTGTTGTTAATCCTTTCCGTTTTAGATGAGGGAATTCGAACTAATTGACTGATTATTATGGGTTGGTGTTTAGTTTGTATGTAGTGTTGGTGTTTAATTGCAACAGTGTGTGTGTGTGTGTAGTATGGGCATTTGATTGTGGGGTTGTGTTTGCATGTAGTGTTGGTGTTTGAGTGTGAATGCTGGGACAAACACAGCAACACATGCACAGTGACACAGATACACACTTAGGTACACATACACAGTGACACACACATATACTCACAACACAGATACACTGACACACACAGACAAGTCTCAATTTACATATTTTAGCCTCCCCCTGCTGCCATACATTTTGGGGGCTTCCTGGGTTGGCTGAGGGCCGCTAATGGGAATCTGAGCCTGGCTAGGCTCTCTGTCAGCAGCACGCTCCCTCTTTCCTCTCTGTGCCTCCTCCGACCTCCCAGCCTGCAAAGTCTGTAAGCGGGAAGGAAGTGACAGCTAGTAAATTCCTCCTAGCACTGGTAGCCAGCATTAAAGGGGCACTATCACACTGCTAAAGGGCTGCAGTACCAAACTGGGTCCCTTATTATGTCTGCCTGCCTTATATAGTTTGCCCTAAAATTGCCTTTTTGCAAGCATTGGCTTCCTTATATCTTGTTTAAAAAATTATTGGGATCACTATTTCCCAAATGCTCCCCTACTTGAAGGTTGTGGGCCGCGAGTTTGACATGCTTGCCCTAAATGGTAGTGAATTAGGGATAACCACACATGAGAAGGATTTGGGAATTGTTATAGACAACAAATTAGCCAGCAATATGCAATGTCAATCTGCAGTTGCTAAGGTCAGTAAGGTTTTGTCATGTATAAATAGGGGCATAAATTCTCGGAATAAAAATATAATTTTGCCTCTTTATAAATCGCTGGTAAGACCATACCTTGATGCTGTGCAATTTTGGGTGCATGTTTAAAAGAAGGATATCATGGCACTAGAAAAAGTGCAAAGACAAGCTACAAAATTGATAAAAGGAATAGAGCATTTTAGTTACGAAGAAAGGTTAAAAAATGTAAATCTCTTTAGTTTGAAAAACGACACCTCAGAGGGGATATGATAACATTATACAAATATATTCGGGGCCCAGTACAAACCATTATCTGGAAATCTATTCATAAACAGGGCTATACATAGGACATGAGGTCACGCATTTTGACTGGAAGAAAGGAGATTTAATCTAAGACAAAGAAAAGGTTTTTTTACAGTAAGAACTATAAGGATATGGAATTCTCTGCCTGAAGAGGTGGTTTTATCAGAGTCCATACAGATGTTTAAACTGCAATTGGATAAATACTTCCAAAAACATAGCATACAGGAATATAATTTCTAATTAGTGGGGTAATAGCTGCTTGATCCAAGGAGATATCTGACTGCTATTTTGGGGTCAAGAAGGAATTTTTTTCTAGTTTGTTGCAAAATTCGAAGCGCTTCAGACTGCGTTTTTTGCCTTCTTTTGGATCAACAGCAAAAACATATGTGAGGAAGGCTGAATTTGATGGACGCAAGTCTCTTTTAAGCTATGTAACAAATAAAATTTTAAAGAGGCTGTAACCATTATCTAATCATCTAATCAGCTTCAACATAGCTACCTGTGTCTGTTTTTTTTTTCACTCTGAGTGCTCTAGTTTTCATAAAATAGTTTTCTGAGTGCTCTACTTTTCCCTATGTATAACAGCTAAAGTGTCACCGTCACCATCTGGGGACTTTGCCAAATTCGCAAAGACCCCCTCCGGTGACATCGCCGCTGGGGGTCCGGTGGCCAGTGTGGGACGGGAGAAGAAGGGCAGGTAAGGATGAGATTACTTACCTGTACATGTCCCTCGCTGGAGCTGACATCTTTCTCGCTCTGCTTCTCATCTAAGCGCCAGGAGTCAATGTCACTGCTGAGAGTACGGCATTGAGGTCTATGGGGGACCCTCTGTGTGTCTATTTGTCCCCACTGCCTCTCTGTGAGTTTGTTTGTCCACTCCTGCCCTCTGTGGGTCTCTTTGTCCCCCACAGCCCTTGGGTGAGCCTCTTTGCCCATCCTCAGCATTTTGTGTGCTTTTTTGTCCTTTGTCCTCACTCAGCCCCTTGTGTGTCTCTTCATCTCCGCCAAGCCCTTCTGTGCTCCTATTTGCCCTCCCTCAGCCCTTCGTGTGCCTCTTTATCCCTTGTCTCCCTCAGCCCTCTTTGCTCCGCTTTTCCCCTTGCCCCCACTCAGCCCTCTTTGCTCCGCTTTGCCCCTTGCCCCCACTCAGCCCTCTGTATGCCTTTTTGTCACTTGTCCTTCCTCTGCCCTGTGTGGTGCAACTTTTTCCCCCCTCTGCCCTTCTTTGTGCCTTCCCCACCCCCCCCATTCACCTCTCTGTCACCCTCTTTGCCCCCCCTGTCTCTTTGTGGTCTCTCCTTCCGCTGTACCTGTCAACCTGTGTGATAATATCCTAACACACGTCCAAGAAAATGGATGTTTGTTAGGATATGTCTATGTATGTATGTATGCTAGTGTGTGTCTATGTATGCCTGTGTGCTAGTGTGTGTTTATATGCCAGTGTGCATGTATGTATATATGTCAGCATGTGTCTTTGTGCTAGTGAGTATCTGTGTGTGTAGTTGATTGTTAATTAGAATGTTAATTAAAACAGGGTAGGGATAGGGATAGTCAGGGCCGCCATCAGGGCCCGACAACCATGACAATTGTCACAGGCCAGTGGTCCTGGGGGGCCCGGACTGCACTGCCAATGCTCTGCATATGTGGGCCCCCAGCCCTTCAATGTACATATATATATATATATAGCGAGTAGCACTATATATATTGTGATAAAGTGAATGGGGTGGTCTGTGAGGGGGTCTATATCTCGACAGAATTGTTCAGAGAGGCATATGATTTTTAACCCCAGGGGGAGTATGTGTAGTTTGTGTGTGTTACACAAAGCATTGTTTAGTTATGGGCCCCTGGGGTGGAGCATTTGGAGAGCAGGGTGGGCCAGTGCTCCACTCCGCAGCTTAGCGGTTTTCTTGGAATACTTAGATCCAGCCCAGGGTTTTGGACTGTCTCCAACCTACTGCTCAGCTGTAGGTAATCAGCTGCAGCAAGTGGGAATAAAATCCCTCCCTGCTAGGCAGGTAAGGGAGAATGTTCTTTTTCTCTCTGAAAGGCTGGAAGCAGCAGGCTGGCTAAATACTGGAGTGCTGAGAGTGGACAAAGACTCTAGGTTGGTGAAACCACTATTGTTTTGTTTAGTTTAACCCTGAGAGATAGGGGACCTAATGTCAGTTAGTGCTCAGACGAGCCAGGTTTTTGTTTATAGGGTTTTCAGTTACTTTTGTTTTCATTTAACTGCTGTATCCTGTGTGAACTTACAAATAAAGTGCCTGAAGTATTTGCAACTACAAGGACTGTGCATGTTTTTGCCCTAGAGGACCGTGCTACCTGCAAACAAGGATCACAATATATATATATATTTATATATATATGCCTCTGCGGGCCCTTCTGGCTTCATACTCACCTTCCGCTCCTGCATTCTCGAGAGTAGCTGTAAAGCGTTGCCGAGGCGGTACAGCGTTGCCACGGCAATGCTCCGCGGCACACAATGCATGCCGGGCTCCTTACAGAAGTAGAGCCCAGAGGCGAAAGATGAAGACTGGACCATCAGGGAATCCAGTGTCCCCCCTCCCTGGCTACAGGTAAGAGGCAGGGAGGGGGGGGAATACTTTGTATTTTAAATTAATAAAATGAATATACTTTTTATTTTATTTTTTGTCGAAATTAAAAGGAAAAAAAATACCATCACTGCATTTGTCAAACATAAAGACACATTCATCACACACACACACACATCATCCACCACACAAACTGCATTCACTTCACAAGCACACACACCACATTCACTATATACAAAGCATGCACAAAAGATAAAATGATGTGTATACAGGCGCTTAAAAGTTTTATAGTGGGAAAATTGTGCTGCTACCACCAATGTGTAAACCTCTCACGACTTAACACAAGGTAACGTATGGAAGGTAAAAGGAATGGTTAATAAACCAGAACCAATCTATAGGTGGAGCGCTCCAAGTGAGATAACTCACCCCACTCTTGGTCTGTGTAAAATGACCTATACGTGGGGACAGAATGGACAGTAATATGGTGTAGTATATCACAAATGATAGTGAAAAAAATGGTGAAGAATATAGAACCACTCACATGGTTCTGAGCCCTAACTGGACAGGCTCAGATCTCTCAAGCAGACGTGTTTAGGATCACACGGAACCTTTACAGTAGACAAGGATCTCGTTGTACCTTTAACGGATGGAAACCAAATATAGTGCAGTATATCGGTATATATAGGTGCAGATGCCAAGAAAGTGCTGAAAATTGCTCACCTGATTCAGAGCCTAAATCCTGGCTCTGAGTATATAAGTGTGTGTGTCACAAAGGGGACACAAACCCTTCTAGATGAGTAGCAGGCACACAGGATGCTGGTATCAACAGTAGATTATAAAATAAACAATTTATTGTAAAATATAAAATATATATAACAAAAATAAAAACTGTATAAAAGTACAATAATATAAAGGAAGTCCTTAATCCTGTTGATCCTCCGAGACGCGTTTCGCCCAGCGGCTTTTTCAATCGGTGTCATCATCTTTGTTCCGGTTTTCCTTTTATATCTTCAGTTTACGTTTAATTGAAGGCTTCCTTCATTGCGGATTGCCGGCAGCTGTGTCTCGTAACGTCATTTCCGCTTGCGTCATCTTCTAGTGCGGTTGCATTTCTACTAGTTCATATATATGTGAGTCTTTGGTCGCCATCTTGTTTAAGGGCGAAATGCGATTTCTATATACACATAAAGAGTCTCTCGCATAGAGACACAGTAGAGAGCGGGGACAAACAATATAACAAATATCGATAAGAAATTCATAAAACATTAATACATAATACAGTTTTGAACAATATTAAAATAGACTTATTTCATATATCAGTATAATCTGTGTATTTTTTCTTTTTAATAACAATTGTATTATAGACACGGCACTTCAATGTTTGAAAAGTTAAGCATGAGACAAATCACCTTTATACCCTAATTCCAGGGCTACAGTATTATTGAATACTTATTGAGTGTCTTTGTTGAAAGAAGATTACACCTGGGAAATCATAGGTTAAGACAAAATGCGCCTCATCCTATAAATGTAATACATGTATATAATCCTAAAACTGAATATTATAACAATATGTGTGTATATATCTCCCTTAAAGGGATAAACAATGTTTAATCTACATAACATAGGTGGGTTAAACTGTTTTAAATTTTAATATGCATATATATATCTATATCTCGAAATAGTGATAGCCTTCAATAACATGACGGGCCATTTCTGCGTTTCTCTTAAAGAGGTAGGTTATGTTTAAAATAAAATGAAACTGGAAGGAACTAATTCCTACATTAATATACATATATATATTATCAATCTATATATCTTTTCAATAAAGATGATATTAATATAGCCCATACCTTTCTCTCCACACTTAAAGTGCTATTATAATGACAGGTAATGTATAAGGTGTATAAGCTTGTATATTCAAAGAGTTAATACAATAATGTATATTGGAGTACATAATCTTAAAAACTCCTCATTTCTTGTGCAGAAAATATTTCTATCATCACATGCCAGTGAATAAAAAAGAAAAACAAATTCCATCATGAAAAATGACAAAGTTCAAAGTCATTGTTCAGTCCGTGAGGTAACATAGTATTTAGATTAAAAATCCACCTCATTTCCATTTGGCCTAAAGATTGTATTAGGTCCCCGCCTCTACAGTTTTGAGTAAATTTTTGTATCCCCATAAATTGGGCAAATTCAGGATTCTTATGATGGAATTTTAAAAAATGGAGAGAGAGACTATGTTTTTCAAAACCATTCTTAATATTTCTAATGTGTTCTTGTATGCGTACATGGACGGGACGTATAGTCCGTCCCACGTAAACAAGACCACAGGGACACGTAATGGTATATATTACTTTCTTAGAGTGACATGTAATTAATTCATTTATTTTAAACCTCTGTTCCAAATTCTTTGGATGTGTAAAGGATGTTATATGCCTCTTTTTATTATGAGTATTTTTACAAGCTGTGCAATTACCACAGCCAAAAAAACCTTTCGTATTATTCAGAAAGTTAAGCTCCTTTTTTGTTTTAATGTGGTTATGCACTAGAGTTCTATTTAAACTCGGAACCCCCCTATAGACTACAGTAGGTCTATCTGGGAGTATGGAGTTTAATATATGGTCATTTTTAAGAATAGGCCAATATCTATTCAAGATTCTTTTAACTTGTTTGCTTTTGCAATTAAAGTCACATATAAACACAGGATCTTTTTTATTCAGATCATCATTCTTCTTGTTATATGTTAATAATAACGACCTTTCTTTCAGTTTAACTTCTTCATATGCTTTACTTAATAATGGCTCTTCATATCCTTTATCCCTAAAATTTTGTAGGATAGTGGATGCTTGGTCTTGAAAGGTTTGATCGTTGGTACAGTTACGTTTTACTCTAAGCAATTGGGCCTTTGGGGCATTCAGAAGCCAAGGGGAAAAATGGCAACTATTCTGATGTATATAGCTGTTGACGTCTGTTTTCTTAAAAAAAGTATTGGTTTTTAATGATCCGTCCTCTACATATATATTTAAATCTAGAAAATGTACCTGAGTTTTACTGAAGTTGGTAGTTAGCTTGATTCCCCAATCATTAGATTCAAGGTGGGATAGAAAGGTTAGGAGTGACTCTTCGTCTCCTCTCCAAATGAAAAATAAATCATCAATGTATCTGCGATAGGTCACGAGGTTCGACTCCCATCTATCATCACTATAGATAAATTGATGTTCCCAATGGGACATAAAGAGATTAGCATAGCTGGGAGCGAACCTCGTGCCCATCGCAGTACCACACAGTTGGAGATAAAAATTATCCCCAAACCAAAAATAATTGTTACGGAGTATCCAATCTATCCCACTAATTATAAAGTCTATCTGTTCTGGATGAAATTTTTGTGAGCGTTCTAAAAATGTTTTAGTTGCTAGACATCCTCTTTCGTGGGAAATTATAGTATATAGGGATGTCACATCGGACGTCACTAAATAAAAGTCGTCCTGCCATTCAATATTTGTGAGGACCTGTAGAATACTGATGGTATCTTTTAAGTAACTAGGACATTGTTGTACAATAGATTGTAGATTTCTGTCAATATACTGTGATAGTTGGCTTGAAATGGATCCTATCCCGGATATTATGGGTCTTCCTGGTGGATTTGTTTTGTCTTTGTGTATCTTCGGGAGGTAGTAAAATACTGGTATCTTAAGGTGTATAATATTAAGGAAATTGTATTCCTTTTTATTTTATATAGAAACACACACAGCATCATCTACACAAACACACAAACTGCATTCATTATACACACTACATTCACCACACAAACACACACTTTGCAGTCACTATACACTGCAGTAACTATACACATCGCATCTAATACAAACATTACATCCACAACACAAATATACACTGTGCATTCACTATACACACACTACATCCACTAAACATTCTGCAGTTACTATATACATACCCTACATCCACTACACAAACACACACTCTGCATTCATTATGCACACCCTGCACTCACTATACACACAAACACTACATCTGCTACACAAACACACATTCTGCATTCACTATACACACTCTACATCCACTACACAAACACACACTCTGCATTCACTATACACACACAATACATCCACTACACAAACTCACACTCTGCATTCACTATACACCCTACATCCACTAAACAAACACACTCTGCATTCACTATACACACCCTACACCCACTACACAAACACACTCTGCATTCACTATACACACCCTACATCCACTACACAAACACACTCTGCATTCACTATACACACACTACATCCACTAGACAAATACACACTCTACATTCACTATACACCCACTACAGAAACACACACTCTGCATTCACTATACACACTACATCCACTATACAAATACACTCTACCCAGTACACAAACACACTCTGCATCTAATAAACACAAACATACAATCTGCATCCACTATAAACACTGCATCCATAACATACACACCACGTCCACTTTACTTAAAGGACCACTATAGTGCCAGGAAAACATACTCGTTTTCCTGGCACTATAGCGCCCTGAGGGTGCCCCCACCCTCAGGGACCCCCTCCCGTCCAGCTCTGGAAAGGGGAAAGGGGTTAAAACTTACCTTTTTCCAGCGCTGGGCGGAGAGCTCTCCTCCTCCGATCCTCCTCTTCTCCTCCCCGTCGGCTGAATGCCACGCGCAGCAAGAGCTGCGCTTCAGTCGGTCACATAGGAAAGCATTCATAATGCTTTCCTATGGACGCTGGCGTGCTCTCACTGTGAAAATCACAGTGAGAAGCACGCAAGCGCCTCTAGCGGCTGTCAATGAGACAGCCGCTAGAGGAAATAGGGGAAGGCTTAACCCATTCATAAACATAGCAGTTTCTCTGAAACTGCTATGTTTATGAAAAAATGGGTTAACCCTAGCTGGACCTGGCACCCAGACCACTTCATTAAGCTGAAGTGGTCTGGGTGCCTAGAGTGGTCCTTTAAGCACTTTGCATCCACTATACACAAACCAAATTCAGTGCACACACTTCATCCTTGTGGGTATACTTTGGATGGTGCCTGTGGGGGGAGTTGGGTGCGGGCCATGTAGGCGGACTTGGGGGCGTGCCATGTGGGCAGGCACAGAGGTGAGCTCAGGGGTGGGCCCCGGGGGCCCAGACTTTGGGCTGCATCAGGGGCCCCATAATTTCTGATGGCAGCCCTGGAGATAGTTATATATGTGGTCACATAATAGATAAGGTGTGTCTGGCTAATTAGATGTTAATAAGTAACTGCCTGTGTGTGTATGTGTCTGGCTAATCATGTATATGCTTGTGGTCAGGGGGAGTGGGCAAAATTGTCTTGCCCTAATCCCTGTATATGATAAAGGCTTACTGCAAACAATTAACTGATTGATACATAAACCTACAATAATACCATTAAAATGTCTACACAGCTCTATAAATTGGCAAAATGATGATCAAAAGGTAGGCAGCTTTTAATTTCTGCAAGCAATTTATCATATTACTTTCATTGGGGCTATAAATGCCTGTTGGCATAGTTCTCGTGTATGGGGTTTCTGTTTAAAGGTTGTTTACTCTGTTAGATTAGCAAACAGTCTCCCAAAGGCTATCAAGCAAAATTACACTTTTCTTCGGTTCAGTTAACAAAAACCCTGAGAAATTACATTCCTGGCAGAAGTTTCTTTAGTGAACAAAATTATATCTAATGAAGTTTGTTCTCTTTTAGTACCTTAAATTTTGTTATAAATGTGTTATAAAATAAAAAAAAATCTCAAATGATTTTACTAGTTTTACTTTGACTTGTCATTCTACTGACAACGAAAGCGTTAAAACACTTAATATTATTTTAATTATAAAGTAAATAGTTGTAGTAACTTACTGAATGTCATCAGAAATACTTGTATGTGATATGAGCAATAACTTTATCTTCTCCACACTGTGTGAAGGAAATGATAAAGGGACATCCCAAGCACCATAACCACTACAGCTTGTTATTGATTCCGTACAATAGGAGGCACCAGGGCATTTCTGGCACCATAACCACTACAGCACTGTAGTGGTTATGGTGCTTGGAGTTTCCCTGTAATGTTAAAGATATTCCCAATGTTTATAGTTTATTATTCAGTCACTGCTGATACTAACCCTTGAAAGTTATTGCAATGGATTCAAACTACTCCGTCTAGTAAGCTGGATTGAGGTAACAAAGAGTCTGTTGATAGTTCTGACAAAACAACATAATCTACATTAGAAGTACCAATTTATAAGACTGACAAGAAGGTAACCAGGACACAATCTATGTCAATATGCTTACCATGAATGTGACATCTTACATATGGTGTTCGAAGACACATCTATTATGCGATTGGATGTGTTAATCTAACGTTTGCTAAAATGCTGCTGCTTATCGAGTTTGGTGAATAGAGGCTATAGTGAGAAGACAGGGGCTGTAGTGTAGGGGATATGGGTTAGTGATTTTAATGTTGTGGCTTATCAGTATATTTTCCACACCTTCTAAAATCTATTCCCTTATGAATTTAGCTTTTTTGAGAGAAAGATCGAATAAAACTTAATACTATATACGTTTTCATAATGCTAAATACCCTGCATTCTGGTTTGCATGAGTGGATTAATTTGACGCTGAAGTACCATATTTTTGGCATTATTCTGTTGTTTATACGTGACCAGTGGGTATGTAATCTACTTCAGTTTATGTAAATTGACAGATACGTCATCTGAGTTTTGATGTAGATGATGGGTAGACACTGCCCGTGATTCGAGATATATCTGGTGAAAAGATTGTATGTCTGCCATTGGATAGGAATAATTGATCAACTGTGTGTCAGTCTGTATTTGTTTGATAGATAAATAGTGTAAATACTTTAGGGTATACAGTACATAATGGATAGATGCTATATATGGATTGGGAAATGTTTTAATATGTTTGATTGATAGATGCTGTGGGTTTTTCAGAATGTGTATGTGAATACTGTATGTAGGTTATAGGAAAATGACCGTACAGTTAAGTGTCTTTCATATTTCCCATGGACCTGCTCCTAGACTTGTATGCTCTTTCATGAATGATAAATCCGGGATTTGGCTTTCATAAACAGTAGTTTCTTCATGGCAGTACTATAAAAAGAGACCACGTAATCTTTCCTAAATTAATGTATATGCAAATTTGAAGGAACACACTGATCTATGCCATCTGTTATTGCATTAAGGGTTGAGCAGGAGGGTGATAAAGTATGCTGGCTGCTCCATAAGAATTCTGGTAATCTTGTTGACATTCATTCTGAGTTTAGCTTCAGACCATTGTAGTTACAGACCTGGATATGTGGCAGGTTAGAAGGAATAGAGAGACACAAGAGCAAGTGATGAATTTTCTTTTTTCAAAAAATTCATTATTCATATGTGATTCCCGTTTGAGGAATAGTAACTATATGAAATTTTTTTCTTGATAAATGCTATATTGTAAACATAAATGGTCAAACTCATCTATTTTTTTAGCTCAGCTATTTTGGGACAAAATACATGATTTCCTTTTCAATTTTCTACAATTCACAGTTTAGTAAAATAAAATAGTTCTTTCACCTTTAGTGTCTTTGCATATTTTGGTGACTTTGCTGCTGGCAGTGAGGTGACTCAGGTATGCAAGGAAAGGTGAGTTTTACTTACCTGAACTTATCCCTCATGGCTGCCTCCATCTTCTGTGAGGTCCTCTTCAGCTCCTGGCGCTTTATCTACCCAGCAGCCAACATCAGTGCTTCAGTGCTCACTCATTTGTGAGAGTACAACACTGATGTCTATGTAGGAATCCTGCGAGACCGTGAGATCCTCTATAAACAGAGCCTTTTCCCCTCAGCTGCCCCTAGTGACGGTGGAAGTCTTCACAAAGCTTGACAGTGGGGCCAAACTTTGTCAAGCGTATGAAAAATACACTAAACAAAGTAGTCCTTACTTTGTCTTATGATATCGTTGGTCTGTGTTGCAATTTCAGTGAAGTTGCAACACAGTCTCTATGAGCATTTCATAAAAATATTACTTTATCAAATGTTCATTTTTTGGGGGGAGGGATGACAGAGCTTCTTTACGTTTGCACCTCCAGATGCACTAAATTGATTTTGATCAAAGCTTGAAAATGGAAAGGTGAATACCTAGCCATACCCACAGAGCAAGGGTTCCGGCCCCCACAGGTCAAATACGCGGGGTCTCTCTTCATGGTCTGTCTCTTGTGGATTTAAGAAGATATCTTCCTGTACAAAACAGCCTGCTTGACAGCCTTCTGCCCCAGGATTATGGGCCATGCAAAATACAATGAAAAAAGGCTTGGTTTGTGAAATTTGGCTTATATTGTTCTGGAACCGAACAGCCGCATGAACCAGAGACCACCTGGGTTCTTGTTAATCCCAATTGATACTTTGTAGCAATTTCCACCGTAGTGTTCGAAGTGTTTGTCTGGGTGGCCTCATTTCGTATAAAAGACCACTAGGTGGTGGCCATCTTGTTCCCACGAACGCATGCAGCGGTGTTTAGGCATAAATTTCATGGAACTAAAATCGGACACAGAAACTCCCGAACACCGCTGGACTTCCATCATCGCCTGTGTTTGATTCTACAACACTTAGAAAGGCACTTGTCGGTGGAAATGTTCCCATGAACAAGGGATACAGGCTCCACAAGTAACTTAAGAATTCTGTTTGATGTTTTATGTACTTTTGTGCTCCCGAAAGAGACCGACCGTTAGCCCTGATTTCCTAGAACTGTTTTGGGCATAGGACCATGTGCACTGTCGGTCAAATAACTGACCTCCATGAAAAATCCCGAACCCCTGAACCAATCTGGGTGATTTTTGGATAGGTTGGTCACCCAGATCGGGGCTAATAAGAGAATGTGACTTTTGTGGGGTTGTCATGTGTTTTGGGGGTTTGTTAATTGTATGTTTTTGTAACTGAGAGATAATTTAATTAAATGTTTGTGTGCTCAGGTAATTATCTCTCAGGCACAGGGGAGGAGTTGTGTCATGTTTGCTTGTAACTAGTCCTGTCTCAAGTCCAGAGGTGAATGCCCCTGTAACATAATTTGGGAAACTCCTTGCATGGGGAGTTGCGTACCTCTTGCATTGGCAATGTCATATAAGGCCATGTGTGGCTCCCAATAAATCAGATCATTTTACTCCTTCATGAAGTCTAGGTTCATGTTTGGGGGATTGAGAGCTATACTCACAACCATAATCACTACTCTGCTTGGAACAAGGAGCTATAATCACTGCATCATTTGGGATTTGGGAGACTTACAGCGGATATACTCTGCCGGAGTATGGGGTATCCGTTACACACTATAATTCCTGAAAATTGGCTCATGGTTGTTTTCTTCAATAGTTTTAAGGCTGAGAACAAAAAAATCATAAAAATGTTCATTATCACTCTTGAATCTTATAGTCAAGATGTTTGGTGAACGATATTAATATCCTGCACCCTGTAGTGGGAACATATTTAACACCATTCTCCTATTTACACACCTGTTGGTAGGTATTGATGCCCATTGATTATGACTGCCTTTACTTTAAGAATTTCCTTTCCTGATTTTAGCAATGGTGTGAACTGCTTACGAAGCATAGTAAGTAGAAGAGGCATTGTTGCAGCCATTTTACTGAGCATGTCTGCCCAAATCACATACTAGGCACAGCTAATGTCTCTGGATAAATAACAAAAAAACAATGGCCAATAATTAAAAATTGGTTTTATTAAAAGCTTGGAATTCCATTTGACCCAAATGAAGGCTTTATATCCTGGAATGTGCATGTTTTCTCAGTATTTACCTTTTTAATAACCGTTTTTTACTTTTAGTAATGCTTACAACTTGCTTTCGATTTTATCTTTTTCGTCTCATTCCTTTTTCATTGCTTCAGCAGTTTTGAGGCTTATTCTTTGATCTGGAGAAGAGATAAAACTCAGATCTGGTTAATTTGTAGCAGTAACTGGCAGATCAATATCATTTATCAAGTTAGTATCTGTTTGTGCAACTCTTGGCTCATTTTCTGCAGTCTTACAGTTTTTTGTTATTTGTGATGGATCATTTAGTCTCAGCTCTTTATATGCCAAATATGAAATGTACTTCAGCAAACTCTATGGTGCTGCAAACAGACAGGATGAGCTAAACAACAGAGATACCTGACTTATCTCTCTAGCAGGCACCTTACTGATAGGGGTTAAACTGGTGCTTATATATTAATAATTGTCAGGATGGGGCTGTGGCCCAACATGAAGCATTAAGTCAAAGTGATAATTGTATTACCTGGCCTTAGAATGGTCAGATTTAACGTAGAAAGAATAGTCAGAACAAGCCAAGATTAAAAAACAGAATAACTGAACACTAGCAGGTTTGGGTTTAAATAACCTCCAAAGCCTGCTCATTGGTTAAAATTGGACCTATGACCCCAAACCATGCGTGTGCATCAAAACGTAATGCCGCACACACGTTTACGTCAGTTATGACGTTTTTGGGGGTGGTGCTATTGAGTAGCACGAGACTGAAGCGGCAGAGTCCATAACGTTGGACCCGGTCGCCACACCAGATGCCGCTCGAAGGGAGAGGCGCTGTGGATTAGATAAGTAACCTCTCCCTCCTGCAGCATGGCCACACTGATTGGGCGCATCCACATGGTGCTGATTGGACACCGCGTGAGCGCACCGATCAAGTGCAGTCACACGGTGCCAACCGGACACCGTGACAATAATCTGTTCATCCACTACACTAAACTGGACTTTTTCTTATCTCATTGTCACCCTTAGCTCTCTTGTAAATCACTTCTCTTCTTTTACAATGTTACATAGTTACATAGTTACACAGCTGAAAAGAAACTTGCGTCCATCAAGTTCAGCCTTCCTCACATTAGTTTTTTGCTGTTGATCCAAAAGAAGGCAAAAAAAAACAGTTTGAAGCTAGGACAAAAATTCCTTCTTGACCCCAGAATGGCAGTCAGATTTATCCTTGGATCAAGCAGTTATTACCCTACATTGAAAGATTATATCCTTGAATATTCTGTTTTTGCAAGTATGCATCTAGTAGCTGTTTAAACATCTGTATGGACTCTGATAAAACCACTTCTTCAGGCAGAAAATTCCACATCCTTATTGTTCTTACAGTAAAAAAACCTTTCCTTTGCCTTAGACAAAATCTTCTTTCTTCCAGTCTAAGTCCGGTTTGTGAATAGATTTCCACACAATGGTTTGTATTGGCCCCGAATATATTTTTATAATGTTATCATATCCCCTCTCAGGCAACATTTTTCTAAACTAAATAGGTTTAAATTTGTTAACCTTTCTTCATAGCTGATATGTTCCATTCCTTTTATTAATTTTGTAGCACGCCTCTGCACTTTTTCTAGTGCCATAATATCCTTCTTTAGAACAGGTGCCCAAAATTGCACAGCATATTCAATATGGGGTCTTACCAGTGATTTATAAAGAGGCAAAATTATATTCTTGTCCCGAGAATGAATGCCCTTTTTCATGCATGACAATACCTTACTGGCCTTGGCCACTGCTGATTGACATTGCACATTGTTGCATAGTTTGTTGTCTATAACAATTCCCAAGTCCTTTTCGTGTGTTGTTATCCCTAATTCGCTTCCATTAAGGGTATACGTTGCTTGTGTATTCTTTACGCCGAAGTGCATAACTTTGCATTTTTCAACATTAAATTTAATCTGCCATTTGAGTGCCCAGTCCCCCAGTCTATCTAAATCCCTCTGCAGCAAAGTAATATCTTGCTCACATTGTATTATTTTACAGAGCTTTGTGTCATCTGCAAACACTGAAACATGACTTTCAATGCTGTCTTCAAGATCATTTCTAAACATGTTAAATAGAAGGGGTCCCAGAACAGACCCCTGAGGGACACCACTTGCCACCTCTGTCCAGCTTGAAAATTTACCATTAATGACAACTCTTTGTCACTCTGTCTTTTGCTACCAGCCTATTGGTTATACATTGATTATATATATATATATAATCCTGAACTTACTTGAGTGGGCCATTAGTGACATTTGTGCTTCTTTACATAGAGCTTACCCAGGGACGGTGCAAGGATTTTTGGGTACATAGGTACCCCCCAAAAGCATCTTAACCTGGGTGCCTCTTAACTCGCCTTTTGTTTCTTTATCTACTTTTTTTTAAATGTCTCACTTCCTTTAGTTTATCTTATGCCCTATTTTTCACCATTGTTTGTCTTACTCCCCTGAGCCCCCTTGTGTGTTTCCTTCTCTTCCAACCCCTTTGTCTTTTACTCTTACCAGCTCCTTTGTGTGTTTCTCTTTCACAACCAGCCCATCTATCTCCCCCCAGCCCCTCTGTGTCTCTTTCACCCCCAGCCTCTTTGTATTTCCACCCAGGCTCTCCTGTGTGTCGTTTTCATCCCCAGCCCCTCTGTGAACTTTCTCACCCCCAAGCCCATCTGTGTGTCTCTCTCCCCACTCAGGCCCCCCCTCTGTGCCACTCTCCTCTCCGTATCCCTTAGTGTTCCTCTCTCCTTCCTTCCCTGTCCTATAGTGCTCTCCCCCTCTCCTGTCCCATAGTATTCTCCACCCCCTCCTCTGTCAGTGTTCTGTCCATTAGTGGTCCTCTCCTCTCCCCTTCCTGTACATTAGTGTTCCTCTCCCCTCCCTTCCCTGTCCATTAGAGTTCCTCTTCCCTCCCTTCCCTGTCCCTTAGTGTTCTTTCCCCTCCTCCCCTGTTCCATGGTGTTCTGTCCTCCCCGTCCCATAGTGTTCTCCGCCCCCCGCTCCCCTGTCCCATAGTGTTCTTTCTCCCCCCTTCCCCTGTCGGAAAATTTTCCTTCCCCCCGTCCCCGGTGTGTCTCCTACCTTTCTGGTAGCGCGGCTGAGCGGAGCAGACCACCTTACAGAAGCTTCAGTTTCCTGTACCTGTCTGGACTGACAGGAAGAGCTCTCTCAGTGAGAACTTCCTTCCGGTCACTATAATCTAGCGCCCCCCCCGGGCCGGTGCACACTAAGGCGGCGCCTTATGGACACGCGTGTCCTGAGCTTACCATCAAGCAATGATAGCTCCCTCTTTCTATCTCCTTCACTCTATTTCCTTTTCACTCATTGACTTGAACCCGCATTGAAAAGCTAAAGACAAATTAATATGACTCATTTGTCATACTATTTGCTCTTCACCAAAAAAAGGCCACACTGCTTGGGACTTCAAAGTAATACTTTTTTGCAGCACTACCAAAAGATTGCTTACCCCGTCACATAGAATGTTCTGTCAGTGTATCCCTGCACATACGGATGTTTAGTAAAATCTGTAATATCCTATTTATTTAGGAACATAGAAAGCAAATGCCTAACTGTTATCTCCAGAATCTTTTTCTGTATCCGCCTCCCCATAATGCTCTACCACTATCTGGCTTAAACTAATCTTATTTTTAATAACTGTGAAGGTTAAACAACTGTTTAATTTACTAACAAAACCATGATCTCCCCCCTTTCTTATTATATAAACTTTTAAAGCTGTTTACATTTCCTCTTTTTATGAACTGCCGTTGATCTCTTCCTTTTTAAGTTGTTATTCCTTGATTATAACTAACTAGGACCATTAATGTAGAGATACACAGCCCGGCAGGCCGGCACGACCGATACATGATGGAAGATTTTGCTTTTCTTTTGCAATATGTAAAGCACTCTGTGTGGTGGTAATACATTGGAATTAGAATTTTTTCTCCTACAAATTGGGTTTAATGATATTATTTTGATTGCTTGTCTGCTTGAGCGAACTAACATGAAGATTTAAATATTTATGAAATAAAGGCATTTACCAGTTGGTAGGGTACCAGGATTCAGAAGTCCAGAAATGCAGCAGCTACAGTGCTCAGTAAACATTCTAAGAGAATCAGAAATATGGAATGATTTAAATAAGGTTTGCTGGACATCGAAGGTAATATAAAAAAAAATTAAATATTTGAATCCAGTCACAGGAATCAGTCCAGTGACTGGAATAAATAATGTATTAGATTCTCGGTGCCCAAATTGATGCAGAGTGTATTACTTGAAACACAGTCAGCGCCACCATATATATATACCGGTATATATGCAGACGTATGGCATGGCATCACAAAAATGGAAATGGATACTGCAAATAATACTATTCATAAGTGTTGCATTCTGAGAATACAGGAGTGTCGAGGGAGCTCTGAAGCTGTCTCTGTCATTGGTAGACGCAGAGATAGTTTATGATCTCACTAGTCACCATGAACAGTTCATGCTGATTTCCTCTGCTCAATTCCCTTCTTCACTGCTAACAGATTGTGTGAGTGATTTGTTAGGTGTGTGAACAGCTATTTATAACTGGATATAATTATGTATGCCTGTGTGGATAATTAGGTGTGAGTAATTACTTACATTTGAATGTGATGATAATTGATTAATTTAATATGTGTGAAAAGAGTACATCTAGTTTGCCACATGCAAATAATGCTGATTATGTGTGATTGTGAGCATAGTATGTGAGTTTGCTAGGTGTATGGGTGTGTGAGTTTGTGTGTGCATGTTGCTTAACATTTGTGTGCATGTTGGTTATTAATTGTGTGTGTGTGTTGCTTATTGAAGGGTTAAATTGTAGTGGTTATGATAACAGGAGTATCCTGGTGTCATAACAGTTTACCCCCTTACCTGGGTCTCCGCTCCCTGGTGGTCCATTGATACTTTTTGGGTTGTTGCAGAGCCCGGGAGCCAGAAGGCGGGGCAGTTGTCATTCATTAATTGAGACTCATTCTTAACTAGTTAACCTTTAATGCCCTGAATAATTCTAGTCCCTCTTATAATTTGTTCACTGATCCATAAGTATGCCCCTATTTGGTCTCTTCGCTCTGCCCATGACCTTCTCCTGTCTGCTGTTCACACCCATACGGCCAATTCACGCTTGCAGGACTTCTCGCGGGCGGCTCCCTTCCTATGGAATAGCCTGCCTACCGCCATCAGACTCTCCCCTAGTCTTCAATCATTTAAGCAGTGCCTTAAAACCCATCTCTTTAGGAAAGCTTATGGCCTCCCAGAGTAACCTCTACCTCACATATCTATCTCCTGCTCTCTCCTAAAGGGCAGTACTCTACTCTCTCCTCCAGCTCTGCTTCACTCCCACCTTATTTGATTGCTATTTCCTGTCATGTTGGGTTTTACACCCCACCTCCTATAGACTGTAAGCTCGTTGGAGCATGGTCCTCGTCAACCTATCGTTCCTGTAAGTTGTCTTGTAATTGTCCTATTTATAGTTATCCCCTCCACCCCTCTTATAATATTGTAAAGCGCTACGGAATATGTTGGCACTATATAAATACCAATATAAATAATTATAATAATTCAAAGCAGTGATGCTGCTTGAGGTGGAGTTAGAGCTCCAGCAGCAGAGAGGCTAAATTCTGTATGAGCAACCCTGTAAAAAAATCTACACAAGACCAATGATGTATCGCTTCAGCATAGGGTGCAAACTTTAGTGCAAAAGATAGCTTTAAATTGAAAAAATATTTCGTCAACGTGAAGGAAAGCACTTCAAGATAAACAAAATAACTGCTTAACTTTAAGCAGATATACTTTAGCATATAGTCAATGTTTCAGTCCATTGACCTCCAAATATGAAGGAAAGTTTGAAACCTATTTATAAGAAGTCTTTCTCTCACCTGTCAATTAAGTCTTCGACTCCTGTGCTGAAGAATAAGTATTGTGGTGGACTGGGGCATTAATGTAGGAGATAGGGGCAGTATTTTAGGAGGATAGGGGTCGTATTGTGGGGGATTGGGGTTTTAGTTTGGGGTGGATAGGGGAAGTATTATGGGGGACTGGGGCTTAGTGTGAGGGGGAGGTGAGGTTTTGGTGTGTGGGATAGGAGCTCTATTGGGGGTATTAGGGCTTTAATGCAGGGATTGAGGCAGTATTGTGGGGGATTAAAGCTTTAGTGTAGGACCACATGCGCACACATGCACAAATACAAATACAAATACATTCAAAAACACTTATAGACACACAAGCACAGTCTCACACACTCAAATACATACATACACACTCAAAAAATATGTTTTGTATTAGAGTTATTTGTTTTTGTTTAGATCCAACAAGTCTCCCTACTGTTAAGAGAGCTGGAATGTATCCTCCCCCTGGGCTCCAAGGATGCAGTGCGGGCTGCTCTGCAATCCATATGCGCATGCCTGCACAGCTCCCTTGCTCACCCGTAGTCGTGCTTGGGCAGGAATGACATCACATTTTGGCTAGGGTGAGGCTGAGGAGCCACTCACCTAATGCAGTAGAACACCGACCCCAAAATCCTTGGGAAAAACAGTCTGCAGAGCAAAACACTGCAACAACAGACTCCAGGCACCATGACTACTTCAAATTACTGGTGCCTGGAGTAGCCCTTTAATTGCCTTCTGACTCCTGCTTTTTGTCACTGGCTCTTAGATTGTAGGAAAAAATGTCAAGCTATGTTCTAAACCTATTATATCAATTACTGTTATTCTCACATCTACGTATTGTGAAGTACGTCTGAAAACATTGATGTTTTCCGAATAAACTACTACTATTATGAGGAATAATAGATCTTATGTGGCGGGTGGGGGGCTGCAGAAGTCTGCTCCAAAACTTGAAGATGTTTATGAATAGAGGGAAGTGGTGGAACTACCGCGGTCACAGGGATCGCAGCTGCGACTAGGCCCGTCAATCCAGGGGGCCCAGCCGACCTGTGGACCCCTGCGACCGCGGTGCCCGCCTAAGTAACGCTGCCCCGACCCGTGCAGTATAACCGCTGAGGCCGCAATGAAGGGGTCCATCGGGTGGCCCATGCTGGCAATGACTTTCCAGGGGTCCGGTCAGCGCTGCGGCGCTTTAACAGTGCGATCTCTATGTGTCTGTATGTATGTGTGTGTGTATGTCTGTGTCTGTATGTATGTGTGTACGTTTGTCTATGTGTCTGTATATGTGTGTCTCTGTGTGTGTGCTTGTATGTCTGTATGTGTGTGTCTTTATGTATGTGTGCCTGTATGTGTGTGTCTCTGTATATATGCGTGTGTGTCTATATGCGCGTCTGCATGTGTATCTGTTTGTCTGCATGTGTGGGGACGGGAACGTATAGTAGGGGGAGGTTAGAGGTATGGGGGAGTTGCTGGGGGTAGACGTATGGGGTGGTGGGGCCAGGGCAATTTTCGCACCGGGGCCCCATGGTTTCTAGTTAAGCCTCTGATAGTGGGTATTTATTAAAAATTACATTAAACTTTGTAAACAATGTTAAATAGTCAGAGGTCATATGAAGCACTTTAGAAAGGTAAATGCTACCCTAACTAAAGCTTCCATTTAATATTTTTGGATATGCTTTTAAAATATTTTTTTTCAAAATATTAAAATATCAAAAAATATATCATATATTAAAACATAAAAATATTAAAATATTTTTTTAAAATGTATCCAAAAATATTACATGATTTAAAAGCTTATCCAATAAAAATCAAGGCCTTAAAGTATCTGAATGTTTCTCACTGACTTTACTGGCGTCTTGGCATTCTCAGAGTGTTTGCTGTGGGATAAAGAAATGGTTTGAAATTCAATCTATTTTGGGGCATAGGGCACCTTCAGAGAAAAAAAAATGAAAAGCACAATCACATGCAAGGAACCTAAATCCTCTGTAGGAAAGATCAGTTTGATCTAAAAACAATTTCTTCCTTTTGTAACCCGCTCTTTGTGTATGCTGAACATCTGTTTTATGTAACATTCTATCTCATCAAAAACTCACGCCATACATACCATAACAAAATACTCAAAGCACAATGAAAAGACAGACAGGCGGCCCTTTACATTTTATTTCAACACATCCAAATGTTCACTTTTGAATGGAGTTCACTTATTTCAGCAGAAAAAGTTGCATTTTCGGACAGATAAATCTATGTGGTAACTGACACAGACAGACAAGACATGCTTTGGCCTATTCAGGAGACTGGTGCATACCAGTGACGGCTAAATATGGGGGATGTTTGTGGACATTTTCCCATGATGCTCAGCCAACCTCTAGGTTGATTAAGTATTCCAGGAAATGTATTTCACAAATATTTGCAGTACCATTGCTGGATTTATTTAGTGCATTTCAACAGTTCTTAGTAAATAAGGCTAATAGTGAGGTAATCAATGTGCTGTAATATTTTATTAAAAAAACATATGGTGTTGTTATGAAACCATGCTGGCTAGAAAAATAGATCGGTCAATTAAAGCACAAACCAGGAGTATTTTCACAAAAATATAGGATTCAATACAGAACGAATTCCCCCGGTTAAACATAGTTTCAATGCAAACACAGGCTTTAATATGCATATATATCACCTCAAATATTTCATAGGTGTGACCTTGGGGTTTATTGACTAAACTCTGCAGTAGGTTGATGAATATGCTGCAAAAGTTCGGTCAACACTACTGAATCAGGAAAAACAAAACACCCTTATCACTAGTAAGTGCATCCTGTAGGCAGGAGATCAGACTGAGCACAAAGTATCTGTTCACATTTACTTAGAATATTTCACAGAAAGCTTGTGACACAAATCCTTGAAGGAGATAAGACTTTTTTTTTTGTATAGCTATGTAACACTGAATTGAAATACAACTGGTAGTCCGATGAGCCCACTGCAGTTGACATGACATTTTTTTTTTTTATTCAGAAGCAGAAAGAAAAACATGCAGTCAAATAAATGGGACTAATCTAATAAAAGTAACAGAACGCAATATGTCTTCAATTCTCTAAATGAATAGCTTTTCTAGGGTAACAGATGAGGTACTGAAACAAAACATATGGCTCTTACATAACCAGTGTTATCACTGATATTAATCAACTGTAACTGTTTAGTTTTTAAAAGAACACTCCACAAACCATGACCACTACATCACTCTAGAATGGTTATAGTGCCAGAACTACTTTGCTTTCCCCCCAATTTTAAGAATTCAAACCATTTTAGAATGGTTTGACTTCTTACTCATGGTCTGCTGGGCATTGCACCCCGTCTCTACTACAGTTTAGTGAGTGTTGGAAACTCTCTTTACACTGCTACGTTCTGCAGTGCAGTGCTAGATTGTTAGGAAAGGGATCCGCTGAAGCTCTCAGCCAATGCGCCAGTCCTGCATTGCACACTCGATAAAAATCTCTGATTGCACATCCTAATTAAGTATGTTAATAAGTGTTCTGGATCAGTATTCTCAGGACAGGAAGTAGAGCATTCTCTCTTTGACACAAAGGACAGAGTTGTTACCCAGAAGTCCTATAATTAGCTTCCAAAGCGTTCTCATGTATGAATAGTAGAGTCAGGCAAATTCAATAGTTAAAAGAGTCTCACATGTTATGATTTATTGTTACTGGACAACACCCTGTATTTTTGAAGACAAAGATTTAACAGTTGACATCACAAACCAGTTCAATCCCGACACAGCGAAGGCACATACTGCACAGGAGGAGAAGCTGAAACATAAAACCAAGATGGAGGTGCTCAGTTTTAGGCGAGAGATAAATATGATAGTGTGGATTTCTACTTATTTTTAATTCCGGACCTCACATACACACATTTGTTCTATACAAATATACATACTATAAAAACTCCTGGGAACCTACCATAAACACTTTAAAGAAAATAACTGAGCAATCTGTTTTGTATTCACGATCTGCGAATTGTGTAAAAATTAAGTTACAAAATGCTATCTGCGTTAGGAATGGGATTTCGGCATGGGGGCTGGATTACTATCTATGGTAAGTAAATAGCAATTCTGCCACTGAAAAATGCTCTTACAGAGAAATGCTTATTGTGAACAACAGAATCTAGTAAACACCAACGGTTGGCTGCTCACAAGCAGAGTGATGCTAAATCAATCTTGCAAGGGAAGAAATGCCCTGGAAAGCCTTTTACTGCCACAAATGTGCCTTTACATAAGCTTGAACTGCACCTTGTGGGGAGTTTTCTTTGGCATAGCCCCAAGTGGGACAACAGAGGAAAAATACTGGGACTACAAGGCAGGTCTGAAAGCAATATAAAAGATAAGAGGACAATAGAATGGAATATAGTGTAGTATCTTTGGTAACTAATGATTTGACAAGAGGAATAGCACTTACAATTTAACTGGAGCTTATTATCAGCTCCAGATATGTGCGGATGAACGGTACAATCCCCGTCTGTGGATATGTTGATGATGTCGGTCCTTTATTGGAAGATTTTCCAGGCCAGTAGGATGCTTTTGATGCCATGCGTTGAGCAGTGTTGTCTTTCAGTGTGCAGTATTGTGGCAGTGGACATTCACCAGTATATAAGATGAAAATAAAACAGAATATAGTGCTTTCTGTATGCATGAAATAAAAATAATAGAAGGAAGGTCCAAAATAAATAAAATTCTAGTTTTATTTAAGACAAATAATAAAACCAATATACAATATAAAAAATAACGCATTTCGCATAACATTTAGGCTTTCTCAAAGTGTCCTTTGAGTGGACTATACCGCCGGGGCACATATCTGGAGCTGATCATAAGATCCAGAAAATCGTAAGTGTTATTCCTCTTATCTAATTAATCAGTTACTATAGATACTAGTCCTCCTATCTTACATATTGCTTCATCTCTACATGGATTTAAGGACATTCTGAAGGTGCTGCTTCCTTGCACCTCCTCCAATACAGTATTAATTTACAGACAGAAAGTAGAGACCCTTGTTTAGGAATTGCAAGCTGCCATACTTATATCAGACAAGCACAAGAAATCTAATTTTTAATCTATTTGAAAAATGGGTATGTTCACGTCAGTTTGAGACCGCTGTCAGGTTTGTGCATACATTTATGTCTAGAATGCAATGGAAACAAAAATATGCAGTGATTTCTAGAACTGATCCTATATCTTGGGATTAAAGGACCACTAAAGGCACCAAGATCACTTCATCTAAATGAAGTGGTCTTTGTGCAGTCGTCCTGCCATTTTATCCTGAAGTGTAAAATGTTGCTGTTTAGTAGATGCAGCACCGTTTTCATTGCAGGGTAAACTCACCTCTAGTAACTGTCTTCCTAACTGTCACTAGAGGTGCTTCCAACTCCAGAACTGAGTGAAACTCGGCCCTAGGATGAAATGCTGCTGACAGCAGCATTTGATTGGAGAACTGCGGTTACGCAAGCCTAGTTCAAATCCATTGCTTCTCTAGATTGCAAGTGATGTCAGCTTGGATGCTGACATCAACAAAAAAAGGAACTGGGGTTTCCGCTGAGGAGTCCTGGTGTTGGAAAGGAGCTAAGTAATCTTTATTTCACTTACATTTTACTAAGTAAAGGAGCTTAAACAGTAGGGAACCTTTAGTCCCAATATAACGATTGTTACATTCAGGGTATGGTTTCCCTTTAATGAGAAAATTTATCATATAAAATATGGATAGGAATGCAAAATGACTCTTGTTTTGCCTGTGAGTATTTCAAACTATTCACTTATACACAAAAAATTTGGCAAAGATTATATTGCATGTTGGGGTCAAGCAAAACATGTTTTGCCAGTGTGTTGCATAATCATTACTCATGAGGCTTTCCAGTGTCTCTCAATTTAGCTTTCAACAACTATTTCAAAAACTTTAGGCATTAATTACTATTTGCAGACCAAATAAAATATAGATTTCTGGCTAGTTTACTAGGCTGCAAGACATTTAATTTTTAAGATGTATAATGTACAATTTCTATATAATAATGCCTTAAAATATCATGTTTCCCAAGTTCCTTTAGTAAAGGAGCTGTGATTAAATAAAAAACTTACTTCAAGAATACATTTAATTACATTTATAATACGTTTTATAGGCATGCACAGCACACTAAATTAGGGTGTGAGCCCAGAGAAAAATAAAATTTTCATATTATTTAGTAAAAATAATAATTTAAAAATGTGTTACAAAATAGAAACTATTGGAGATTAATAACTAAGTGTATACAGAGATAGGCCTAAACAGTTTGGCCCTGCATTACGGTGTGTCTGGATACCCTTGGCACATGCCTCTGATGACTTCACACCTTTTTGATTTGTGTAGTTTTATTATTTTCAATGAAAATTCATGTATAATTAACATTCGAGTGATATAAAAAAAAATGAAGAAAACTCCCAGCTGATTAAAAGGAAATTGGTATCTAATGCTGTGCCCACTTCACCTACATATCCAGATCCTGAATATGCAAATGAGCACTGACAGTGATCACTTTTTATATTCTATGTATTAATTCAGATGGAATCTAAAGAGCAATTCTTGCGCGTGCATTTTTGCCATATTCAGGATCGCATTCTTGGAGAACTGTGGAAATCATTTTTATCTGAGCCTGTGTCTGAGGTAGGCATTTTCTAACACTTGCCTTGGGCTATGTAAGCGATACGCAACAGGGAGTTTAATTTATGAAAGTATACATACACATAGTCATGGCAGCATGAAAGACAATATAAACTGGTGCTATGTCTTGTGTGTGTTTTCTTTTATAACATATAGTCAGATCGTTGGAGGGTGCTATGTGAAATCTTCTCTGATAAACTCACACATTTAAGAACCACATATAAACCAATTTAAAATTCTGGTATATTTTTTAAAAAACCCAATAGTGAGGATGTAGACTGCTTGTGTGTAGTGAGCTACTATTAAATACATTTGCTAAAAGCAGTCGTCCAGCTAAGGTTGCTTGAGAATTAGCACACCATTCAAGAAACAAGATAATTATTTTGTTTGTGATATCATTACTTGATGAGAGTTCTGTTTAAGCAGGTATCTAAAGGGTCTATTTATAATACCTTAAACTCACTCATTGTCACTCCTATGCTGAGAATCATTGGATGGAAGTTGAGTGCAGCTACCTGACTGTAATTCATACAGTGAAATGATTACATGTGAGTTTTTGCGTATCCCTATAGCTAACTAAAAGTTAGCTACAGATTGTCTGACAATTATCCTTACAAGATTGCACTTTTTTTTAAATGCTCGTTGATTTTGATCATTTATTTTGACTTCCTGGCAGGCTCGGCACAGCCAGAGCATGCTATGTAAATGTATTTAACCATCACAATCACCGATGTGCATCCATATTGTACTATGGAAAATTGTGCCGCATTTCAGGGTAATAGGGATGAGCAGAGTGAACAGATATTTTTTAAGAAACATGAAACATTTAACAAAAACAATCTAACATAATAAACTTAAAACTACAAATAACACTGATTTTGGCCTGGTGCCTAGAACATCCCTTTAATGGTCTCCCTTTTTACAAATCATATTTCAAGAGATGGCATGACAAAATCAATATTGATGCGCAAGCAAGATGGTTGTCCTTACCGACATTATTATGGAAATCTGATATCTACAGAAATTTAATTCACAAAGGAAAACGGAATGCAGATTTTGTGCAATGCCACACTGATCCTGTCAAATCCACTTTCCCTAATTCATTTCTGCGTGTCATATTCAATTTACTACATAGAAATTTGCTCATTGATCTCCAACAATCTAAGAATGTCTGTATTACATTTAGGTATGACGTCAAGTGTATTTGATTTAATGCAATTTTGTCACATGCACATCAAGACACATGGCTATTGTATTTTCAGATTCATGGATTGATGCCAGACTCAATGAAATTAGCTTGCAAAGTGAATTTTTGAAGACTACATTTGCATTACTGATGTCCGCAAGAGGCTGAGTCACTTGGAAATAATCTTGCAACCAAAGTCACACTACATTGCATATAAAGATCTGCAGTACTAAATATACACATTGTGATTATATGCATAATCACTGATATGGTTTCAATTTCCCTTCTCTAGTTTTGCCTTTACATAGCACCTTGAGGTTTTTAAGCATATCAGAGTATTTCATGCAGACTTCAGGTGGATATATAGCAGCAAAGTTCATGTGGTTCAAATTGTATCTGGTCCATAGAGTGGAGGAGGGGGCAAGGATACACAATGACATATTTTTTTCAAACCAGGATAAAATGTGTTGAGTTTGGCTCAGTAAAAGACAATGGAATGTAAGTGATTTACGCTGGATTCGAACACTTTGTTGGCACAATCCTGAAAAATACCAAGTAATGGTTATTTTTATCCCTCCCAGAAGTTCAAGTTTACAAAATAATCCCTCTAGAACAATTTAGTCTTTAATGTCTTTAATCTAGATTGCCTCCCCATTTTCACTGATGGATATCCTATGGATTTTGATAGTAGGTACGTCATGACACATCTGTTTCTGCTCAGTGCCGATACAGCAGCAGGTCCGCAGAAAGGACTTACTGTTCATCCTGGCTGTTGAGCAGTTTGAGAAGTCCCTTGGTGCCCCATAGGGAGTCGAGGGACTGGGCAATGGTGTAAAATATTTCCATTCACAAACTCCACCTGAGTTTGAGATCTTGTAAAAATTTTCTCCAGATCCCACAGGGATTCTGACCACATTCTTCAGCTCTTCTGAACCACGGTTCACAGGACTGTTCAGGATGAAGCCTGATGAGTATTTGCTGGCTGCTTGCCTCCTGGGTGAGCAACGAGCATGGAGAACATTTTGGAAAGCTTTCCTGAATTCTGGGCTAGAGCAAGGATAAATCACTGGATTGATGCAGCTGTTGAAATATCCCAGCCAAAATGTAATTTTGAATATTGTATCTGGAGGTTTTGCTGGAGGGTAAATGGATCCTGTAAAATTAAATCAAGAAGACAGAATTAGTAAACACATTAGATGATACCCAGAGACATATCAGGTTCCAAATATCTTCATCTTATCTCTTTTTTTTTTTTTAATAATTAGAATGTTTATTTTGTGTTCTTAAATTATGCAATCATCCTGACCTCCAAAATATTTTGTACACATCAAACATGATATCGCTTGGAAGTGCATGGTTAATTACTAAAAACTAGGACACGGGGAGAGATTTATCAAGACAATACAGTTGCTATTTTGGGTGGAAAGTGCTAAATGCTCAGATATAATCTATTGATTTCCTATGATTATACTTTGTTTAAAGGGTTACTTCAAGCACCATGATCACTTCAGTGCTTTGGAATGGTGATACGAAGTAATGTTCTTTGCTGCTTGAGGAGTAACTTCACCATTGGCAATATCATTAGCAAGCCCAGGATGAGAGTTCCCATCTGACTAATGTAAAATTTGTATATAATTGCCACCTGTCATCAGCACACGTAGCATACTGGTGACAGACGACCAATGGCTCCAAAGTGAAGGGAACAGCCCCTACCACACAGGGTGCACAAAATCTGGCTCCACCCAGGCCAGTACATGTATTCAAAGTAAAGAAAAATTATTCCATCACTTCTTTTCAAACAGTGTCCCTTTATTTAAGTGCTGAGAGTGAACACAGCAGCAATGTTTCCACCAGTATAAAGATCTTTGTCAAGTTGAAACGTTGTTGCTGCATTCACTCTTGGTACTTAAATAAAGGGACATCATTTGAAAGGATATGTTGGAATACTTTTTCTGTATTTTGAATAGACACCCAATGGCAGCTTGGCTTCCTGTCAATACTGGCCAGGTCCTTCCCTCAGCGGGTTTAGGATGAATGGTGTGAATGGAGTGATATCAACGCTGAGGAAGAATTTAAACTTGACCTCGGCATGGGAAGTTAATTATTTCTATTTATTTTTTTAAGAGGGGGTACATGCCAGCAAGAGTTATTCCAACTAAAAACAGTGTTTTATAAAAACACTGTTTTTGATGGGAGTAATCCTTTAGCACATTACCCCTGAATAACACCTATTTTTTTCTTGATAATATGTGCCCCAGGCTGGCAAATTCTCCAAAATTAACAGACAGGGAATGTTCAGTCCTTTGTCTGTATGTGTTTGGAAGAAATAGAGAAGTGAATAGTTCACCCCTTCATCTCTTTCTTCTGTTGCAGTAATAAAGGCTCGGAGTCTCTGCTGTGGGCCAAATACCTCAACATGCGCAGTAACAGCATTTAGCAATTGGTTAATCCATGCCTCCCAATGAATTTGCATTGACATTTAGTTCAGAAATACTACAGCCTATGCGGTAAATTTCACAGGCCGCCAAATCATCAAATAAAGCAAAATTTAAAGAGACACTATAGTCACCAGAACAACTACAGCTTATTGAATTTGTTCTGGTGAGTAGAATCATTACATTCAGTTTTTTTTTTTTGCTGTAAACACTGTCTTTTCAGAAATTTGTTAGCGATCATTGCTGGGTCATGGCTGCCTAAAATGCATCCAAACATTCAGTATCTCCACCGTCTGCATGCAGACACTGAACTTTCCTCATAGAGATTCATTGATTCAATTCATCTCTATGAGGAGATGCTGATTGGCCAGAGCTGTGTTTGAATTGTGCTGGCTCTGCCCCTGATCTGCCTCCTTGTCAGTCTCAGCCAATCCTATGGAGAAGCACTGTGATTGGATCAGGCTACCACTTCTTATGATGTCAGCAGACTGCTTGTTTTTCTGAGACAAACAGCATGCAGAGTTGCAGCTTCAGGCTTGAATACAGTAAGATGTTGCTATATTTATGGAGGCATGAGGGGACCAGGGGGGCTAGATGGTGTTTTTAACACTATAGGGTCAGGAATACATGTTTGTGTTCCTGACCCTATAGTGATCCTTTAATGTTGGAAGCTTTCCTAAACCCCTTGTCGTGGTCTTTATCTAACATTAAAAAAATAAATACTAAATCATTTTCCCTAGATAAATGGGGGAGGGGAGGAGTGAATTGCATTTGTTGCATATGGGCTATTAAAATGTCTTTCTGGTTATACACCCTGTGTGTTCAATGCTGGGTTTTTGGTTTGCAACTGATGTTTACAAAGATACAATATAATAAGGTATGAAGTTGCAATGTTTGTGTTTTAAAATGTCTTTCAAGAAAGACCATGGTGTGCATTCACTTGGCCTTAAAGAATACTTGTAGTCCTGTTTTAACTCATGCGCTTTTGAAAGAACATACGATTCTGTGTATATATTGTGCTAGCAAATGTATAGTTTGGGAGGAAAACCTGTTTAAAAATACTTTTTTTTCCCCAGTTCTCAGTCAATGCCTCAACAGACACTGAATGCCGAGGCATTGACTAACATGCGAGAGCAGAAAAGATCTTCCAAAAATAGCAACCGCAGCGCATGCGCATTTAAATTCTCTAGGCGGTGCTTCTAATGCTGGCTAGGGAGTTTAGGAATGGAATGACGTGACATCACTCTATTCCGACGCCGGCACGCTTGCAATGAAGCCAGCATGTCGACGTCACTGAGCAGTTTGGGGAATGTGTCCCCAAGCAGGGCAAATCAGAGAAGAATTGGAGGCAGAACGGAGGATGGCCTGGAGGTAGGTATTACATGGAGTGGTGAGTAAATCTCTATATTTTACATTTGATACATTATGTATCTTTGTAATATATATGGTGCATTCAATGTACCGGTATATGGGAGCGATTTTAGGTAAATTAATATCTTCATTATAGGTAAACTTTCATCCATCCATTTGTCTCAGTGTGCTGTCTTTTTTATGGTAGTTTTTTAAATTTAGTTAACTTTTTATAACACATTAGAATATTCACAAGCTAATAATGTTTTGGTTGTCACAAAAGCACATGATGGCTTTTAGGTCATTTTGTTTTCGTAAAAGTGATGCTAGAAGATTTTATACTATATATTTTACATTTCTTATTCAGTTTCTTTACAAAAGGCACATTTCAATGATTAATGGTCACGCAGAACAAGAACCTTACAGAAAGTACAATATACTTTTAGCTCACCAGTACAAACGAAACAGATAATCCCACCTGGCTAATCTAGGATGTGTACACTAACATCTAGCATTTATACAAAGTGTTTATTGAGCAGGTCCATGTGTTTGCAATCTAAAGGAGATAATGTGGATTTTCTTCTTGCTATAGAATTTCAGGGCCAATGCAGAAAATAATTGATTAGGTCTCTTCTGAGACTTGTCTGACCTCAACATACTGCTTTATAGGCCGATACGAAAGTCCACAAGCTATTTATTTCCTTGATACTGGCTTGAACAATTTTAGCATTAGTCAGACTTTGCTCATTAGTTTATGTGAGTTACAAGACAGAACACATTGTCAACATCCATTGATAATGTAGAGTCAAACATACCTTGGCATTATATTTAAAATTCTATTCACTTGTTTGCTTTAGTGAATAACACTGTAAATATTATTAAATTTATGTTCACCACTCAACTAGTGTCCATTATTATTACTACCAGAAGCATGCGTGGATAATATGTAATAAACATGCCACAATTGCTGTAAATGAAGGTGTAATATATCATTTATCATAGTGGGTACATTTGTGCTCAACTTCCGCTTTGGCACCAAACACAGACCAGAAGGTAGATTTAGAGAATCATTCACTAAAGTGGCAATTGCTGGGAATTCAAAGTGAATTTAAAATTTAAGGCCAAAATAGCTGAAATGGAAAAATTCTGCAGACTTTGACCTTCAATTTGAAATCATTTTGAATTCCCTGCAATTCTGATTTTAGTGAACAACCCTGTTACTTAGATGCAGGTTAGTTAATCTGATTCAGTTACTTAGGTAAGTCTATCTGAGTGGAGGTTCTAAGTGAAAGGCACATTTTCATAGTAGACTAAAATTTAGTATCTGTCTGTCTGTCTATCTATCTGGAACCCATGTTTAAACTTTATCATGATGAGAAAAAGCATTCCTCATCACCGTAAAAGGAACAGTATGTCTATTCTGCTCAGTTCCATTTCCTGTAAATAGCCTTTTTTGCATTTTAAAAGAATTCACATAACCACAGAGATAGGATAGCAAGAGCTCTCTGTCTTTGCTTAACACATTTCTTCAGGTTTTGGGGTTGTACATGAAATGCACTGCTGGCAGTATACAGCATTTGTGTGCATAGCAGGGATCGCAAATGGAGAGCTGTGATTATTTCCTGGTGTGCCTACCCTTTAGTATATGAATGCTCCTGTCAGGAGTACTATTTATACACAGCCTGACAGCAGGGAACATTTATGTACTGTGTAACATGTAAATCTTATCCTTAGATGGAGAGCACTAGAGAATGCCATTTAATAATCGTGGCTTTCCCAAATCTATGTTTCATTATTAGTTAGATGGATTGGATGAAAATCAGCTTTTAGTTTTCATTTATTGAGTGGTCCCCTGAGGCTTCATTCTTCCATAAGAATCCTTTCGAAATGTATTTTCCATTTTGTTTCTGGAACTGTGAAATAAGGTCTGTGAGGTTAATTGTATTCACTCCTAACATAGACGTGATATATGCCTCAGTGTGCAACTGTGTAACAGGTGTATTTACATCACATTTTAGAGATTCACATGGGATAAATACACATGCCCTCAAGGATATAGAGACTAAAACCCCAGTTACTCC
The DNA here is from genome assembly GCA_933207985.1 of Pelobates cultripes. Taxonomy (NCBI): domain Eukaryota; kingdom Metazoa; phylum Chordata; class Amphibia; order Anura; family Pelobatidae; genus Pelobates; species Pelobates cultripes. The sequence goes on from OW240914.1 coordinate 107,519,994, forward strand.
TAAAATCATCCATGAAGTCTCTAATTACTGTTTTATAGTTTTGCATTAAAACAAAAGCTCCATAAATGGCATGAAAAGCATTTTAAAATTGTTTTTTTTTTGTGAAGAGGCATGAAATGCAGATAAAAAAAAACAGTGTGGAGAAAATGCAGCCCATGGATCAGTGCAGCTAGGGGAGTGGGCCTTGACAGAGCCAGGAGGTAGGCATAACAGCCAAGGGAAGTTGAGTGACAGCTAGCAAACTGGGGGGGCAGAGCTACGATGGAGTATTTATACCAGCCATTTTGTGAAGTGGCCATCTTAACTAAACCTAAACTTACATGTTAGTTGTCTCTCAGGTTTGCGTAGTTTTTTTCTTTCTTTTTCAGATGGATCCTGTTGAAGAATTCCTTGCAGGTGTTTGTGTGGTGGTGAGGAAGCGCGGCATCGCTTGGCTGCAAGAGCAGATGGCATCCCCATGACCTTCTAGTGGGCCGGCAGTGGTTCTGGAGCGACGGCACGCGCGGAGGACATGGCCTCCCCAATGTTTGAGTCCCAGTTTGGTGCCGGCACAAAGGAGGAGGAGGAGCCTGTGACGAAGTGCCCTTAGCCACTTGTTCTTGGAGAGGCCTGCTTGCCAGCCTCTTGCCTTGTGACTATGGCCCCTGGGAAGTATTGCCATTTAAAAACTCTGTTTGGGTTTATTGGATTTTGGGACACTTTTTCTGCCCCTTTGAATCTATGGGAAGGTGTGCCTCTTCCCCTCCCCCGTTTCCTGTCCCATTATTCTCCAGCAGGGACACTGCCAGACCAGTTGAAACTGGCTGCTTTGTCCCTCCTCAATCTCTCACGAGCCCTTGCTATTTTTTAACCCCATGGCGATTTGACTGTGTTTGTGGGATCTGAGCGCTGTTCGGCTATATTGAACGCTCAGATCAAATGTGGGGGTTCAGTTCTATAGAATGTTAGTTATGTATTTTTATGTGTTTTGTTGCAGTAGAACTTAGTGATATTTTCTGTACCAGGAGATAATTGTGTTTACTACAGTTACTTTTATCTCCAGGATAGAGGAGCCTAAATCTGTGGAACTGTTTTGGGCATTAAGGCCATGCTTGCAGTCGGTCAAATAGGACTATCATCTAACTTTTGACATATGTTTGTATACTGCTTATGCTGGTTCAGAATATGTGACTTTTATGTGAATTGCATGTATGGTTTAGAAGTTATGAATATTGTGTAAAACGTGTATTTTCCTGCCTGTGATAATTACATTAGCCCATTGTGTAAAGTAATTCTATCACAGGCAGAGGGGAGGATTTTGTTGGAATGAATGGAAGTGTTTAACTGTATTGTATGTATTTGATTGGTTGTTCCACAATACCATGTGGGTGGTAACCTTGTGGAAAAAGTTGCATATAAGTGCCAATAAACCCTCAGACTGCTGAGTTTCTGTTTTACCCTCAACATAGAGCCTCGTCTCATGTGTGTGGGAAAAGGCTGCATCTACACTGGGGATTGCTATACACTGTATACTCCCTTGGCTATAATCACTAAGCTCTTTTAAGAGCTTGTTCCTGCTTTGCTCTCTGAAGGAAGAGAGGTTCAGTCTGGAGAAGTGCTTGGAGTCCTCAGGAAGCGTTAGGAGCATCCTTCAACGGAGGTACCCAGTTGGGGTGCCAGGCGATCCTTTACAGAGCCCATCTACGGGAGCTGCTCCCGTGGCAGACGGGTCCGGAGCAGGCTGCGTGGTGAAAGTGTCGGTTGGCGGGAAAAGAGCTGGGCCTGAGGTGTCGGCTGCAGAGGCCCCTGGCAGGCGGTCTATGCCAGGCGGTGTTGCTGGAGCGGGTCGGTGACGGGAGGCTGCACGTCTGCATCTCCCAGGGCCTTGTATCCTTGGGGAGTGTGGGGCAGGACGTGGGTGCCCAGGGGCACGGAGTGGAACGGGCCGTAGGGGGTTCAGGCAGCAGGAAGGAGTCTGGTACAGCCCTGGCAGGGGCCAGGTCAGCTGCGGTGGAGGCCAATATCCCAGTTGGGACTAAGTCAGCGCGGGCGGCGGCTGGTTCAGTCAACCAGGCAGGGATGGGACATAGCAGTACTACGGCCAAGGAGGTGTCAGGCAGGCCTACAAGGCAAGGTAGGAGCCCTGATAGTGGGGATGCGGCCCAAACGGGGTCTGCGGGGGCGCAGCACGGCCCACGTGTGGTTAGGCGTGAGAGAGTGCACACGGCTACTTGGAGCCAGGCAGATGGATAGGCCAGATTGGAGGAGTCATGCTGTCCGAGAGTGCAGGGAGCGACACTCTAGGATGAAGGATAGCGGGTCACCAGGTGTCCCAGGCCAGGCTACTGCTCAGGTTCGTTCCAAGGATAGAACCAGGTGCGGCGAGGATAGACGGTCCGCAGCAGGTTGGCGCAGCAGAGAGAGGAGCCCTTCTGTCAGGCATTACAGCAGGGGGTGATCAACTTAATCAGAGGAGAGGGCGAAGAGCCGGTGCAGGGCTTACAGGTCGCCTAGCAGGAGTTATCAGAAGGCAGCCAGATGTTGTGAGAACAGGGAATGTGGTCAGGAATGTGGGAAGGATGGACGGGTTGGGGCTCATATGAGCAGACTACCCAGGTTGTCTTCTTCCTGCAGGTCAGCAACTCCTTCTCATACGGTTCTGAGGCAGGATCAGGCAGCTCGATGCAGAAGCTATGACGCTACTCCTGAACCTCTCGAGTTGGATGAAAAGGCAACAGCCCCGCAATCTTTTACGGCAGGGGGTTCTGGTGGTGAGTCTTCTTCTGCACTACATTCTGGGAATCTCTTGGATAGCTTGAGGTCCTTTCTCAACACTTGGGCTGTCAAGGATACACAGGAGGAGCATTTTAGTCAGGTGTGGGGTCCACCGACAGGCGGCAGTGGGGTGGCTACGACGGTTCCAGCAGCTGTGGCGGGCAGTGTTCAGGGCGGGACTACGGTGACTTCATTCGGGCCGGGGACGTCGTTGGTTGCCATCGAGCGCTCAGAGTTGATGGGTGAGATCCCTGAGGTAGCCAGGCAGAATGTGCACATGTCATTTGCTAGGCCTTTGGGTTGTCATCTAAAATCGTAAGTCAAGGAAAAGATTTGGCGGGGTGAATTCCTCGATCTTCTCACTCCTTCCTTTGGATGAATATCTTGATCTGAAGCAGGAAGATAAGAAGGATGCCAAGGAAGAGGAGGAGGAAAAGAGACCGTGGTATCGGAAGATTCCCATGTCTTTTGGGATTTGGCATTGGGCATTCTGCATTTTAGCTAGTGTTTTGGGGGAGAAATTTCCTGAGTGGTGTTCTCAGTTCTGCTATTTGGATGGGAGGCTTATTGTACTTATGGGGGTTTAGCATGGTGGAAGTATGATGAGCAATTCCGCCAAAGGTTGTTGGCTATTTCCGGGATGCGGTGGGACGAGATGGACCTACCCCTATGGATAAAACTGATGATGGCTCAGAAAGCTGTGCCCTTTCAGGGTGGGGCCGGCGTGGGATCAACCTCCTCTTTGTCGGCCAGTCAAAAGAAAGGGTTCTGTTGGACATTTAATGAAAGACAATGCAACTGGGGTTCCTCATGTAAGTTTAAGCACGAATGTTCGGGCTGCGGGAGGGGCCCACGGCCTCAACAGGTGCTTCAAGCAGGGAAAGTCTGCATGTGCCGGTGGAGCCGGGGATGCGGTGGTGCCGTCCACTTCCACTGGGGGCAACCTTGGTAAGCCGTTACAGTAACCAGGATGATGCACAGTTATTGTTGGACAAGTTTGCAAAAGGTTTTGGGTCGTTTGTGTGATGACTTGAAGTCAGTCGCGGAGCATCGGAAGTGCTTAGAGAGAAATTGGCTAAAGAGGTTCAGCTGGGTAGGATGGCGAGGCCGTTCTCACAACCTCCGTTGGCAGACTTACGGATTTCACCTTTGGGCGTGGTGCCTAAGAAAGAACTGGGTAAGTTCCGTCTGATCCATCATTTGTCATATCCGAAAGGTTCTTCGGTGAATGATGACAATGATGCGGCCTTGTGTTATGTCTCCTACGCATCATTTGACCAGGCGGTTGCATGTTCGACGGGGCTTATTTTGTGGACCTTTGCTTGCTCCATTTCATGTTCCTACTTCAAAAAGTTGAGTTCCTTTTTAGAGTGTGTGGTGAAGGAGGAATCAAGTGGTTTTTTTTAGTGCATCTTGATAACTTTTTGTGTGTGGGCACTGCCAGGTCGGGCCGTTGTGGTGGTTCATGCGGTTAACCGCTTATCCACATCTTCGGATTGGTGAACTGTTGAGTACCTCTCTGGCGGGTGTTGGGGGGTTCAACACTCAGACATCGAATTACGGGCCGATAGGGTGGTGAGACGGATGTATTTGGTAAAGGTTGTTTGGTGACACTATTTTCCCTGCCTGGGTCAGGAGTCTGCCTGGTTTCATGTGCATCGCACTACGTGGAGTTTCGCCCGGACGTCCTGAGTTGTTTTTTGGTACATGGGGATGTATCCACTCTGTCGCGGTTCCAATTCTTTAATTTTTTTCGGTTGGGCTTAACAGAGGTGGGTTTGGATCCCATGCAGTTTGGGACCCATTCCTTTCAGATAGGGGCAGCGACAGAGGCGTCTCGCTTGGGTCTAGGTGAGTAACTGGTGAAACGTATAGGTAGGAGTTGGTATGGTTTAAGTACTACTCACGGCCGAACACTTGATTAAATGGACGTGGATTAGTGGGTTGGTGTTTGGTGTTATGCCTTGTCACTGATTCTGTTTTCATTTTAGGTTGGGTGGCCTGGTTGTTGGGCCACTCTTACATCTACTGGGTACAGAAGGGAGCCGCAGTTTGGAAACAAGGAGTGCCGCTGGGCTTTCCTCTGGAGTTGGTGACAATGGAGTGGTTTGGTTTTTGGTTGGCAAGGCATTAGTGGTGAAATTTGCCAGAGGGTGGCAAGGGGCACCGTTCCAGATGTACTGTTAATCCATGCTGGAGGTAATGATCTGGGCATGGTCCCAAAAAAGGAATTGGTCAGATGGATGAAGAGGGATGTGGACCGTCTATGACTGGCTCCAGGTGTGGTGGTGGTGTGGTCCGAGATGGTTCCTCGGTTTCACTGGCAACATGCCAAGGACCCGCTCGCTGTCGCTCTGTGTCGGGGGCAAATCAATAAAATGATGACTGTCTTTATTAGGTGTATGGGTGGAGTGGCAGTGAGGCACGGGGAATTGGAAGGCATGCTTCCTGGGTAGTTCAGGAGGGATGGTGTATGTCTTTTGGATGTGGGGTGTGACCTATTTATTTTGGGCCTTCAGAAGGGCCTTCAATAGGCCTTGTTTAGGTGTGGTGGCACTCAGGAGCTTTAGGTGTCAAGTCCTAAGCTGTAGCGGGGAATGGCCAGGTTAAATCAGGGGGTAGATGGAGGAGGAAGTGTGCATCCGGAGGTTAAATGTGGATTAGGTGTTATACTTGGTTGGTAGGTACGAGCCCGTCAGTGGCTCCGAACCTGGGGGTGTAGCGGTGTCTTGGTACACCCCTACAATTGAACTTGTGGGTGTAGCGGTTTCTTGGTACACCCTTACAATTTAATCTGGTGGAAATGTGGTCATATTGGACAGCCAGTTTCTGTGTTACTATGTTAACTAGATTGTTATTTATTGTTATTATTGTGGGGTCATTTCCAGGGGTATGTTAGATATATGGGGGATGTTGGCTTTAATAAAATTACCCTATTTGTTATTCCTTAATGAATTAATAATTAATAAAGCTGTGGACCAATTTTTTTTCCCAACAGTATAACCTGTGTCCGTGTCTTAATGGGTTCAGGGTAAGGTTAGCGCATATGCTGATAAATCTGACTGCGCCTGTCCAGATCTTTAACTGTATGTTCAAGCGTACTGCCATATCAATGAGATTCTTTCGAGAATTTCACGCTCCGCTGAGAGAGATGTGTTCTATGAAACATTGTTTCGAGCTTTTATTCATTAAAAGAAATGGGATTTAATTCCAGTATCTTCAAGTGCTACCGTTAAGTGATTTGGATTTTAGACTTACGCATTACACATAAAAGAATTTAGAATAGCTTCTCATCCTCATTTTATTATTTCACGAAATTGGAAAACTTTTTATATCTCCTATCTATAAGTGCTGATAGGAGGATATAATGTGTAACTGAGTAAAGAGCTAAATTAGCTTTAAATTAAAGCAAAGATTACCATGCCCATAAGAGCAGTTTTGTTTAAGGTCTTTGTCCATCTCAAAGAAACGTGTATAACTTCATACAAATGTATCTGCGTCTCTATTCAGAGTTAGTAATTTGATTAAACTTGTAAAACCCACAGACGATAACCAATTTTGCTGGCTGTGTTCATCAAATGACAATGTAGACTAAAAGATCTTTCTTCAACAAGCCACCAGTTAGCATGTTTTTTTTAGCTAGGCGAGCAGCAATGTTGTTTTGAGACCTGCTGAACTCCCACTAATATAATGTGAACTTGTTGCTGACCTGATGCGCATCCAAGCATCCCCATAGGAAAGCAATGAAGCATTGCTTTCCTATAGAGGCTTCCGCATGACGTGACAACATTTTACTCGGGTCAGTACTGCAGAAGCACCTATAGTGGCTGTCAGGAAGCCAGTCTCTTGATTTGGATTTAAGCCTGCACTTTAAACATTGCAGTTGCTGAAAAACTAGAGGACCACTGCACCTTTTATTGAGTAACGTAAATGATTTCAATGTGCAATAAAGCTTAAACATAAACAGTACATGAAAAAGAAATTGGATATTTAAAAGCTATGGAACAGTAAAAAGTCCAGATAAAATGAGGGACAGAAAGTAAGAGGCAACTGAAGTCACAGCAGTAAGCTGATTGGCTTTTTTTATATTCTAAATCAGGGGTAGGCAACCTTTTAGCAGCACTGTGCTGATATAGGATTGTGATGTCCTATAGCGTGCCCGTCCTATTTTTTTTAAATTGAGGTCTGTATGCTGCCGTTTTCTGCTTGTGTTATTTATACTGTAATTGCTTTGTTTCTTTATATTTATGCGTATATGAGCTATTATATTGTATATGTTCATTAGTAGTTTATGATATCTGTATGACACATATGAATGTGGGCTGTGTATGGGGGCTGCTTGTGGAATTGTGTGTGGATGGATATGTCACATTGTGTGTTTGGAAGTGTGTGTATTTGTGGGGCTGTTTGGGGTATTGCATGTCAGAGGCTGCATGTGGGGTTGTGTGCATGTATGTGGATTGTTAGCGGGTTACATTTGTGCGGATTGTATGTATGTTTGTGTGTGGGCTGTTCGTATTATTTGTATGAGGGGAGAGTTATTCTGCAGCTCTGTGTATATCTAGCAGTGTGGGTGGCTTCCCTGGGTTCCAGTGTGGACCAGGCTGGCCAGGTACAGATCAAGGGCAGGAGTTGCATAGCTACCGAGGACTGCTTTACTCCAGTGTAGATTCCCATTCACAAGTGCTGGAATTAAGTGATCTGAAATCACTTCCTCTATGTGCTGCAATGCATAAATTGAGGATTGTCCTTCTCTACTTTTTCGTATTAGCAGATATCTATAGTTTCACTTGGACTCCTCATAGGCCAGAGCCTGTTTGGCTCTAGCAGCCTTGACTGCCGTGCAAAGACACCTTGAGTGCCGTGCATGGCACTAGTGCCATAGGTTGCCTACCCTTGTTCTAAATCAATCAAAATAATAAACAATGAATAAAGTCAAGGCAATTGACTAGAAAGAAACTGCAACAAATGATGGCTTCAATACTTATATGAGCTTCTGTAAATGTGTTTTTGTAATTTTTTTTATTATATGAAATCAATGTTTAAATAGCTAATGAATCCCTTTGCTTTACTGTGCAGTATGTCTTACTTCTGGGCATTGTTTCTTTAAGAAACGCTACTATTCTACTTCCTAGCATGTCCCATTTAAACTTGCATGCATCTAGCATGCCAGCGAACCTGTCAAGTAGGCGTAGTAATTATCATTTATTAAGAGGCAACAAAATCCACAGCGATATATTAACAAACAAGTATTTGTAACAAGACAAATTGGACATACAGGAACAGAAGGTGCTGAGGGACCTGCTCAACCCGGAAAATTGGACTAATCAGTGTAGGACTTGTAATAGAATCAAACAAGGATTTCTAATAGGATGCTATTATAAATCAGGAAAATAAATAATTGAAAACTATTCAAATTCTATGTTTGTTGAGATTATGTGGTCTGTGTGGCTGTTAGTGTGTGTGTGTGTGAGGGTGCTGTTAGTGTCTGTGTAAGGGTGCTTTGTGTGTGTGGGTGCTGTTAGTGTGAGGGTGCTGTTAGTATGTGTGTGTGTAAGGGTGATGTATGTGTGTGTGTGTGATGTGTAAGGGTGTGTGTGTGTGTGTGTGCTGTTTGTGTGTATTGTGTGGGGGTGGGAGGCCGTTTAGTTAATATTCCCCTCTCCCTTCTTACCTGCCATCCCTGGTGGTCCAGTGGTGAGTGAACTCTAGCTCCACTAGGGGCTAGAGTTCACTCTCGCGAGATCTGAGCATTGCCACGGCAATGCTCCGACCTCGCGAGAGGAACCCGGCGGAGCTGCTGGCAAGAGCTCCCTGGGTCCTCTCCTGCCTCCCTTCCTGCCTGTGGGTCAGTGAGATCTTTGATCTCCCTCACCAGCTCATGGAGGCACATAGTGCAGGCCGCGGGGATTAGGGTGTGCCTAAGCACACCCGGCACACCCCGTGGGCACGCCTATGCTTGTAAGTCAGACTTGAAAATAAACATCAAGGCAAAATAATTGGAATAAAATCTTTAAATTAGCACAGAGGATCTCTGCTTAGCAAGGCACAAGCAGCTACATGCCATGCAAAATACCAACCAGATGGTAGGGAACCCCAGCTTTACTAAATAGCATGCTCATTCACTGTACACATTTATACTAAATATACAATATTTTTAATCTGTGATCTGACTCTCTTTTTCTGTTCCTATCAATAAATATAAAAATATTCATGACTCCGTAAACCCTCTAGGTCAGTGATTGTGAACCTTTTTGAGCCCGAGTGCCCAAATTGCAATACATGCCAACTTTTTTTTCCTTAAAGTGCCAACTACTGAGGTTTAACTTTAGAAAAAAACAACTCGTACATTGTCCGAACTAATTAACACAGGGCCGGATTAACATAGGGGCTGATGGAGCTTTTTTTTTTTACACACTACTCTTAAGTTTGCCACCTGACTGGTATTTTACTGGCACAGTCGGTATTTGAGGCTGCTTGGCTGTGCAGGTATTGCAGTAATACCGGCAATACAAATGCAGGTTTTTTTCTTAGTATAAACCATGGATCGTCAACCTGGTCCCTACAGCCCACTAGTGAGCGTTTCAGGATTCCAGGTGGGCGGTAGGGATTTCGGCGGCTAAATCCTCTTTTTGAGAGGATTTCTCCTTTTTAGGGTGGGCGGGCGCGAGCGGCTTGGGGGCACAAGATTTCAGTGACCGGTAGGAGGGAAGCGCTCCCTCCTGCAAGGCCAGCTTCAGGACCCCCCAGCGTGGCAGAGTTCTAATGCGAGGCGGCGAGGGAGCTCTAATCACTCTGCTCCCTCACGCGATGTTTGCTGATGCCGCAGGAGCAGGAATATGATGTCATATTCCGGCTCCTGGCATCAGTAGACAGCCCGCGGGACAGATCCATACCAGCTCTCCAGGTAGGGAGGCTGGGTGGACACTTAATATTAATAATTTGTGTGTCTGTAAGTGTGTTTGTGAGTGTGTATGTGTGTGTGTCTGTAAGTATATGTGTGTGTGTCTGTAAGTGTATGCGTGAGTGTGTGTATGTTTGTCTGTGTGTATGTGTTTCTCTGTGTGTGTGTGTCTGTAAGTGTATGCGTGAGTGTGTTTGTCTGTGAGTGTGTGTGTCTGTAAGTGTATGTGTGAGTGTGTTTGTCTGTGAGTGTGTGTGTCTGTAAGTGTATGTGTGTCTGTGCTCCTTGGCCTAACACTTTCCTAACCCACAAAATTCCTGTTCAACCAAGCCCTTTTCCCCCGCCGCTGTGACCAAACGGGAACACAACCAAATTATATATATAAAGGGAGGGTGGGAGGGACAACTCACAGGTAAGGGCAGCTCAAATTAAAATGGCTTAAACTTAAGATGGCTGCTATTTAACAGGCTAGCACTCCTTCCCACTTATTAACTTAAACCACACCCCTTGACCTACAATTCACCTGCCAACTTTCTGGCCCTGTCAAGGCCCACTCCCCCCCGCGTTGGGCTTCATGACATATGCACAGACGTTATTCGGCATGTGCAAACTACACTTAAATAATACACGGACACCGTTTATTCTGTTGGAGTATAACGTCCACAGCTTTATTAATTATTCAAATATTTAAATTAACAATTTAGGGTCATTGTCAACAGTAATAACTTTGTTTTGCTCCGTCCCCCAAAATACCCCTGACAATGAATAAAGAAACATCCTTCGACCTCCGGTCGTAGCTCCAAAAACCTGGCCCCACAAGCCACTGGGCACAACCCAGACCCTGGCAATTCGAACAGATTAACCGTACAACCCTTCCCAAAGACATCCGTCGTTGAACGGGCCAGCTGTATCCGTACCCTGTTCATACTAACCGCTACGTCTTTGAATCTCAGTCCCCCAACGCCCGCTTTGTTGGAGCTAACCAATTCCCCTATTCGAAACGCCCCAAAAAAGGCCCACACAAACGCCGTTGTGAACAATGCCACCTCGAATACGGAAAAACGTATACCTGGTAATTTCTCCACCAAACCTTGCAGTACCTTAAACAAAACTGGTCTCCTCGAGTCTCGAGCCTTCTTACCTTTCCTAAAACCCCGCACTGCTTGTCTCACCATGAAATGTTTTGTAACGTCTACCCAGCCGTTGAACTTGAAGAGGAACGCCAGTGCTGCGAGATGCTTATCTACCATCGATGGTGATGCGTGCTCAGTGAAGTTCCGACCCACACAATGCCACCGCCACCACTACCGGAAAGAATTCTAAAAACACCAAGTTCCTAATCAGCGGGCTAGCTTTCCAGGCCACCGGCCACTCCTCCGCGCACCATTGTGCCGCCAAAAAGCGGCTACCCGAAGAGTCCATGAACAACATCACGTCCTCAGATGACCCCACTGGCTCCCTAAAAAACACCCTACCATTAAAATCCTGCAGAAAACGTGCCCATACCCTTAAATCCGCTTTCATTTCTGCCGACACTCTGATATAATGCGATGGCTGTTTCAACCTGCTCGTTGCGCGAGCTAGCAGCCGGCAGAAAACTCTCCCCATGGGAATCACCCGACAACGACTGAAGTTCCCGCAAGGTTACTTTCTTCGCTTTCACGACCATGTCCACCAATTGTCGTAAGGCGTGCAGTTTGTCCAAAGGCAACCTGCATTCACCACGCACCGAGTCGATTTCTAAGCCTAAAAAACTGAGGCACGTGGCGGGCCCCACCGTTTTGTCCGCTGCCAGCGGTACCCCGAACTTATGTGCCACCCACTCAAAGACCTTCAGTATCTGGCCGCAACGCCCTGTTCCTGGCGGGCCGACGCACAGGAAGTCATCAAGGTAGTGTACCACCGCACCCCCCGCCGACTCCTTCCGTACTACCCACTCTATGAAGGTACTAAACCTCTCGAAATATGCGCAAGAGATAGCGCAACCCCTAGGCAGACATAGTTCCACATAAAACTCCCCTTCGAAGTAACATCCTAAGAGGTGATGACATTCTGGGTGTATGGGAAGCAGCCTAAATGCTGCTTCCACATCTACCTTTGCCATTAGCGCCCCGTGCCCCGCTCTCCGAACCAACTCAACAGCATTGTCGAATGATGTATAGGAAACAGAGCACAGTGCCGCGTCGATGTCATCATTCACCGATGCCCCCGCCGGGTACAATAAGTGATGTATCAGGCGGAATTTGCCCGTTTCCTTCTTGGGGACCACCCCCAGTGGAGACACCCTCAACTCTGACATTGGCGAAGCCGCAAACGGGCCCGCCATTCTTCCCAATCGCACCTCTTTCCACAACTTCTCCCTAACCACCCCGGGATGCTCCAGCACCGACTTAAGATTCCCACACACTATACCCGGACCCCTATCCTGGAAAGGGATCACGAAACCGTCCGTGAACCCCTTCCACAAGAATCTAGCCACTTCCTGATTAGCGTATTGCCTTAGCCAAGGCAACATCGCGTCTATTTTCACTGGGGATGCCCCCCGCCACAGAAGCGGCGGACGCTGTCCCAGTGTTTCCCCCCCCCATGTTAGTTTTATCTTTCTTGAAGCATCTGGAGATTCCATGGTTACCGCCACAACCGGAGCACTCGTGCTTGAATCTGCATGATGCTCCCCACTTGCACTGCCCTTCGTTGAGGAGCCAGCAAAACCCCTTCTTCGGTCCTGCTGACGCGCTCCCACTCAGGCCCGCACCGGCTGCCCCAAGAGAGGGGGCACTTTTCTGCGCCATCATTAGCCTCATCCATAATGGCAGGTCCATCTGGTCCCACCGCATAGCCGGATTTGCTGCCAGACGCTGACGAAACTGTTCGTCGTATCTCCACCATGCAAGTCCCCCGTAGGTCCTGTAGGCATCCCCTATACCGTCCAAATAGCAAAAAAGCTTTTCCCCGATCACACTAGCTAATATGCAAAAGGCATATTCCTCGGTCGCTCCTGGTCCCACTCCGCCTCGTGTCCTCCCTGCCATCCGACCCTGACTCGCTGCGCCGATACCTCCTCCTCCTGTACCTGGAGGCGGACCTCCTCCCAACGTCCCGGCTCCGTGGAGTGCTCCTATCCCTGTTCCTGCATCTCTCTGAGGATCCTCCCAAGCTGCCATGTCCATCCCTCTCGCTGCCCGGTGTATCTCCGCCGTCCCTCCTACTGTGACTCCTCCTATTCCGCTGCTCCTGGGAACAACCCCTTAAGGCCTCCCGTGTGTTTCCCACCTGGGAACCCCCGTCCGCATGGCCTCTCCCCTGGCTCTGTCTTGCCTGCGCCGCAGCCTTCTCGCTCACCAACTCTCCTGTGCCCCGTCCACCACTCCGCTCCTGGTCGACCCTCTGCGCGCCTGTCCTTCCACCGGGCCCGGGCAGACTCCCACTCCTATGACTCCCATCCTCTCCTGCATCCTCCTCCCTTTCCTAGCCCCTGTAAGGGCTGCCTTGTCCTGCACGCTGCTTACCTGGTCCCCAGCCCCACCTTGAGGGTCCGCTAGTCTGGTGCTGCCTGTACTTTTGCCTCCCACCTGCCCCTCAGTGTTGCCCCCAGGGGGCGACTCACCGGGACGCTGTGAAGGGTGCACTGCTCTCCCTCCGGTCTTCTGTGCTGGTTCCCGCCTGTGTGGCCCTGTCTCCGTCTGGGCCATCCTGCCCCCCGCCCGGCGACAGGGGTTACTCAATGCAGGAGGCCTCTTCCCGGCCCGCAGTCTCACCTGACCGTCGGACAGGCGGCGCCGGTCGCCCCTCTGATCCTCTCCAGCTTCCAGACCCGCCAGCCACTTCTCCCCTCGCTCCAGATGGGCTCCTCCTCCTCCGCGCCGCCAGCGCCGCACCCGGGCTGAGCCGCTGGGGCGGCCTCGCTCTCCTCACCGGCCTCCTCACCGCTGCCACAAGGGGGGGGAGCAGACGTGCTCGGAACCCCCAGCTGCTCCTGCAACCACGCCAGACCTTTCTCCTGTACCACTGACCGGACGCCCGCCATAATTTCTTCAAGGGAAGCCATGACCTGCAAAAGAGAAGAGAGAAAGAGCCACGCTGACCTGCAAGAACTCACAGGCAAGGGCAGCTCAAATTAAAATGGCTTAAACTTAAGATGGCTGCTATTTAACAGGCTAGCACTCCTCACCACGTATTAACTTAAACCACACCCCTTGACCTACAATTCACCTGCCAACTTTCTGGCCCTGTCAAGGCCCACTCCCCCCCTGCGTTGCTCCGTGGGCTTCATATGTTTAAGTCACCCTGTGTCCTGTATTGGTGCAGGGTGTCTATGACTGTTTATTGTTGAATGTTTTGTGTGCTCTCCTGTCCTGCTGATGCTTTCTACCAACTAGGTTGATTTGGCTATGGAGCCTGTATAGAGCCATCTGTTGGTAGCAACACCTAAATGAAAAACCTGAATAGCAAGGGTTGCTTATTTACATAGTCAGTTACATTTGCATAGTATGGGTTCTGCAGACAGGAGAGCTATTTCATGTTAATTATTGTCTTCCCCACCCCTTTACGAATATGGTATTTGTGAACCAGTAAACTATTTTATGCTGTAATGGGGAGTGTTAAAGTGCCAAGTCTTACGTCCTACTGGCATAAGCATCACATCCTGGCTGCACCTCTTTTCCCAGTAGTTATGAAGAGGGATGAGAAAATGCTGCAATTCCTCCATTGTCCCTCTTAGATTTACTCATTGTTTGACAGGCTCTTCAACATTTTGCCCTTTATCCAATTCCTGAGGTATTTTCCCAAAATTATATACCAGACCAAAACATTTGTATTGACAAATCTCTAATGAAATTCAAAGGTAAATTGCTTTTTAAACAACATGTCCCATCAAAGCGGTCACAAAATGGCATTAAATTCTACAAATTATGCAAATCCACTACTGGCTACACATGGACATTTTTGTATAAATTAAGGAAAGGATAGAGACCTAGACCCAGGGTGCCCTTATTCTGTGGGTACAAATGGCAAGATGTGTGGAATCTGCTCCTTCTCTCGTTCAATAAAAGTTATAATCTATGGGTTGATAATTATTATACCAGTATGTATATATTTAAAAATGCATTTTGTTTCGAAACTCTAGCATGTGGCACAGTGCCTAAAACAAGCAGAGGTTTCCCCCAAACCCTGACATGTGGCAGAAACACTAGAGCAGGGGTAAGCAACCTTTTAGCAGCACAGTGCCGAAATAAGATTGTGATGTCCTGTAGCATGCCGGTCCTATTTTTTTAAATTGAGGTGTGCATGCTGACGTATTCTGCCTGGGTTATTTATACTGCAGTTGCTTTGTATTGTTGTAGTTGTGCGTATATGAGCTATTATGTTGTAAATGTTCATGAGTAGTTTCATTGTGTGTGTAGATGGATATGGCACATTGTGTATTTGGTAGTGTGTGTGTATGTGTTGGGCTGTTTGGAGTATTGCATGTGAGAGGCTGCATGTGGAGTTGTGTGCATCTATGTGGATTGTTAGTGGTTTTGCGTTTGTGCGGATTGTGTGTATGTTTGTATGTGGGCTGTTCATATTATTTGTATGAGGAGAGGGTTATTCTGTGTATATCTAACAGTGTGGGTGGCTTCCCTAGGTTCCAAGGGGACCAGGTTTGTCCAGGTACAGCTCAAGGACAGGAGCTGCAATAGCAACTGCGGGCTGCTCTACTACAGTGTGGATTCCCATTCACAGGTACTGGGAGGAAGTGATCTGAGATGTGCTGCAATGCATAAATTGAGGATTGTCCTTCACCACCTTTTCTTATTAGCAGATATCTGTAGTTGGCTCTAGCAGCCTTGAGTGCCGTGCAAAGACACCTCGAGTGCCGTGCATGGTACACGTGCCATAGGTGTCCTACCCCTGCACTAGAGGCTCGACATCAGGTCTACGCCAGGATGAGGATAGCCCTTTGGTACACAGATAAGAAAGATGTGTACATACTGTCTACAAAGCACTACGAAAGTGCAGTGCCAGTGCTTATCAAAGGAACACCTGAGCAGTTTTAAAACCTAAAGTACATTGTAGACTTCAGCAAGTATATGGGGGGAGTACATTTGGCTGATCAATGTATACATCCTTATCTGGTAAACTGAAAAACTAGTTACTGGTACAAAAATTGGCACCTATGGAAGCCAGGTTGCATTTTTTTTTTGCAGTGCAAAGAGATATATAACAGCATGCGTGTGGTACCCTAACGGCATTCCCCACGCTGATTTTCAACAGTTTTAACAATGAAGTATTCAAGAGTTTATGCACATTTTTTTCTAGTTATGTAGAAGTTAATCATGTTTAGACAATACGATTAGTAATTAAGCAGTGTTTGGTCCTTTCTTGGCTAAGCAGGTCTAGTAGTTTGCTGGTAGTACAATACATATATTTTAAAGCCATTAAAGTAATCATTAAAGCAGTGTGCAACCAGGCTGAGCACCAGGTATAAAGCTTAAACAAAAAATTGTCTGTCTGAAAGATACTAAACAGAGGGTATGCATATTAATCAATAATTGCAGTTACAATGTTATCTGGTGTGGCTATACGTGATATGTTATATGGAGTGCTCCTTAGTGTGAATGGCTGGGGTAACCGCCAGCTCCAACCGTGCGCAAAGTAAGAGGCCATGGGAATACAGTCTGTGCCTAGGCGTGGGGAGAGTCCCTGCAGGTTACCTGAGCTCCTGTCATAGCTTACCGGTTGCTGTGTGAGTTTAGCTTCGCAGACCTTGGTTTTCAGACCTGGGTTGTAGACCTGTGTGGTCGGTGGATGAGGATGCTGTCCCCATTTGGCCTTCCAGCACCAATCAATGGTGAGGCGTGCTCGGTCGGAGGTATCCCAGCGTGTCTTGTCGGAGGTTGCCGCTTTGACATGGGCAGGTGAAGTAGATGTAGGCTGTAGTGGTTTCCGCCTGTCATCGAGCATGTGCCCCGTGGACCTCCCATGGTGGTAGCTCGGGCTGTGTAGTGCCGCATTACCATATCGGCCTGTCTTGGCTGGCAGTGTTGCAGTGTGGCCGTCGGCCATTTTGGTGAGACCGCGTGGGAGTCTTTCTCCTACGGCTTCGGGCCGCCCAGGTAACATGTGCAAGGCGGTAGCCTGCCTGGTGGGGACCGGGATGACCCCCCGGGCCCACGGGGGTGGGTGGGGGGTGGGAACGGGACCAGGAAGGCGCCAGTCAGATAATAGATTGCTGTAGTCGGGACGGAGAGTGAGGCAGCGGCCGTCCGCCCCACTCCCCTCCCGGGTAGGCCTTCATCCCCGAGCCCCAGAGTTTCTCACCAGGACCTAGAGCCACCCATCGTCAGGCGCTCCAGCTTCATGCCATGGACCCCCGGGTTGTTACAAGTCGGGTAGGGTGGGTATATACCCTAGTTTTTGGTTTTTCCTCGGGAGCCCAAGTGATTTGCAGCCTGTTGGCATGGCCGTCCGGCCCCACCCCCAGGTTGCATTTTTTAATTCCTATGTGCCGTATAAAAAAAAAACAGCCATAGAGAAGCCATAACAATTTCTAAATTAACATTTTTTTCTGATATTTTTTACCCAGTCCCCCAATCCTCCCTTTTTTGAATCAGAATATGTACAGAGACTTTGGGGCAAGATCTTTCATTTCCAAATCCCCCAACCTATAAAAAGTCACCACAGAGAAAGTGTTGCATTAGCTACAATAAAAGAGTTTTAAAGGACTCTAGTTATTACAGCCCTTCCTAATTAACTCTACCTGCCCTCTGCATAACATACTTTCAGCATCTACCATGCAGAGCTGGACTATTGAATAGCTCTGCATGGGACTTCGTTCGTTTGTTTGATTATTCTGGATTCCTGACTTGTCTTGATTTATCTTTGTTTGCTGCCTGTACCGGTACTTGTAATGACTACTCTGACTTCTGGATACCCCTGACCTTGGCTTGTCCCTGTTTACATTAATCCAAACCATTATAAAGTGGCTACACCAAACGACTCAACATTCTACATTTAGCATGCTTATTAAAATGGTATGTAATCATGGGGATAATTTTTTTTTCTTAAGGTGCCATTTTCTCTCAACGGCGACATCACTTATTCAATTTCTACAAGTTGAAAAGGGCATCTTATATATTTCGCCCTGTGACTTACCAACAAAACCTAAAAAAAAATATACATGGGGGCACTGTTATATTTGTCAGGCAATGTTACATAAATTGTTACATAACAATATTGAGGCTTTATTGCACTAATATGGCAAACCTATGAAATTTACTGAGAAAATGGAATTTATGTGAAAAACACAAAAGAAAATATAACCACTAAATGTGGCCAGCATTTGTGATAAAATAGCTAGAACAAACAACTCAAAATACACCACTTGAAATACTCTGGTTTGTCTACTTTTGAAAATGGTATGCCATAATGGTGGAAATATTATTACCCACACAGTCTCAAAAGTGACATTGGCCCAGAAAAACACTTTGTCAAATTTCCAGGTATTGCCATGTGGGACATTACAGGATACACATCCGTGTGTTTTAGTGCAGTAAAAGCGGACATTCATCAGATAAAATGCCATGTAGAACTTGGAAAATAAAAACATTTCTTAATTTCTCACACTTTTTAAAATTATATCTTATTCATATTAAATTATATTTCATATATTAAAACTTGGTTTGTTACCCCTACTTTGATCTTGTGCCGTCTGGACCAACAGAAGTCCAAAGAAAGACTGCACCTTTGCCTCATCCCATTCTAATAAAGCTAAGCCCCTATACTGCCACTCTGCTATGGGCTATGGGATGACCCTGTTTTCTATTAGTTCCTCTAGTTAATGGTGTCTCCCATGGGTGTGCTAGATTCTTCACATGAAAACCCCATCTCCAAACCCTAACACTTAGTCACCAGTTCATGGCTTATCAATAATGCTCAATTTTGAGGGGAGCAGGGTTGCGATTGTTCTTGAGGAGAGCTTGACAGAAACTGGACAGAATCCATGCAATGACATCTTTATAATAAATAATATTTATGGTGCTATGAGTGTCTCCTTAAGAACACATTAAACAGCAGTCTAGGATACAAATACTTTATATAATGAAAACCAAATCTGCTGAGATTTAAAAAAAGAAAAAACACAGCAAATTCTAATTCTAATTACAAAGCTGCCTAGATATGACTCTTGTAATTAAAAAATTGTTGGTATTTGTAATGTAATACTTATTTAAAAAGTAAAAGAAAACAAAAAAAACCTGGGAAATGTATGATAGGAGAATAGGTGAAAGGGAAATCAAAATGGTGGTTATGGCAGGCCTATTAAAGGGTAACTGTCACTAAACAGGATTTTTTAATATTATCGCCTGTATGCAACACATATGTATCTGTGGGGTTAGAGAAAGGACAGTTTAATCCAGTAATATCTGGAAAGGTGAGATATGATAACTCTTTGTATTGTAAAAGACAAACGTTTAAGAGCTATAGGAAGAAAAGTTGAAGAATAACAAATAACGTTACCGGTTATCTTTAAATTGCCTAAAGGAAACATTATTTTGGGCTATTGTCACTTACTTCATTGAGAGTTGGAAGCTTCTCCTACGAGCTGCTATTAGCTCTACTGAGCTAAGCCATGAAGTGAAGGGCCAGCTCATTGGCAGGGATCATCAGATGATTGCTCTCAGCCAGCTGGCTAAACCCTTTACTGCCAGGATTAGCAAAATCAATGCAAGATCAAGCTTCTGGCTCTCATTAAAGCTAAGGGCTGACACCTGGTGGGCCACAGTTAAGTTATAAAACCATTAGAAAATTATTTGAATACAGACATTTGGGGGGCAATAGGGCACTCATGGCACCCTAAGCACTACAGTGGACTGTACTGATTATGGAACTTGTAGTGTTCCTTTAATTTTGTAGGAAAGTGGTGATGTATTGTTATATCAAAATTATAGCAGAGCCAAGACCCTTAATAGATTAATGTTGATAGTTAGATACCTGTTTGTAAAATGTAACAAGATTACCATTTCTACCCATATTTTTGTAAATTCTTTGAGAATGCAATTGTTAAATGAAGAGAAAAATGCAAGATATTTTTATAAATCAAAGGTAGAAACATAGAATGTGACGGCAGATAAGAACCATTCGGCCCATCTAGTCTGCCCAAATTTCTAAATACTTTCATTAGTCCCTGGCCTTATCTTATAGTCTAGGATAGCCTTATGCCTATCCCATGCATGCTTAAACTCCTTTCACTGTGTTAACCTCTACCACTTCAGCTGGAAGGCTATTCCATACATCCACTACCCTCTCAGTAAAGTAATACTTCCTGATATTATTTTTAAACCTTTGCCCCTCTAATTTAAGACTATGTCCTCTTGTTGTGGTAGTTTTTATTCTTTTAAACAACCTTTGAGTACATCTCCCAAAATACTCTTACAGCCATAATGCAAGCAAAGCATCTACAGGGAGCTGTAGTCCACAACATCTAAATTAAACTAAAACTAAAATAAAAACAGTAAAAGTTTGAGACCTTAGCGAGGATTTACCAAATTACAAGCTACTAAATTCCTCTAAGCTTTTGTCCGTTTTCAAAGTTCTTATATTCTCTGTTTTTGTTACCCCTGCTATAGACCCTAGTCGTCTTCCCTCTAGGTGCAATAAGCCAATCGGAAAATATTATATTATTATTCCATATAATCAAATCATAGCTATAAACTTTGAATATTTGTGAACAGTGCAAGTATAGTAATCAATAATTAATATGGAAGTTATGTCAATTAAAACTTTGTTCAGATATCATAATTACGAATCGAACTAGTCGCAAAGTCAAGACCTCTGACTTATCAAAATTAATCTGAAACTCTTAAAGGTATGAGTCATTGGAAGTAATATCAAAAAGCTTAGGCAGGTATGTGAGATTAGACATAACAGTAAAATGTTAGCAGTGTTTCTGGTTACTTTATAACAGCTTCTCCCACAACTGGACCTCCAATGTCAGGTTTTTTTATGTGACATTTGGGACCCAATATCTTCTATATCAATAGGCTTAAAACATACAAAAAATCTTTTAAGACTCTCTTCTACCACAAGCACCGCACCAGATACCATCAGCACTGTAGTCCCCACTTCCAGTGTTACAGCTTGCTGTCCTCCACCCTCCCTGGGTCCAAGACCAGGATGCAGCTTCCAGTAGTTAGACGTCTCCTCCAAGAGAGTGTAACAATATGCTCTTAAAAGATCAAGTGATTATAATCCCAGGAAAGTGATATAGCCACCCCCAGAGTAGATACAGCTGTTTCCCCCACACATGAGATGAGACTTTATGTTGAGGGTAAGCAGGAACTCATTTATTGGCAGCCACAACTGGCCTTATATTCAGGTCCCCATGCAAGGGGCACTCTCCCCTGGACCAGAGAGTAGACTACAGTAAAAACATACACACACTTACATTGGCTCTCAGGTCCAGGACACTACCATACAAAATAGGTCAATCCCTCCCTTGTGCCTGAGAGATAATTTAGTGTAAACCACGAGGGAAAGGGGGGAAAAAAAGTAAAACATAAAATGGAAAAAGTCTAGTGTCTATATGGATAACATAACATATTTTAATATACAATTAATAATAATGCAGGATGGGAATGATTAAACATTGTGAAATAGGAGTCTAAAACTGGAAGACATCTGTATAGGAATATCATACCTACCTACAAGTTAAAGTAATCAGTGGATGGAACCTTAATATTTTATATGCGTTATTTTAAGGGCCAGAATTTAGTTACCTTTGTCAGAGTTCTTGTCAAATAGTTGTCCTGATTAAGGACTATAGCTCATAGCTATTCCAACTTGCTCTCTCTTTATATATATATATATATATGTATAACTGAACAATACGACAGCTTCAATAATCTACATGTCAAGTTTAATTGTTCTTAGGTGTTTTCATTATTAATTTATGGCTATTACAGAGCAAATTATTTTTAAACTGCTTGTGTTACAGAGGTATTTTGTAAACCAGATCAGCATGACGTTAAAAGACGTTTAAGTTTTGCATAATTATCTGTTCTTGTGAACATCGTATATGTATCATGTGTCGCAGACAGAGACATTAAAAAATGGGATTTAATACCAGGTGGATGTCCGTGGCATGGCGAACACATATCACAAAGCACATTATTTCAATGTATATTCAGAAACCAGATATAAGGTGACTATCCATATATATTCCAACAAAAATTAATGCAAAATGCATCTGTTTTGCATTACAATGGACCCAGTCTGTAACCCCTTCTATTGTACAGAAGGGATTATATGAAACTCTCTTTCTCATTCTTTTCTTCATCAAGAGCAGAAGGAGAAGGCTCATGCCATACAAGGAAATTATCTCCCAGTGACACACAATCTGGAGGGGCCAAATTCATCAGTGTAGTGTAGGGCGTGTAGAAAGACAAGTTATTATCATATAAGCTTATTGTCCTGTTGACTAATAAACAACCTCCCCCAAACCTGCAATCTTATAAACCGTGCACAAGGAAAAAACAAATCTCCACTGGAAAAACCAAAAGCAAAAAACCTATATTTTATACTTGGGCCTTGATTTAATATTTTTAGATAAGCTTTTCATATGATTTCATATTTCTGGATACATTTAAAATGATTTAATATTTTGATATGTTTTAATATCTTGGTATATTTTTACATATGATATATTTTTTTATATTAAAAAATAAATAAATAGCTTATCCAAAATATTAGATTGAGGCCTTAATCTTTTAAATCTCTATACAAAGGTACATTTAGCTTACTTGTGTGATTAAAGAAGATAAACACACAGAAAGGACCAGGTGCACAGGCAATATAAAAAAGGCAAAAAGCAATGTGATAATAAGTTGCTCTAGTCTGGATGGCAGGGCTTAGCTAAGTAGAGCAAAAGGAAATTCCTTGCAGGAGCTTCTGACTCTAGCAGTGTCAAGGTAAGTTGTGAAATCATTAACAGAAGGTTTGACTACTAACCTTGGGAGGATTCCAGACCACTTCTGCGCTCCCATCCCTTTTTCCTAAAGATGAAGGGTACTCCTTACTGGAGGTCTAATGGAGTGAGCCTGAGAGGTGAATATTAAAAGGGTCACCTCTCTTGGCATCTATGCTTCCTTGCATTGTGTAGGATTCTTTCAAAGGCTACAAGCACCGAGAGCAATAGAGATATTTCCCAGTCACCATCACGCTGCTCGAGGAGACAGTTTTTCACAACAGTTCTTCAAGACATTTGTGTGATGCATTGGCAGCCCAGCAATGACAGTCGGTCAGCTGATGGCATGATTTCTGCAGTGTTGTGGTGCCATCTCTAGGTGTGTCCTCTGTGCAAATACCTGTTAAGGATGGCCATAAGGATCAATCTCTGATTTTTTTTTTTCTTTCAGCACGTTGCAGATTTTCAAAACAGGCTTTCACTCCATAAATTGAATATAGCTTTTCCTTAATTCTCTTGTAATGATTTGAAGTGGGAGAGCACATTTAAATGACCCTTGTCAAATTCCCATGAAGTCGACTCTGCAATAGGCACATCTTCTGGGTTTAAGCATTATTAATGGAGAAAATGACATGAGGTTTGTGTTCCTCTTGTGGCACCAAAGCCCCACATGAATTTCTCATTTGTTGAACAAAAAATATTCAACGGGTGCCCATTGTGTACCTTGCATGCTGGCATCTTAAAAGTTTACTGGAAGCCAACAATTCATGTTTTTGATTATGGAATTAGATAGCTATATTTTACATTCAAAATATAGGCTTCGGAGATTCAATCCCATTTAACAGATGCATAGCGGATTTGACAGCTAAAAGTAGTTAATAAACTACTAATAAATGCACTAGCAGCCAGTAGTCAAATAGTTAAAAATAAAAGGCCCATGGTGGTCAATGTGACCTTCACATTAGTACAAGGGAGGTTTTATACCTCCAACATGCCCCCACTCATCATGACGCTGGTGTGTGGCCCCACCTATTTCTTATAATTATAGCCCCCACCTGCTGACCATGATTGGAGCTGAGGTGGACACAAGTTTTTTTTAATTTAATTAAATGCCCCCACCGTGGTGTCGAGAGGGCACTAAGATGTCTCCCCGTAAGGACCAAACTTCTGGAATAAAAGGTGTCCTTAAGGGGTTAATGTAATAGCTCCTATGTGCTTGCCACAAGTGTGTGCACAAGGGGTGGAAAGATCATTGTCATCATTCAATTTAAACCCCTCCATTCAAAGATCACTGGTGGGTTAATTGGGGGGACAATAGTTTTTATTTAAGAAGACAGGCACTGTCTGGTGACATGCACCCACCAGTGGCATGGTGTGTGACCACTATAATATTGACCCCCCTAGGCTTTTAATGGATTTTTTTAATGATTAACTTGGGTAGTCATTAGAAAAGGCCAAAAATTTTCTTCCAAAGTTCATTTATTGGGGGATTTTTAAGTAAGCAGCCAATCCATTTATCAGGTTTGGCTGCAAGAATATTAGCTGTTATTAAATCCAGATGAAATGTAAAAAATATATTGTCCATTATATTTATCAACAGTTTTCAGCTGTTAAAACGAAATCAAGAACATTGTAGAAGCTGTGGGAGCAATACAATTCTAGGGTCTTCAAAAAAATAATGCAATAGATGGGACACATTAAACCTTCTTTCAGCATTTCAGTCCTATTCTCTGAGGATAATTCAAAACACGAAGACTAAGAGTGTGCTCCATGATTGTGTGAGCTGGTCCCTGAAGAGCTGCAATTATATTTTTTTCACATCAGTAGCACACAAATCAAAGGACACAACAGATATATTCCCTCATCATTTCTCTTCTATCTGTAATCTGTAAATGCTAGTTCAGGTAGAAAAAGAAACCTATAATAAGGGTAGATATGGCTTAAATACAGATATTCTGTTTATAGTGCTTTACAGTTAGTATCATCTAACAAAATGCATCAAACATCATATCAAGGTAATATATCATCTTAGATCTTTCACATGCATTGAAATGATGAAGAAGTATGTTGCATACTATTTGACCAACAAAACAATAGAATTACAGGTTGGACAACATGCAGAATACAATGAAATGGAGCAAAAGATGAGATTACAGAATCATGAATGAATTACAAGTAGCTCCAAAGCTTTGCTGAACTACAGCTTCAATATTCTGGCTAACACTTGGCACAGCAAATCCTTAAAGCTGCTCAGTAAATCTGTTCAGCGGAAGCCTTAGCAGCAGATGCCCAAAAAGGGTAGATAACTCCTGTAGAGTGTGCAAGAATAACATTGGAATCTGGAACCTGAAGATCTTTACTCATGAATAATAATGATCCAGCAATTGACTCTAATTTTGGTGGCATTCTGTCTATTCTTTGTTCCATTAGGTATAAAAAATAATATAGCTGAACCCCTCCAGAAAGACATTTTTTCAATCTATGTTGACAAGCATGTGACTAGACCCAAGTTCACTTCAATACTCAAACGTTTATCTTGGTCTTCAAGAACATCCCACGTAGAAAGTAATTTGACAGAAAACCACCAAGGCTGTGCCCATTCCAAAATTATATTTCATACTCTCCAGCACATGGTAGAGATTACAGGAAAACCAACATATGTTTTAGTTTCTTCCATTCTATTTCCATTCTATCAGTTGAAGAGATTGTGGACGCAGATCCAGAATCATGGGAGAAGCTAAAAAAATTGCATGCTTTCTTAGATAGGGCATAGATATGTTTATAACAAGTGGTTTATCAGGGGTTGGTTTTATATACATTTTTTCCCCTAAAAAAAAATAAAATGAAAAGTTGTAGACTGTGACGGTTACAGAGAATTGTGTAGACATATGAGAGAGTGATTGTAAAGATAACAAATTAATCTGTATATATCATGCATTTTTTGGATTTTTAAATTACATATTAGTATAGCAGTAAAATACACATGACCAATAGTATTTCACCTTATATAGAGGATTCCCACAATGTTTGCCTATGGCTTTGAGAGACAAAAGCTAGACACAGTTGGCTAGAATTTAAATACATCAGAGCTGCATGTTCTAAAATGTACTTTTGTCACCTTTCCTGCTAACAAAATTTAGTGATGAAGATCCCTGACATCTCCACTTATGGTAATGGACTTGGTTTATATAAAAAGAGCAAACACACACCAATCCCCATTCTTAACTGACAGCTTCTATATCCAAATGTAAAGAGCAAGGCTTAACCAAGTCTGTTAAATTATGAGGCCTTTAATACCTTAAATATTTCCCCCTGTTTGAAAAAAGCACTAATACATATCTTTGTGGCACATTTATTTCAACAATCTAACTAAGGAAAATAGTACAGTGTTTGCTGGATAGAGTAACATGTTTCTGTAACTGTATGTGATGCATTCCAACGTGTAAAAATGTAGGTTGTCCAACTCATGCAAGCAAGCCATATTATTATGCCTGGAAGCAGGGAAGACAAAGGATCTGGAACCACCATAACTTGAAACCCAGGACACAGGAGGAGCTGACCCTAGTGTAACGTAAAGGTCTAGAGTGGAATATACTTGTAGTGGACGCAATACGACAGAAAATCCAATGGAATTGTCTGTAATGGTTCCATTATACCGAGGCAGGTGTATTGGTTTCTGGAAAGTAGTAAAGGAAAATGCAACACCTATAAAAAATTAACCATGTGTAAGAATTCCCTTGTATTCTCAGTGTTTCTGCCAAGCTCCCTAAACATTACATCCATGAAATTAACTGTTTACACATCAGCAGATACCATGGTAAGCTCTACATGAAAAATTAGGAAAAGTCTAATATTTAGCTTTTTTTTCTGTTCGATTAAAATCCATATGCAGGAACATCAGCTTACAAAAAGTTGTAATTTCTGTGATTGTGTCACATCCTGTTCTGTTCTGCGGAGATGTCTGGCTTTGGTTTCTGGTATCCAGTACTCTTTTTACAATTCTTGTTTAGTTTTTCTTGTTTTTTTGGTTTTCTATTCCATGTCTGGTTTTCTTTATGCTGGGTTTTTCTGTGTTCATTCCATTATTCCGTCCCTGGTATTCCCAGTCTCCTGGATTCATTTATATGTTTGTTTTATGTTGCCACACCCGTTTGTTTTCTATTTTCCTTTTGTTTCAGTCTGGACCTGCAGCAGTGTTTCATGACTTCTGCCCTTTCTTGCAGGTAAGTGCTATGTTTGTTTTCTTTGGTTGGTTTAGCTTGCATTAGGCAGTGTAGGGCCTGCCGAATATGGGGTACATTGGCGTTGTGGCAGGCTTATGCAATGTATGATCATATAATTCCATATCATTTCTAATTCCTTTTCATATAATTCCTATCCTTCTCTGGTTCTGAGTTCTATTAGTTCTGTCTTGTTTTCATGTTTGGTGCCTGTTCTAGTCTTGCCTTGTTTCTGTACTGGATACATGTCTGCTGCAGAGCCTCCCTATCCAGTTCCTGGGAGGTCTGCATATCAAGCTCCTAGTTACTGGGATCTGCATAAGCTGCATCAGGGTTCTGGTTTGTGGCTGCACAAACGCTGGTGCTCAACACCAGGGGGCATGTGGTTGCCCTGCACCAGACCCTGATAATCCACTTCCATGCTGAAGACTCCCAACTTCTCATCAGGCACTCAGGGGTCCCGGTTTCCATACCGCCACCCGTGACAGATTGGCTCTCAGGACGACCACTTAGCTTTGGGGCCGAGGCTCAATTTACTAACCTGGGCATTGCTAGTGTTAGTGTTTTCTATGGTGAGGGTTCCATAGGGCTAGGATTAGATATGGTCAAGGTTAGTTAGGTTATATCGTGCCAAGGTATGCCATAATGGGGTTAAATTACAGTAGATTTGATTTTCCAAATGGGACATGGATAAAATAAATCAATGAATGAAAATGTAAAAACTGAAATGGGCATGTTTGCCAGAGTTTTGAGGAGTTATACGTACAAATATTTATATGTGGTTTAGTAGAATGCAAATCTGGAGTTTTTATGCCAGTGGGACACACAAGGTTTGTGAAATTCCCCATGAAAGTGAAATATGTTAAAAATAATCAGAAATGGTTGGTGATAAAATAGTTAAATGAAAAGTTTCAAACAAAATGCTCTTAATTACCCTAGGGGTCTACTTTCTACAACTATATACTTTTGTTGAGTCATTCTGTAGTTGCTATTTACATTATAATCTCAGACCAAATGTTATAAAGATTTAGCTTTAAAATCATAATACACTCCTTGCAATACTTGTCCTATAAAAATAGAAATTCTTATAAGCAAAACAATGAAATAAAGTATATATTTTATTCAATTTGCTAATATTTTATTAATATTTAATATTGTTCTAGGCAAACCATTAGTGTATAATAAGAAATCCCTATCTGTCTTTTAAAATCATGATATTGCATATGTATGGGTACCACTTAGTGCAAAACTGGGTAAATAGAGGATCCAAACACAGGAAACAAAACACCCAAAAAGCTTCAGTCATGAACACATTAGATCTTGGAAAAGGTTTAGTCACTAATGGGTTAAACTAATTTATGAAAATACATTTTCAGGTGACAATATCACCTTAAGGAGACCAGTACATAGAGCCTTTAATATGCATTAACACAAAACACATCAAAGGAAAACAAACCACAACAGTACAGCTGCAAAATAAATTTAGTTCTATTAAACTTGAAGCACACAAAATGCAATCCATTGCTTCTATGGAACTGTAATTTTACAATTCCCAGAGCCAGTAAGAAAATTGTGTTCAATTAACTATCCAGAAGTTTCCATTAATCATAACAGGAATATAATTAGAAGCACGGGAAACCCGATGATTTACTGGTGTTTAGAATACTCTGTCATTGCTTCATGTCCTAGAAATAATGAATTTGTGATGAAGCTGCTGTACATTACTCTTTTGCCATCCATGTCTGCATTAATCAGGATGCCTGCTGGTGCAACAATCCCACATATGTTCCATAGCTCATGATGTTCATCTTTTATTGCTATGGGCTTGGATATATATATATATATATATATATATATATATATATTATTATTATTTTTTATTATAAGAGAAGGTATGAGACTATAGTATAGTATAGTATAGTATTACTGATGGAGGCCCTTTAGGACTGAAGCCCTGATGTGGGCCCGCAGATTCCTGAACACACAGGTTGATTCACATTTTTAATGTATTCTTTGAAATACATCGACCAGTGTGGCAAGCTTGTCGAGACTTGCCAGTTAGAGCGCTCTGACTAGTAGGCTTGCTAGGCAACCAATCAGTCACTAATGGCTGATTGACATTGCATAATGTAGAACATTTCCCCACACAGTGTGCAAAAGCCCTTATATGGGCTTTCTCCTCTGAGCCTTTACAGGGTAAAGATTCATTATTTTTATTGTGACACATTTTAAAAATGTTTTGTTTTTTTATTTATTTGTTTATTGAATCTGGGTTTTTTTTCATTAGTTGCGTCGGAAATTATGGAATTTCATATGCCATTTTTTGAGGGCTGAAAAAAAAGAATAGTTGAAAAAAAAATGAAAAACAAAACAAAACCCCAGTTCACAAAATGCCTTGTTCAGGGCCTGAATTTCAAGTTACAAACATTGTTAGAAAGATTCACACACTATCCCACAATTTTCACACAAACACACACACTATAGTCTCTATTTCTCCTAACACACACTACAGCAGCTATCCACCAACACACACACACTAAAGCCCCTGTCTCCTAAAAAAACATACTACAGCCCTTTATATATATATATATATATATATATATATTTAAAATTGCACAATAAAATAAACGCACACCATAAATGTAGGAAGATGGAGGACTCTTTAAGAACAGAGTTGATACTGTTGTACAGCCACACTTATAAAATTCAAGTAGCACGAATATAAACACCACAGTGAAACAAAGATGATAATATAGCACACGCACTCAACAATATCAG
This sequence comes from Pelobates cultripes, assembly GCA_933207985.1. NCBI lineage: Eukaryota > Metazoa > Chordata > Amphibia > Anura > Pelobatidae > Pelobates > Pelobates cultripes. The sequence continues at coordinate 107,549,593 of OW240914.1, forward strand.
TGGACAATGAGCAGGACAATAGTCCCAAGTAAATGTCCACAATCCGAATATACTATAGTACCTGTGTGACAGAGAGAACCAGATGGCCGCAGGAATAATATCTGGAGTAATGACGATAAAGTGTTCCTTTTAGAGAGGGCTCCTTCCAGGAACGCTCCTTGCAGAAAGTACTCCTTGCGAAAGCTATTCAGGGACACTAATAACCGTGTTTCACACGTAAGTGCTCCAAACACATAACACTTCACAATATCCTTGGAGTAGCAATAAACCTCTGGGCTATAACGGTCCCAAATACTGTGGCTGATCCACAATAAAAAAACCAAAAACAAAGCATTCATGTACCACTGCTCAATTTGGATTCAGGTTCCAACAAACAGCTGCGTGTGTCCGAGTAAATGTGATGTAGAAAAATATTACAGAAACGACAATCTCACAAACATTGAAAGGACAGCTCTAAAGGAATTAGCAGGAAATTAAAACTTGGTTATAAAACAAGCCAACAAATATGGGGAAATAGTAATTTTGTCTAAAGAACAATACACAAAGGAATCAATCAGATTACTAGGTGGCAGAGAAACATACACTTCTATCTAAAAACTTCTATCTTCTATTCAACAAAAGAAAATATGGAAACACTAGAACGTGTGTTAGAGAGAGGGCTATTAAATGGAATATTAAGCAAAAAGTAATACAATTTATCTTTAATGAATTTCCTGCAAATTCCAATATTTTATTATCTACCAAAAATATATAAAGATATGCATAATGTAATGCCCTAGGAAGGCCAATATTCTCAGGAATCCATTCCTTAATGGCCAACCTATCTCAGTACATAGACATATTTCTACAACCATATGTGATAAAAGCTAAATTATATTTGAAAGATACCCCAAGCATTTTGAGAATTTTGAAAGAGTTTGAATGGAAAGACAATAATATCCCCTTACAATGTTTTTAATACTACATTTTTAATTTTTACCATATATTGGCTCAAATGTATTCTTTTTAATTTCACTGTTTTATGATATTTACCATTTGATTATATAACCCATATCAATGTAAGACTTTTTTTAATTAAACAATGTTGCATATGCCACTTACATATTTAACAATGTTAGTTTTTTGTTTTTTTTTAATGTATCTGACTTCTGTTTTTATAAATTGATATATTGGCTTACATTTTTTTCCCTGTTTCCTTAATTGCCTCCTTTTACAATCTATGGTATTATACATTATGAAACACATTCTTTGTAACATTTATTTTGCTTTTGTATCGGCTTCAATTCACTACCTTGTAGCTTAATCGTTATCAATAAAAAATTATATTGAACAGACAGCACTTGTCAGCCAATGAGAAAGTATCAGGAGTAAGAGGAAATGCATCTGATTGCCATGATTACCTTGCAGGCAGTCTGTCTAAAAGTCAAGATGGAACACTGAAGGAGATCTGCAGAGGATGCGAGACGCGAAACACCTACAATCAGAGACTGTGACAGTAGTATTTGGGAATACTCTGATTTAATGTAAGCATATTTTTACCTTTCTTTTTTTTTTTTAAATGTTTCATTTTTATTGAGATGAAAAGGTTTCGGATTGACACTTTAAACTACATTTTACGTTTCATACATATTGCATAACAGAGAGTATATAGTGATAACATTGTACAATGGCATTTTACAATACATCCTCGTAGTAATGGTACAGAGTGTTGTTTCAAGCAACAATCATGCTTTTGTTACAGGTGGTGAGTAGTGCCTTGATTTTAGTACCCGGTAGACTGGGCATGCTTTCTGGTGTGTGTTATCATGCCTCTAAGTGGCTTCTCCCTGGCCTCCGGTGGTCAGCCTCCCACCTGTATCCTCCACTCTTCTTTGGGGTGGGCCCGATGGTTAGCAACCGGGTTCGTATCACCTTTGCGTGTTGTTTGTTTATTTGTGTAGTGTCGTGTCTTGTAGGCTGGGAACTAATTCACCTGCTCATCATCTCATATTTTAAGGCTCGGTAGGGCAACGTAAGCCCTTATTTTGTGTATGGGGGGGGGTGAACTGGGATAAGGGTGTAGTACGGGGGGGGGGGAAAGGGGGTGAGATGCTCTCGTGCTTGGAGGCTAGGTGGGGCGTAGTTTGTCAGCTAGGTGGGGCGTAATTCGTCCTTCACCCAGGCATCACCACTTGGACCATGTCCTGTTGTAGTGTTCTAATGTGCCACCTATTGTATGTGCCATCTGCTCGTACTGTTGGGTGAGGCTTATTTTGGCGAGTACTGTTTTTATGTCAGGTACTGTCGTTGTTTTCCACAAGGCGGCTATGCACGTTTTAGCTGCTAAGGTGATGTGGGTAGATATTTTTACCTTTCTAATAACATTTGTACAATTTTACACACGGAAAGCCTCTTTTATTCATATGCCCATCTCGACTAAGTTTTACTCGCAAAGCAAGTTTCAAACTTGTGTGTGGTGTTCACAATACCGCAAGAGCAACTTTGTTACCGACATTTAACAAAATTGCTAAACACAAGTTAATGCAACTTCCATAAGTGTTCAGAAAAGTCCCCTTTAACATTTGACTACTAGCGCTTTACTTTTGCGTTAAATTAGCAATTTGTAATGTTATATGTTTCAGAAACAAATTATCTGCTGTTTATTTGCTCTTTTATCAAGAAATGTGGGTAGAAGACTAAGCATTTCTGTCTGTTCAGTTGTTTGTGTATATGCGTAATATTATGCTTGCTGACATTTATATGTGGCATTTGTATTTGGCATTTCTATTAAAACAGTCTTTCTAAATTATTTCATTTAAAACAATACAAATGTGAGGAAAGGTAATTTGCTTCTTAACCACTTAACAACCAGATGACAGTCTATGCTGTCATGTAGCCAGGAGCCAGTAACAGAATAGACCATCTTGCAGTAACACCCTTGATGGTACTAGACTGACAGATTATCTATGAGCAGTACTCAAAGTGAGCATGCTCATATCCCTTTAAATCTTGTTCAGTTTACTATGCAACTTATAATAACTTATCCAGTCTCGCAAATTATTAAACACCCTGAATAAAAAACAACAGCACAAATATGCAAAACAGGTATTGTCTCAAGCACACCTGATTCAACTAAACAAGGGCTTCAATAGTTGCACCAGGTGTGCTTGAGCTGGATCACTTGAAATACCTGAACTGGCTAGGGTTTTGCTGAGTGTCATGTTTGACTGCATGTTAGAAATATGGCTAAGTCAGAAGAATTGTCCACAAATTTAAGAGAAGAGATCATCGTCTTTCACAAACAAGGAACAGGTTTAAAAAAAGATAGCGAAGGCACTGAAAATTCCTATTCAGACACCATCGGAAGCATAGTTTGCAAGTTCCAGGAACAGCCGTTACACTACCTGGACGGGACAGTAAAAGGAAGCTATCACTGGCTGCAACCAGATTTCTGAGAAGGCAGGTTCGAGTTACTGCAAAAGACCTGCAGCAAGACTTAGGGAGAGAACAGGCACTGAGGTTTCAGTGAGCACAGTAAGGCATGCACTAAAGTCAGAAGGTTTCCATGCCAGAACTCCAAGATATACACCACTACTGACCCAAAAGCACAAGAAACATTGGCTCCAATATGCTCAAAATCAAATAAATAAGCCACATAAATTTTGGGATTCTGTTTTGTGGAGCGATTAAACAAAACTGGAACTTTTTGGCCCAATGGATCAGCGGTATGTCTGGAGAAAAAAGAATGAACCATATGCTAAAAAGAAGACTCTGCCTACAGTTAAGCATGGTGGTGGTTTAATGATGCTGTGTGGCGGACATGGCATCAGTCCCTGGGATTCCCTGAACCCATATTAAGTTTGTATGAACAAACATGTATGCCACTGTTCAGGAACCGAGCGTGTGTGGTCCCCCCCTGTTATTGAATTAGAACACCGACCACCCCTGGCTGTTAACCGCAATTAAGGAGTACTTGAGTGCTTTCCCTGTGTGACCTACAGTTAAGCATGGTGGTGGTTTAATGATGCTGTGGGCAAACAAATGGCAACCATTTTGTCTCCCAAACGCGGGCAACGGTACATGGATGTCGACGGCGTGGAACTTTTTTCGGCTACACGACCACGCGAACACCCGGTAAACTGGTACCGCTGCCCATCCAACTTCCCGAACAGTTATACGAACAGCGTTCGGGAGACATAAACTACTGAACAAGGGAAACATTCGAACACTAACTGCCAGGGGGAGCTTTTGTCAGTGTTCGTGCGAGAACCTCCAAAAGATGACCGGTCATTGCCTGGTTTTCTCTGGAAGTGTTTTGGGGCATCGACTTGTGGCCGACCGTTCAAAACTTAATCTGAATGGCGTTCCCAAACCACTGAAGATATCTGAGTGATATTTCGTCAAAGTGTGCGATCAGATCCAAGCTATTCAGTGATGTGACTTCCGTGGGGTTCTGAAGTATTAAAATGTATTTTTGGGGTGTTTTAAAATAGTGTAGATTTTTCTGTACCTGAGAGATAATTAAGTTATAGGTTTTTTCACGCAATTATCTCTCGGTGGATCTTGGGAGTAGAAGCCCTGTATTTTTGTAGAGGAGACCCTATGTAGGGGTTTGTGCATAAAAGACATGTGTGGTCAGAATAAAATCTACAGACTCCCAGAACTGTGCGTCGTGCAGTTACTGTGGGAATGGGTTATATCTACTAACCAAGGCTTCAATTCCAGCTCTAGAGGATTACAGCGGAGATATTCAGTCTCAGCATTGCATCTCCACTACATGCTCTGGGACTGCTTTGCATCCTCTGGAACTGGAAACCTGCAGCGTGTGGAAGGCAAGATGGATTCATTAAAGTATCAGGAAATCCTAGGAGGAAACGTGGTGTGTAGAAATTATTTAATATAAAACTGATTTTTTTTTTATTCCCCATTTTTGTAAAATATTTTATTCCTATTAAATATTGCGCTATGTATTCATATAGGATGAAAGCTCCCCTTTAGAAATGATATATAACATGTATGGGTGCACTGAAACAGATGGGGGACATTGTGGTAGAATGAATGCAAGGCAGAAACACCAAAAAGGCCTTGGTCACAAACACGCTCAAGCTCAAAAAAATCTTTGTCTTTAAGGGGTTAAGTTTGTGTAAATTGAGCACAAGGATGGGTGACTGTTTATAAACATTTTGTTAATGGAGATGAATGGAATAAAAAGATTGCTTTGGTCTTCAATCAAATGTTTGATTGGGTTTTCATTGTGATCATAATACACTGCTCAAAAAAATAAAGGGCAACAACCCAGCAGCAAGACCGCTACCTCCACCTTTGTGCAAGGAGGAACAGGAGGAGCACTGCCAGAGCTCTGAAAAATGACCATGTGTCTGCTCAAACGGTCAGAAACAGACTCCATGAGGGTGATATGAGGGCCCGACGTCCACAGGTGGGGGTTGTGCTTACAGCCCAACACCGTGCAAGACGTTTGGCATTTGCCAGAGAACACTGAGATTGGCAAATTCGCAACTGGCGCCCTGTGCTCTTCACAAATGAAAGCAGGTTCGCACTGAGCACATGTGACAGACGTGACAGAGCCTGGAGACGCCGTGGAGAACGTTCTGCTGCCTGCAACATCCTCCAGCATGACCGGTTTGGCAGTGGGTCAGTAATGGTGAGGGGTGGCATTTCTTTGGGGGGCTGCACAGCCCTCCATATACTCACCAGAGGTTGCCTGACTGCCATTAGGTACCGAGATGAGATCCTCAGACCCCTTGTGAGACCATATGCTTGTGCGGTTGGCCCTGGGTTCCTCCTAATGCAAGACAATGCTAGATCTCATGTGGCTGGAGTGTGTCAGCAGTTCCTGCAAGACAAAGGTATTGATGCTATGGACTGGCCTGCCCATTACCCAGACCTGAATCCAATTGCGCACATCTGGGACATCATGTCTCGCTCCATCCACCGTCACGTTGCACCACACACTGTCCAGGAGTTGGCAGATGCTTTAGTCCACGTCTGGGAGGACATCCCTCAGGAGACCATCCGCCACCTCATCAGGAGCATGCACAGGCATTAGAGGGTGGTCATACAGGCACATGGAGACCACACACACTACTGAGCCTCATTTTGACTTGTTTAAGGACATTACATCAAAGTTGGATCAGCCTGTAGTGTGTTTTTCCACTTTAATTTTGAGTGTGACTCCAAATCCAGACCTCCATGGGTTGAAAAATTTGATTTCTATTTTTTTATTTTTGTGTGATTTTGTTGTCAGCACATTCAACTATGTAAAAAACAAAGTATTTCAGAAGAATATTTAATTCATTCAGATCTAGGATGTGATTTTTTTTTGTGTTCCCTTTATTTTTTGAGCAGTGTATATCATTTAATTACTTTATGTTAATAGCCAGATGTTTTATAGTAAAATGTTGCAATGGGTGGAGCGTCTCCCAGCACATCTTGTCACTGTCCATCAGCCATCGACCTTGAAGATTGGACACAGACATCATTTTATATCATGTGCAATAGATACATATAGCATCTCACTGTGCATGAGCTTCATCATCTTTGGAAGATCCCTGGTCCCATGGGAAGAGTGTACCTAAGCACACCTTAATGCAGTGACAAAATGCCCTTTCTGCCCCGTGTTTAGGTCTGTCTCGGCATTTATGTGTGAGTTGGGCTTAGCTTATTATCTTTCTGAAGAAAGTCTCTGTATACACCTAATTATCATTAGAGCAAAAATGTGTACTTTGTACCTCTTTTAGCAAAATTATTATTTATTAAACAAAGCTTTCTCTGAATGCCTAATTTAACGTACCTTGCACGTAAATGCGTATGACATACAGGAACAGTAGGTGAGGAGAGCCCTGCCCAAATGAGCTTACAATCTAAAGAACCTCTTAGAGTCCACTCCAATGTTCATTTGATACTAGAAACATTTACCCAACAAACTCATAAAAACCATAAAAACCCAGACCATATCGTATCTTGAAAGGCATTAGCTTCTTACAATGCTTCTTCCTGATTATTTGACGTGTAAGATTGTGCCTACATTTAAACAATTTAAAAATAGTTAATTATAACTCCTTATTGTGGCAGGTTTGGATTAGACTTGTATTCTTAAATATACTTCCATATCACCTTGGCTAAAATAATAGCGGCAATCAAGATATGGTATTGATTCAACAAAAAGTGAAGTGAAACTCCGTAAAAGACTTCTCCTATATGTTTTATTGAACCCGTCCTGAGCTCACATGGATTATTCTACCTGCTCTCTGTTCATCCTCTAACAAATTATGCTTCTCCATAACCTGTTACGTTGAAATGAAAATGGAACCCTTTCTCTCTTCCAGTTATCTGACCTTAAAGGTCCTATGCTACTTGCGCAATACAATATGTAATAGCAGATAATGAGTTGCTTGTTTGGAACTCCATCACAGATATATATATTTGAAGGTTTAAAGTACATTCAATTGTGTTTAAGCAATCTTAAGCATTCTTCAATACCTTAGGAACAAAATAGTAATAGGTAACAGCATATCATCTTGCACCCAGTCATGGGCATAACAAAGATGAGGGGCTAAGAAATACAATATAACACTGCGTAACATCATGCCATTGGGGATGATTTATTAAAGTGTTTCTGACACTTTTATGGTTTTCGGAGATATTTATTTTACTTCACTCATTAGTTTTTTTTTCCATCTGTTACTTTTTGCTTTCCAACCATCATGTTTGAATGTATACCTTTTTTTCTTGAAGCGATGGGTTTATCAGTCTTCCTGACAAAAAAAGGGTTCTGTTTCTCTTCTCTGTTTTCCACCACTCTTCATTTTGCAAACTTCTGAAATCTAAGTTTCTGTGAAAACTGGCAGATTTTACTATGAAGAAAACTGCCCCTGTTCAGATCAGTTTTAGAAAACTAAAAACTACAATCAAAACAATGACGGAATTTAACTGTCACTGTTGTGAACACTTTGGTAAATATCTCCTATTTACTCAGCCAAACTCATCCCAAAGATAATGTTTTGCATATGGCTTGATAGTGTGCATGGCTAGTAGTACATATGTGAATAACTCTTGGCACTGGAGATGTTATAGTTACCTTTGCCCAAGAACACAGCGTACAAATGCAATCATGTTTACAAGAAGGCATAACCCCTTATGTGTTGTCCCAGGACCAAGCAATAATACATCATTCAGTAAGAAAAGCAGTTTCCTCAATGGATTGAGAGCTTTCACCAGCTATTTTAAGTGTTTCCCCACTGGACAGAACCACAATTAGTTACTCTGTGTGAGTTTTTTTTTTTGGCATTTAACTTATTGTCCTTGGCTCTGTGTTTAAATTGAAAGGAAATAATTTTTTCCCCATTCCAGATTAGCATCTCTCGGAATATAATTGAGAGTGCATAGTAAAGGTAGGAAAACTGAAAGAGGAATGAATTGCTGTATGGTATTCTTCACTCAAAATACGCTGGGAATATAAACGATAATCAACAAGGTTTGGTCAAATGATAACTCAACTGGATCTATTCTGTATGTCTCCTGAGGGTTCTCTCAGTGTAGACTTGCTTGATAAGTAGTGTACTAGTATTTTGCATACTTAACAATTGTATCAATTCCTAGAGGACAGTTTCAAATTGAGGCCTGCAAACTAGAGCAGCCATATCCATTCAATGTTCCATATCTGAGTGACACAGAATGGAACAGAAATCGCCTTTAAGGATGCAAAGCCAATTGGATTTTAAACCAAACAAAATATAAGAGAAAATATGAAAATATGAGATGATTTTTTAGGACAGGATTGGTTTCTACTTAAGCCTATATATATGGTGATTTTTTTTTAATTAAAATGTGGCCATGCTTTTCTCATTAATGTGAGTTTTACTGCTGTTGGCTACATACAGCACATAACTGTGAGGCTCTATTATACAGTCATTCACACTGAACACTACTGTGCGCATCTACAATGTTACACATATTACTAGAGGCCACTAAAGCAGACACACACTTGTAATGTAACCATGCTTTTTTATCATAGAACCTATGCATCAGCCACAGTCAAAAAACATGAATGAGTTACTGAGACTTCTGTATCTAACATACTAGCCCTTAAAGGCACACTCCAAGCTTCAAAACAACTTTACCTTAATGAAGCAGTTTTGGTGTGCAGACCAGGGGAGGAACTAATGTATAGAGGGCCTTCTAAAAATATATTTGGACTACACTCTAGCACAAGGGTGGCTAAACGGTAAATCTTCAACTGTCCTGCAACCACCACAATGTTTTGCCAGCTAGAGATCTACCATTTGCCCATCCTTGCATGATTGTATGTGTGAGCAGTGTTAGTGTGTTTGAATGTAAGCATGATCATCCATAGACAGAGCCAATTACCTGCATTCTATCTGGGGATTGACACTTCTTGATAATTCCTCAGATTCTTTAAAACAGATTGTAATGCAGTTTCATTTGACTTTAAGAAACTGAAATATTGTCCAATACTGATCTAAATATCCCATAAATTGTACTAAGCAGAGATTATGTTACATAAGGCATTAAAAGGGTTATCCCTCATCTTGGAGTCTCCCTTTAAAATACATACAGCATATCTATTTAAGATTAATATACATTACTAAACCAGTTTACCCAGATTGAAATGGAGACTGGTTATTTGAAATATACGTTTACAGAATACTATACAAAAGATGTATCTCCTCAGTAATGGTCACACAACTCTATGAGCACATTATGGACACACAGGGGAGCCTATCTAAATTCAGAGACTAACGGAATGACTCAGGTTTTAACATACGCACAAGAAATCTAGCACACACTGGTTCTGTCTTCTCTCACTGGGGGTCACAAAATAAGAAATTCTTGTGTTATTTTATGCAACCAATCCATCAAGCACTGAAGCGTTTTAGACATTTTGATGAATAAGCTAAGCAGAATAACAAATCAGGCAAAATGTCTTATTTCTCTCGTGTAAATCTCTTTTGATGAAAAGACCTGCTGAATGAGGAGCTGTTGGGCATAAGGTTTTTTTTTTTCTACATTTTTCCAGAATGCATTGAAAAGTATCACTGGCTGAAATGCATGTTGTTAAATTGCTCTTAATGTTCATTTGCAACTCTTTCCATGTTGTGGCAAGCAAAGTTACGCTTGTGTTTCTTGTCTCTTCCAGTCACTGATTACTTTGTTTCTCTCTTTACAGAAGGTCCGTTACTTTCCTTGGTGACAAAATCCTGTTGGGATTCTCTCACAGACCTCGCTTTCTTTACTTAAAACATGCAGAAAGGCCTACATAAAGTCTTTTTAAAGTTTGCTTTAATGTTTGTCAGGACTATGGAATGAGTTACATCATCTGCTTCAGAATGACTCCCTTATCGGGGGTCAGTCTATCACTGTACTTAAATTCTTCACGCCCCACATGTACAGTGTGTATGAGAAAATGTCAGTGCTTCACAGCAAACGACTCACCGTATCAATCTTAAAATGCGTTTGTTATGAACATTGTGCCACTTTACAAGCAACTATATTGTGTATATATATATATACACTGTGCTAACCATATTTCTACCAAATATACAGTTTGAAAGTAATTCCCATTTTTATTTATTATTTTGCCAGAGGCTTAGCATTATGTACTACAAATATGGAGTCTTCAAATATGGGGTCTTTAAATATGGGGTCTACTGTCTGAATAGGCACCCTTACTTCATATGAAGCATTGGTATCCCAGAATAGCTCCCGTTCAACTGCATTCTGTAACCATCTCCATCTCTGAGATGCTACAGACATCATGTAGGAAAATAACAGCTGAATGCACAGTCACCCCATGCACCTTTGATAACCACACTGGAATAGAAACCAGGGCCATTTTTGGGACTGCACTCCCTTGGTCATCCTTGCCTGCAAGCTCTAGTCTGTTGCTGACACACTTTGTTTATTTGTGCTCAGCCTGCCCTCTACATGTAAGTCGTGGCACACTGACTTTTTCCCTACTGTGACTGTATGTGTGGTTCTGTGTCAGTGTGTGACTGTATGTGTGAGTCTGTATGACTGGGTGACTGTATGTTTTGGTCTGTATGTGTGAGTCTGTATGAGTGGGTGCCTGTTTGTGTGGGTCTGTATCAGTGTGTGACTGTATGTTTGATCTGTATGCAGCACTATATTTAGCACAAGGCTGACAATGCATTTGCCTTGGGCGGCACTTTCAAGGGGGTGGCTTGCCAGCCTCTTGTTGTGGAGTGCCCAGGAGCTGGCCGCCTGGCCACCTCAGGACCCCCCTCAGGCTGGCATGCATTGATGCAGGAGCCAGAATATGATGTTACTCCGGCCCCGGCATCATTGAAGGGCGCACAAGGGAGCTGAGCAGGAGGATCAAAGCTCCCTTGCCGCCCATCTCCACCGTTCACCTGCCTGTCTGCCCGTCTGTGCCTGCCGAGCCAGCCCACATGTGCCTGCTGAGCCAGCCCCACTGGCGCCCAGGGAAGAATACACTCCAGCACAAAAAGTAATGTGAGTAAAAAAAAAAAAAATTGAGTATGTTTTAGTGAGTATGTGAGTGAGTGTGTTAGTGAGTGTTGGTGTGTCTGTTAGTGTTTCTGTTAGTGAGAGTGTGTGTGTCTCTTAGTGAGTGTATGTGTTTGACAGATACACACACTGACAAACACATATACACTCTCACTGACAGTGTGTGTATGCATGTGTCAGTATGTGTATGTGTGTTTGTTGGTGTATATATGCATGTTTCAGCGTGTCTCTCACCGTATGTATGCATGTTTTAGCGTGTCTGATAGTGTATGTATGCGCATTTCAGCTTGTCTGTCAGCATATGTCTGCATGTATCAGCATGCCTGTCAGTGTGTGTATGCATGACTGTCAGTGAATGTGTATGTCTGCGAGTATGTGTCTGTCAGCTAGTTGTATGTGTGTCTGTCAGTGAATGTATTTCTGACACTGACTGTATATATGTCTGTCAGTGAGTGTTTATGTGTGTTTGTTAGTGAGAGTGTATATGTGTTTGTCCGTGAGTGTGTATGTGTGTCTGTCAATATGTGTGTATTTGTCACTGAGAGTGTGTGTCTGTCAGAGTGTGTATGCGTGTCTGCCAGTGTATGTATGCATCTTTCAGCGTGTCTGTAGAGTGCTTGTATGCGTGTCTGTCACTGAGAGTGTATATCTGTCAGTGAATGTGCATGTCTGTCAGTGAATGTGTGTGTCTGACACTGAGTGTATAAATGTCTATCAATGAGTATGTATGTATGTTTGGCAGTGTGTATCTGTCAGTGAGTATATGTGTGTCTCAGTGTGTGTGTTTCTGACACTGAGGGAGTGCTTGTCTGTCAATAAGGGTGTATGCCTTTCTGTCAGTGACTGTATATGTGTCTGTTGGTGAATGCATGTCTGTCAGTTAGTGTATATGTGTGTCTGTCGGTGAATGTGAGTGTGTGTGTTTGTAACTGTGAATGAGTGAGTGTGTATGTCTGTGAGTGTGTATGTCTTTGAATGTGTTTCAGTTAAAGTGTGTGTTGGTGAAACAGTGTGTGTGACAATGATTGTGTATCTGTAAGTGAGTGTACGTCAGTGCATGCATCAGTGAGGGTTTGTGTCTGTCAGGAGGAGAAATTTGGAGTTGGGGTTGCCAGGGTTTTGTCATGCCTAGGGCAGCACAAAACCAGAATACATCACTGTCTGTATGACTGGATGACTGTATGTTTTGGTCTGTATGATTGTGTGCCTGTATCTGTGAGTCTGTATGAGTGGGGGTATTTCTGCATGTATGGTGGCTATATATGTGAGTAAGAGTTTATTTAAACACCTGATCCTTTTGGTTCCCCCGACAAGCTCATATACTAAACAATATTTCGGTGATTATATGGACTATATCTTTAAATCTATACATTTGCCGGCACAGTGTAAGCGTAGGTGAATACTTACCTGTGTGACTGTTTTATCCATGAACTTTGTGCACAACAGTTTTACGTTAAAGCTCAGTAAATGTATTTTTGTGAATCAAATATATAGCATTCTTTCCCTGGTGTCTAGTGTAGAAACAAAGCAATTTCTGACTTTTCTGGCAGCCAGGAAATATTCAGTTCTCACTTCACTTGCTGTGTAATGAGTCAAAGTGACAGTAATGACATATGACATTATATCCCATGACTCAGTTACATCCATACAATTAAAAACTGCAAAGAAGCACTGAAGCTGTTTCTGCCACGAGAAGGTGAGGGTCAGCTCACCAATGTGGTAGTCTGGGAAATAAAGGTGTTTTGATCTTCCCAACTTGTTCATAGCTTCTATAAATGACTCAATGGGATCTGGTTCCCTAGACTAACATGCAGACTCTTAGCCAATACTTGATAAGACATATTAACTCCATTTTCTATATTTTTATGTCGTATAATTGTCACAGGAATGTTGCCAAAATTCGTGAGAATTGCCCAAATGGTCAAAAATGTTCTTCATGCTTTGCAGTGATCACCTTATGTAGGTTAACAAAATAATAATCCATCATGAAGCAGATTCATTCTATTACAAGTATTATATCTAACAAAACAATATAACCTGATATGCACAATGGTGTTACTATATGATTCAACAATCTACTAATTCCAGACACATTGTAACATTGAATGCCATTTTCTCGCACCCTGTGATATGTTTAATGATACAATATATATATATATATATATATATATATATATGCCACATTGATTTTTCTTTGTCATTTTGTTTTATTTTTAATTATTTATTTCAATTTGATCTTATCTTTTCTTATTACAATTTTTTAGGTCTGATAAAATGTAAAATCCCATACACTTTGATTTGTAAAAAAAGAAAAAGCACTACCTTGACTTAAGTTCGGAATACTCTAAACTCCTTTCTAAAATAGTTTTTCTAATATAAGTGAACTACTGGCAGCTCTGCTTATGTCACTGGTGACCTTACTGTCTTACTGTCATACTGTCATACTGTCAGCCATATCCAAGATGGAAGAGAGAAAAAGGTTCAGGCACTCCAAGGTATCAAAAAGGCAAATTTAATAGAACCCAAATGTCCTTGCATGTAACATTATATATGTGTAGAAGCATGTATCCAGTGTATATTTGTGTCAGTGCATGTATACTGAGTGTGTAGTATCGCGTCATTGTATCTATACTGTCTGAATAAGTATTTGTATACTGTGTCTGAATGTGTGTGTGTGCACAGCAGAGTGTATGCTTTTCCCTAGTGTATGTATAGCGATGTGTGCGTACTGTGTCTGAATGTTTGTGTCAGTATGTGTATGTGTGTGGAGTGTGTTTGTCGTTGTGTGTATACTGTGTCATTCTGTGTGTTAATATTTGTGTATAGCATTGTGTTATGTATAATGGAGGTGGATATTATGGCTCCATTTCTCTCACCACTCTCCCAGAGTCTCGTCAGAGACAAATACCGACCTTGGCATTGCCGGTATTTTTGCAGTCAACCCTACTCCCAAGTTAGCATGTAGTACAATAAACATATTGTGTGAATTATGGCAATTTATTATGCTGTTTCCATTAACCACTTGAAAGGTGTCACTTCGTATCTGCCAAATACAAAAGTAAAATGGATTTCAATAAAATATCTGTCACTTAAGATTCTTTCAACATTTCACTATATATTGTTTTGTTCCATGTTTTTTTTTTTTTAAAGCTTTGGTTTTAATGTATGCATGTATATACACATACATACATATTCTCATACACACACTACATAAAAGACAATAACTGCACACCTACAGAGGTAAAATTGCAGTTAAAGAGACACAACCTCTTGTATTTATGGTGTCAGAAGTGCCCTGGTAGTTATCAGTGTAATTTGTCAAGCTGCTTTAGAAAAGTTTGACAACTTGGATTTTGAAGGACATCCAGACCTGCATCCCCTGCTTCTGGATACTCCTTGCAGGAAAATCCAGTTAGGTCCATTGAGCTAAGCTTTGGCCTCATCCTGTATTCACTGGGGCAAAGTACCACTAATAGAAAGATTCCCAAAGTTCTAGAAATGTAGCAGTCACCATGGAAAATAATGGGTTTTTTTTTTGCTGTTTTGTTTTTTGGAGATTGTTACTCCATGGAGATTTTTTCTTGTTGTTTTTTTTTTTTTTTTTTTTAATGGAGATTGTTACTCCATGGAAATTGCTAGTAACCTTTTCTTAAATCACCTTACCTATACTGTATTTGCATTTTCTTGAACTTTACATAGACATAGGCTAAATAAAAGGATTCAAATAACCCCTTAAGGACAGAGGCAATTGTACAAGTTCTGAACCAAAACAAAACCTGAGATTTGATCTGAATGTCTGTTCAATCATAATTCACTTGTTTTCATATTAAGTGCTCCTACAGTTATATATCGTTTTCTTCAGGAGAAACAGGGATTTCATTTCACATCAAATATTTATATATGAAGCTTTAAATGAGTAAAATATAAAAGCGTAAGAAAGTTGCTGTTTAGTGAATGAATGAGTGCACTGGATTTTGTGTATAGTGTAGAATGGATTTTATACACAAACACACACACACATATATAATTTAATTCTTAGTGTATATTTAAGTTTTATTTTTACATAATTATTTTATTTTATTAATTATATGTTTTGGAATCTGCCTGACAACCCAAGCAGTCCCCTGCAGTCAATCTGTCAATCACATGACTCGGATTGGCGGAATTGGATGCAGGGGAACTGCCTCGGTTATCATGCAGTCCCTCTGATTGGATCCGGCGAAGAGAGTGAGTGTTTGAGGGACCTAACTGCATTAGGATGGCATAGCAGGTCCTAACACAAGGAAAGAGTTAACATGTTTCAGTTTACTTTTGAGCCTGACTTGTGAGCAAATTTTAATTAAGATTCCTATTATTGATCTACTTTTACAACAAACTGACTCTATTTTATGCACTTTCTAATTACTTTTAGGAATCCATTTCACTTCTCAAGTATTGACTTTTTTAAGGGCGATTTCCTAAAGTTTCTAATCAATCGTGGCTGCAAGGGATCTCCTGCATGAGCATGTGAGCTTTTTACCTCATTTCACCCTAGCAGCCATCGTTGAAACACTAATACATTGATTTAAGTTTATATACTCTTCCACTTTTAGTCTCACCTCATTGCCCTGTTTTTAGATTATATGGACTATTAGCGCTCAGTAAATTAATGACTGGCTCCTGCAAGCTGCAAAAAGGATAGATTTTGGACAAAACTGTGTACAAAGAAGAATATATCCCCATACATAACAGCTAATTATGCTGAGATACAAATGTCTTACCACTGGATGAATCAACAGATGGGTACTTGGGATTACGAAGGAGACAACTGCATGAAGAATCAATGAATGCATTTTAAAATAATAGGTCTGTTCCATCTGGTTGGGGTTTGTTACAGAATGTTCCTCAAAGAACACCTGGCACAGTGTATTAGCTAGGTCGCATCTGAAAACTATGGTGCTCAGAAGCATCTGCTTTATTCTTGCAAACAAAACTATTTACGGTTTTGTTTAAAGATGGAAAATTAACTGCACTGGATTTTCAGAATTTATATTAACATAAACTCTGTAATTTATTGCTAAAAATGTTGAGTTGTTGGAAAGATTTTTATGTGACATACTGAATAACATATTGCCTAAATAAACACATATTGTGTGTGCAGACCAGAATTGGTTAGAATGTTACTGTGCTTGCTGCCTTGTTACTTAACCATGTTCCAATCCATATATCTAATTTTCAGAAATCCATGATTAATCATTTCTAAATGCAGTTAGGGTGTTGATTCCAGCCCTCTGGAAACAGACTATGGCCCTTAACATGGCTGGGATAAGAGCCCATTTAGCCTTGTGCTTACAATTACGATGGGCCTCATTACAGAATTGTATTGACAGAAAACAGTAAAACGGTCATACCTCCCAAGCATCATGTGTCCGGTGGCAGTATTGCCAAATGGAAACTCACAATATGCAGCTATTAGAAAACATACCCTACGCTAATCTTATGTGTTTTCCTTTGCCTTTGGTTACTCATTTATTTGTAGTTGACTCAATCCTCATTTACTAAGCAGCTTGCACATGTTTTCCTTGCTCTGTATTTTGTATTCTTTTAGAAACATGACTAATATATATATAAGTAAAGATTGTCAGAAAAGAGAATGTTACTATGAGGTAAAAGGTCTTTAATCCCTTAACGACGAGTGTCACTCAGGGGATTGCCATAACGACGAGTGACGGAGCTTGTCCGTCACCCGTTAAAATTAACCCCGGATTGCCGCTATTGCATCGATCGCGGGGTTAATGGTGCTCCAGTCTGCCTCTGTATTAGAGGCAGACCGGGAGCACCCGATAGTGCTGCCCCAGCACATGAGCTCGCTCTGACAGCATGTCAGAGCGAGCACATGTGCTTAGTATACTTACCTTCCGCCTCCCTGCATTTCCTGGTTCTGTGTGAAGTGCAGGGAGCTGGAACAGTGCTGATCCTGCCCCCTGTTAAAAAAATAAAAATAACGTTTATTTAAAATCCCACCTCCCCTTTACTCATTTTAATTAAAAATTAACCCCTTCCCTGCCAATTGATCACTGACTACAGTGATCAATTGGCAGGGATTACATTTTACTGTCATCTGATTTTTTTTTTTAACCCCTGAGGATTAATTATTATTTTTTTTAACCCTCAGGGGTTAAATTTATTTAATTAATTAATTTAAATATTTTTAAATTATATATTTAGCTAGCTGGGGTGTGTGGAAGTTAATGGGGAATTGGGGGATTTGGTGTTAGGCTAACTAGGGGTTAAGGTTAAAAAAGTTTTAAAATAAACTTTAAAAAGTTAAAAATTTAAGCTAAAAGAAAGTTTTAATAACGTTTAAGTAAAAAATAAAAAAACACCCCCCTTTACCCAGTCCAAATAAAAATTAACCCCTTCCCTGCCAGTCGATCACTGCCTACAGTGATCAAAATACAGATCACAGTATTATACTGTGATCTAATTTTTTTTTAACCCCTGAGGATTAATTTTTATTTATTTTTTAACCCTCAGGGGTTCAATTTATTTAATTAATTAATTTAAATATTTTATAATTATATATTTTGCTAGCTGGGGTGGGTGGGAGTTATAGGGAAATGGTGAATTTACTGTTAGTGCTGCTTACTGCTAGTTAGGGGTTAACGGTAAAAAAAAAAAGCTTAGAAAAATGTTAAATCTGTAAAAAAAAAGTTTTAAGAAAGTTTAGGAAAGTTTAAAAAACATTAATAAGCAAAACAAAAGTTTAAAAACTAGTTTTTAAAAGTAAAAAAGTGTAAAAAAGTAAAATTACATTGAAAAACACTCATTACCACTACACCTGGAACAAACTAGAGTAAAAATGATCCCATGCTAAGGTTCAAAATATGCTTTTTGAATTACCCCAGGGTGTATTCTTTAATAAATAGTATGTGTTTGTGGGGAAGTTTCAATAACCAACCGTCTAAACTACTCCAAATTGGAACATGGACACAGCGTAAAACTTCAAAGTTAGAAAAAAACTGAATGGCTGCGTCTCAAATGCGCCCCTTCAACATCCACATATACCTGGCAAAGGTACATACGGTGGTATTGCTGTACTCAGACGACATAGCTGAGCAACATATGAAGTATTATACAGTCATAGCACACATAAGGTTTGCAAAATATACTGTGCAAACTCACTTTGTGTGTCAAAAAGGCAGATAAAACACTTATTACCACTACACTTGGTACAAGCTAGCGGAAAAATGATCTCACGCTAAGGTTCAAAATATACCTTTTGAAATACCCTGGGGTGTCTACTTTAAGAAATGGTAAGCCTTTATGGGGTAATTTGAATTTAAACCCTGCTAAGATGCTTGGAAATTGCACATAGGCCCAGTGTCAAAATTCAAAGTTCGGTAAAAACTGATATGGCTTGGTCTATGGCAAAGTAGCTTCACAAAATAGTGCCAAAGACATTCACTGTGGGTGTCTTTTTACTCAGAAGACTTAGCCGAGCATAATTTGGGGGTTTGAACTTAGTGGCACATGTGAAATATACAAAATGCCCAGCAAAAATGCAATCCATAAAAAAAATGTAAAAAACGCACAAATTTTTTTTTTAGCATATATTGGTGAAAAAATGGGGGCATGTTAAGGCACAATATGCACCTTATGTGAATACTGAAAAGAACAGGCCTCCTATATGGCACTGTAACTTCACGAAATAGTGACAAAGACATACAATGGGGGTGTCATTTTACTCAGCAGATGTAACTGAACACAAAATAAAACTTTGTACAGGAATAGCTGCACACCAACTTTACAAAATACACATGAGAATTTCTTTGTTATAAGTTCGTGTGCCAAAAACAAAAAAAGTATCAGGGGGTGGAGAAGGGCGTGTTGAGAAGACCCTCTCACCATTGGACTTGAGATATGTAACCTTTTATTTTACAGGAAAAAAGGGACCCTATAATCTAAATACAGTTTATAACACTCCAGTATTGTAAACAAATTATATATTTATACTATTGCAGTGTTCCTTTAAATATCTGCAGAAAAATTGTGATAAAATAAATGGAATTCAAAATGAACAATTTTCTTTTTCATCTTCTCTTGACAATACTTTCTCCCTAAAAGACAACATATGCTGTGTGACAGACAAGGTTTGTGTGGGACACAAAAAAATTAGATATATCATTTAATTAATTCATCGGTGAAAAACTTGTACACGTTAAATTCTTGCCATGTCCTAGGTGTTTCCTGGCCAGAGAGACCTTTAATAGATATTAATAACAAAAAGATCATTGGTTAATGCAGGGTTTGGAAAGTGGTCTGGGTGGGTTCTTTCTGTGACATCACCTGCCAAAACTAGATGGGAGGCTGCAAAATATTACATGGAGAAATGGGATGTTAACTCCTTCACTACCAAGCACTTACCTTTGCAAAAATATTAGCATAACATTTATTTGAAACACAGCTACAACATATGTATGATAAAATAGCTACTTTGTATATAGAACATTAACATTATATTAATTTACATAATCTTTATTTTTCATATATTTGCTCATCTTTTATAGAAATATTGAGGGAATGAAAACGTTTAAATCATATTCATTATCCTTTATCTTGCAATTTTTCACACAGGGTCTGAAATATTAGTAAAAAGGCAAAAATAAATATACGAGATAAATAAAAGTAGCTTAATAAAATGGTGAAGTAACACAGTGTAAAGAATGGCATAATGCCAACATACACTAAATGCAGTGAAAACATATATTTTGAAAACAATAGCTAGTTATGATTGTAGGAATGGTATGATATTTGAAGCTTCCTTTAATGACTTCTAATGTGCAATAAATCTCAGCCTCCCCCTATTCATTTCAAAAAATAAATAGGTGCACTGGGTTCGTGGCAAATAAATTCATTCCAATGTAGCATCCACGAGTTGCTAATCATTCCTAGAGTATAAACGAAAGTAAGTGAAGCTTTATGGACTAAATTTCATTTCACAATGAAAATGAAAGTAATACCGTATATACACATTCATGAAAAAAGCAGACATTTGCTTTCCCCGTATTGCTTAGTCTGTAACATTTTTTTCTGAAATGTTACCTATTAATTCAATTCAGCTCTACATATCTACATAAGACTCTCTCTGGTAAACTTACATTCAGTAACATTTATAATGGGACACAGTTTAAAATGCTTATTGTTTTATTGCACAGTTTGCTTTGTGTTTAGAGTTTTTCCCCTAGTAAATGTACACAAGAAAAGGGACATACATGTTACATTACTCCACTGAAAAAAATATTTTTTTACAAATAAAAAAAATACTAAGTTGTTTTATGATATTGTTTTCATGTTTTACCAGGATCCTAAATCCTTGTTAGAAGGAAAACCATCTTAAAGGGACACTATAGGCAGCCAGACCACTTCAGCTCATTGAAGGGATCTGGGTGTAGGGACCCTCTCCCCTTAAACCTGCAATGTTAATTATTGCAGTTTCTGATAAACTGCAATAATTACACGGCAAGGTTAAGACTGCCTCTAGTGGCTGTGAATCAGACAGTCACTAAAGGCACTTCCTGCTTTCTAGGTGACTTTTGGCATCTGATGCTGGACATCTTCACGCTTTGCAAAACCCCATAGAAACGCATTGCAGCAATGCTTTCCTGTGGGGTCGGCCTAATATGCTTGCGACGCATGTGCAATAGCACCACATGTTGGAGGAGGTCGAGTACCAGTGCAGAGTGAGATCGTGGGAGGAAGTGTGTGTGGGGGGGTGGGTGGGTGGTAAGCTAAGGGAAGTATAGTTCTTGGAATACAGATTTGTAATCCTAGCTCTAAAGTATCCCTTTTATTAAGGAGTACAATGCAAAAACAATGTAAAACTATTGAACGCTGAACAACTCTCCTCCCTAAAACAAGTAAATGCACTGCAAAATATTTGTTTCTAATATACAATACTTATTTAGCCCTTTGTGGATCAAATCTAGAAGAATTCCACCACAACAATCTATTGTGATTTTAAAGACCCACTATCAAAATGCAGTGTTCCACTTATTCAGCAAAATCATAGATGTTCAGAACTGCTCATGGTATTCCATGCCCAGGAGCCAGATTTTGAGGAAAGCATCAACTGTTCTTGGTCCTTAGGGGTTAATGTATTAATAACATTTTGAGTTTTGTAAACAAGGCACAGCTTACCTAAAAAAAAACATTTTACCAAATAAACATTTGTGTTTATCTCTTTATCTTTTCAAAGAGCCTACAAACTGCGATCTCAGTGTAATAAATAATGGTAAAGTACTTAAACCATTTTGCTAAAACCTTTAATTCAAAACATGTAATGAGAATAGGTTTTACTCACCTATTGGCATAGCTAGAAAGAATGGGAGCCAGCACAACACAAAACATCCTACTACTATTCCCAATGTCTTCGCTGCTTTCTTTTCCCTGGAAAACTTGAGAAGCCTCACCGAGAAATGAGTCTTGTGCTTTGAGCTAGGTGTACAATTGATGCTTTCTGGGGTGCTTTTTCTATGGATGCGCAAAGTCACTTCCTCAGAGTCTGACTTATCAAACTTCATCCCACGGGTTAAGACTTTGCCCTCTCGTTTGGCCACAATATAGACTCGAAAGTACATCACCAGGGTGATAGTCAGAGGCAAATAAAAGGATCCAAAAGCTGAGAAGATCACATACCCTGGCTCTTCTGTTATCTCACAGATTGTTTCATCTTCTGGTGCTGGTTCCTTCCAGCCAAACAGAGGTCCAACTGAGATGACTAGGGATAAAACCCAAATGCAAAGCAGAGAAAGAATTCCTCTCCTTTCAGTCATAATGCTTGGGTACCTTAGAGGGTAACTAACCCCTATGTACCGATCAATAGATATGGCACAAAGGCTCATTATGGAAGCTGTGCAACAAAGAACATCCACAGCTGCCCAGATGTTGCAGAAGATGCGACCAAAGAGCCAATATCCTTGTATCTCAAAGGTAGCTGAAAAGGGAAGCACCATGGACATTAAGAGTAAGTCAGCCACGGCCAGGTTGGCAATAAAATAATGTGTGACAGTCTGCAGATGTCGATGGCAGGCTACAGACAGAATTACCAAAATATTCCCCAGAACTCCAAATATTATGAAACCTCCAAAGATAACCCCGACCACAACTGCTTTGGAAATATTAATTGTGGCCACATGATGTGTGCAATTTAGGCATAGAGGCACACTTTCTACTGTGTTATTCTGGTTTACAAGGACCATAGTGATATAGGTATTAGAAATGTTGCTTCAGACGTCTTTTCATTTGACGTTTGTCATATCACATCCTGTGGAATTTTTCAGAATGTGTTAGCTTTCACTATAAAATATATCCAAGTTATTATTATGCAAATCCAGTGCAATGTTTAAAGTCTATTGTTTGTATTGTTTTAAAATGGTTATTTAGTTATTTTTCAATCCTATTCTGGACAATTCTCAATTTATTGGTTGAATCACAAATTTTTGGCTTGATCTCAAGCTTTTACAACGAGACTATAGACGGTTACTGTAGCAATCTTAATTATTCTTACAACTTGCCAACAGTCTTGCTGTTGTAGTCTTCTTTTTGTATTTTTCTAGAACATTTTGTCTGCAGTAAAACACCATCATTGTAATAGGAAGCTGGTGCAGGTTCTCCTTTGCAATGTGTTGTTCTTGATTTTGGGTGGTCATGGAAAGTGCTTTTATATTTTAGTGGCACATTTGTAAAATCTGGAAACCATCATCTAGATGGAATATCCTGGCCTTCATCATAAAATGCAGCAGCCGTCCATTTTTCAGAGCTGAACAAGGGTGCAACTTATGATTAGGATAACATCGTCTTCTCATGTTTTTTTATTCGACTCCCACTGGAAAAAAAAAAGTAGAAAAAAATACATAAACAATCTTAAATAAATCTAATTTTCCATAGAATTCAATGATCACAATATATATCTTTAACCCCTTAAGGACACATGACGGAAATATTCCGTCATGATTCCCTTTTATTCCAGAAGTTGTGCCCTGAAGGGGTTAAAAGGAGCACCGTAACGAAACATTTTACTGTAGTGGTTTTGGTGCACAGATGCTGTCACATTTTTTTCAGACTTTAAAATACCTTCTTAAAACCTTAAAACCTGTATATTCACTGAGGTATATGGCTCTGAGCAAGTGCCAGTAAGGGACATAACAAGTAGCCTTCTATGATTCTAGCAGCCACCCCCTTTTTTCAAATGCCTGTTAAGAACAAGCAGCTTTGCATTATACAATTCAATTCAACTCTGAGAAATGGCAACGTTTACATTTTGATGAGAACATGCCTCTAGTAGCGATCAGGCAGACAGCAACTACACTAGCTTCCTCTTTCAGATCCTTCAATTTTCTGAAATTTTAGCATTCAGCCTAATCACATGATGACGCTGTGCTGGTATAATGCTCCTCACAGAGAAGCACTGGATTCAATGCTTCTCTATGAGAAACAATAGAGTGGTGGAACATATTAATTACTGTTCAAGCTCTGTATATCCTCTTAGTAACCTAAATTGATAAATTGATGGAACATATCGATATATAGTGTTTGAGTGTTCCTTTAAAGAATTTGACGTAACATTCTCAATACATGAACCTTTTTTTCCTGAAATCTATAATAATTTGCAAATGTTTGACATGTGGAATATAAATCATAAAAAGTTAAAACACATAACTCCTCGTCTTTCTAATGCGTCTCCAAACTAAATTAACTTGAATGAAAATAATGAAATGCAAATCTCTTTTTAATTTTAGTTCCTAATTCTAACTGTATTCATAAGTATATGTTAACATTAATTCAAGATAATACCCCAAGGATCGCTTCATAAAAAGTGATAAACTCTGCAGTACTTTCTATTTATTTACTGAAAGCTTGCCTGGGAATGTAATTTGCCAATCTGTCTTCATATGAAGTGATTTAATTATTAAAAAACTGTTTTGCTCATTATGTGTTGATTAATTAGGAAATAATCATTAGATAAACAGACACACGTAATTAGTGACTATGTCTAAACATACAGCTGAACACAAATATTTATGGGGTTATTCAATAGAGTCTGAATCTAGGACTGCAAAATCCAGACATTGTTCACACTATTTAACAATGTCCGGAATTTGCAATGGACCTTAAAGGGAAACTATAGTGCTATGAAATCAAAGTGGTTTTCCTGGCAATAAAGAAGTTATTGCCTGGATGTTGGGCAAAAGTAACATCCCCAGGACATACTTGGAAACCAGAGTAATCTGAACGTACCTTTCCTGGTTAAACGCTTTGTTAATATTATTATTTCCAGCACTAGGGAAGCTACCCAATGCCCTTCACAAATATTGTTACTCAGGGCACCAAATATGTGGCTGAGAACATGTTTATGAGAATAAGAGATCCTTTCTACAGTTGTCAGTAAAATGTAGCCATTAAGTAAGAACATTTCTGACAGCCAGTAGACGAGCATTGCTCAAAAATACTGACAGATTTCCTCGATCAACACGTGAGTATAATGTTTGCACACCACTCACGTCCCATTTCAATTTCTGTACAAGTTCTTCGTGCCACAAATTGTCTCTCCCAGTGGTGTATAAGAAAACAGAGCTTAAAAAAGGTCAACTAATGGTCACTGTCAGAAACAAATAGAATTCAGAAAGCAAAATTATTTTTAGAGAAATGAACATGAGTAACGGGGTCAGAAAAAGCAATCAATGTCAACTAAGCTTCAGTGTACCTGCAGACAGGAACAAAGGATCCAAAATCACAAAAAAACATTTAATCCTCCGTCATAGTCGGCAGAGAAATATACAGTCCGATATAGAAGACAAATATTTTACACCAGTGGTTTGTGTCTTTATGTCAGGGATTTTCCTCAATCCAGTGATTTGTACAGATTACATACATGGTGTATTAAAA
The DNA here is from genome assembly GCA_933207985.1 of Pelobates cultripes. Classification (NCBI taxonomy): domain Eukaryota; kingdom Metazoa; phylum Chordata; class Amphibia; order Anura; family Pelobatidae; genus Pelobates; species Pelobates cultripes. Next base: position 107,575,027 of record OW240914.1, read on the forward strand.
AGCAATGCAGAAAAAAAAAACTAAAGAAAATTATAATAATGCCTTCCGATCTAATTAAGCTACACAAGATAGAGAATCTAACCACAGCTTCAAATGGATAGTTTTTCTCATCAGGAAGTGACTCCACCAATCATGAGTCTTTCATTCTTGTTTATGGGGTCTGAACTTAACCCATATATTACGGCCCAGTAGAGGTTTATGGGATAAATAGTTCATCACACATGGTGAGTGGAAGTGATCTATAAAGTGGTATCTGCCGTACTGTCCCGTTTTAAACCACTATCAGGACAGAAAGTAGGAGCACGTTGTTATGGTGCTTAGACTACCCATTTATCATTACAAAATGGGGAGAACTGAGACATAGCAAATTGCAACCATATTCACTGATTTTATAACGTTTAGAGGAAAACTGACTTTTCCAAGTATTTTGAAAATATGTATTTCTGCGGTGTAAAAAATAAAAATTTTATGCAGAAAGCTCTTTATTCTGCATCTGGGCAGTCCTTTGCACCTGGAATGCAGCATATAGAAAGCACACAAAGAAGTTGGGAAATTGAAAAATATTCATTCATTTGTTCTGTGATGACATTAAACTCGTTCAAGGCCTCTCAGTCAGAGAAGAATTGAATTCAATGCTTCTCTACGAGAAGCATTTGATTTGTGAATTGAGACCAAAGCCGTACATACACTGTGTCTCAAATGGTTGTATGAGCAAATGAATGGACTGGATACAAGTCATAACTTATGACTTCATCAGAGGTGGAGTGACTTCCCCCTCCCCCCAAAAAATACCACCAACAAAAAACAAAGAGGACTACTAATCTAATTACATTAGTACATAATATATTTAAAACATATTTTTTAGTTTTAAATGAACCTTATAGTGTCAGGAATACAATATACTATAGTTCTAAAATAACAGTTTAGGTCTCCAGCCCCATCTGTGAAAAGCGTTACTCACCCTTTTCCCCATCAGCGGATCTCCTCGTGGCTAGCTCTGCATCCACTTCGTACCCTTGACTGAGATCATCAAACTTGATGATCTCAGCCAATCCAATGCTTTAATATAGGTAAGCATTGGGAGGCTATCCCTACAGCGATACATTGAATCAATGCATCTCTATGAAGAATGTTCAGCATATCCATGTAGAACGTGGAGACACTGAACGTGTGCAGCACTGACACAGGAGCTATAAGTGACATAATTAAAAGAACAATCTGAACAAATCCAATAGGTTGTTAAGCAAATGAATTGCTTTGTCACGTAATTAAAATGAATAAATGACCCATTAACCACTCATTTCGCAGTGCAACACAGCTACAGTACAGCATGCAGACAATTCCCCTCTGGGTCAGTATCTTTATGAGCATTATATGAATGTTTACAAAGCAAAATTTCCACTTTGCTTTACCACCCTATCATAGTTCTTATTAAAACCTATTATGAGCCAAATTTATTTTCTGAATCTTTAATAGTGCATTTACATGACATTATAGTCCTTTTTATATATAGCTTCTAAGTAGTCAGCAATTCTCACGTGTGCAGAATAATACATAACATGTACATAGAACGTACATGAGGCACACTCAGAAGTAAATTAATTTTTAAAGCAATTGTTTCTGATCATTTAACATTTTAGCAGCGTCTATTTAACAACCTGTGCTGCTACTATAATTAAATGGCAAACACTTAAACAAATTATACATAAGTGCGGTAATTGTTAAATGACAGATTTGTAAGTGCTGGGAAATCCACAGTTATAAGGTTACATTTTTATTTTTTTTATTATCTTTTACAGATGGAAAGTGATTTACTGAGCCGTGTACTAAAGGCAGAACTGCAAAAATCTGCAAAATTTCCAAACAGAATTGGAAAATTCTGCACCTTAGCTATTTTAAAGAAAATTAAAAAATGACTGTTTAGGTTCAGAGTTTGCTAATTAGTTATAAATTCTTCACAAACAATAAGGGGTTTATTCACAAAACGGCTCACGGGCAAGACCCTCTTTAACGTTTGTATTTGTCTGTGTATATTGTGCGTTCTCCTCTAATTGTACAGCGCTGCGGAATATGTTGGCACTTTATAATAAATAGCAATAAATATCCAGTAATAAATAAATAAATAAATAAATAATGAACTGTATTGAATTGCAAAATTCATGCTAAAAAAAGCTAAGCTGTGACTATAGATGATTCAGAGTTTTTATTCAAAATCATGTTCCTTGTTATGTATCCAAAATTTTAATAAACGCTACAAGTCTTTCTGCGGGAAAAGTGTAATTACGACACAAATACTTGTTTCCGACCTGTTCAATAGATAGCAGCTCCTACTTTTCACTATTAACAGCCACTAGTTAGCCGATTCTAACAGTGCTGCAATTTTTTTTTTACTGATTAACCACCAACAATGTCTGCTAGTACAGACAGCAACCACTCACAAGTTAATCACTTGCAAGTAAGCACAAAAACACGCGCTGTGTAAGCTGTTACCATGGCAACCACAAACATACATTAAAGGCCATGAACATGCGCATTTTTACCCTATGACTGGTCTTAGCCAGTGTACTGTACTTATAGTGTGTATTGAACTGTGCTTTGTGCTGTGCCAGGTATATAACAGTGCAATGATGTGAATTTCAGGTAAACAAATTGTTTATTTAACTGACACATGCACTTATATAAAGAATAATTCCATCTTTATGTTATATCTCTGGCCTTTTCTTTTATTTCTGTTTGATAAGCTTTAATATAAGTTAGTATACTTCAATATGTGCTTTATGGATTTTATGTTTTACATATACATGCATTGTTCTCCTATTCAATATAAAATGAGCTGGTTGTCATCAACCTCTTTGCCCCATACAAGAGGTAGATGTCAAGTTTTGAAGATGCTGGTTCCCATTATACACTTGGTTGCCGTTAACAGTAGCTGCAGCCAGTGATTCCCTGTCACCAATGGTGTAATTTTTTACAATTTATCACTTGGGAAACAGCCATGACTTCATAACAATTATGTGTGGCATTTTGGTTCAGACAAATTTCATGTAATCAATCATTTTGGAAAAAAATATTCAGATGGACCAAAATGGCATGCAAACTGGTCAATCAGTATACTGCAAACTATAACTATAATGTATATATTTCACAGTACACGTGCTAAGACTGAGCCTCTGTTTTTCCTCTATTGGTAATTTCTCACTTAATCTGTGAATAACATCAATGATGTGGATGGTCCTTCTCATGCAGAGCATATCATATATATATATTTACGTTTAGATTTGACAGATGTAGACTGTCATTCTGTAAATCCTGCCTACTGCCTGACCCCTACAATACTATACCAATGAACATCCTAATGGAATTCCCATTTTTTTAAGTCTACTGAAGAATGGTGTGAGAGTAAAGTCAACAACCCCTACTATAATGTTTGCAGTTGCCCCAAATGCCAGCTTTCGCCTGCACACTCCCCCCAAATAGTCATCACTAAGGTCTCCTTTTTGCTCTATATATGCAGCTTTTGGACTATTTCTCCGCATGATAAACTACATTTTTTATAACATCTATCATCAGACATGTGCCTAATGACATATAAAAAGGTGAATGAGCATCTGTAGAACTCAGAGACCCAGAACAGTTATCTGAAAAAATAATTGTGCCCCATGACATGGCTAGATGGATAGATAGGGAACAGTTAAACCTGTGTGGCATTTAACAAGAACATAATAGCAATTGATTTTTTCCCCCAGCTCCTTCTGGGGGAGGGGGCTAACATTGAGGTTTTGTTTCATGAAACTTAGTAACAAAGATACACAACTAGAACTAATAGTATTTTGTAATTTTAATATTATTGTGTCTCCTGTTGTAACAATGGATTGTTTGTGGGCACAGAGAGAAATCTCAACATATCCTTCCTGGTGAAATATTTTTTATAAATAATAACTTTGAACTTGAGATGGAAGGAAGATTATACATGTTTTGTAACACTGAAATACTACTGTTTTGTAACACACATGGCCATATTAAAGCAAGAGAGCTGCTATTCTTGGACATAGTGCTAATTATTGAGAGATTATATCAGTTTTTGCATTTGGCCAGCAAAGAATCTCACCTGTTTTTGCCTTAATACGACAGAAACCAGTTGAGACAGTCTGATGCATAAATTTAGACCTCCATACCTAATTTATCAGGATAGTATTGCTAAAATGTGTGGTCTTGTGATCAGTGAATCACATTAGAGTTTAAGTAGCATTAACTTTGAAACTAATGGAATAGGGATGGAATAGATAGCTTAACACACTAAAGGTCTTGCCAAGTCACTTACTGCAACTGACTCAATCAGCAGCAAACAGTCTCTCATTACCTGTTTCAATTTATTCCCAACACTCGGCAGTTTATAAACAGTTTATATACAGTGTGATTATTGTCTGAATTAAAGCAACATACTTTAAAATACATTTTTCAACCAACTCATCTTTAAAAAAAAAAAAAAGTTAAGGGGTGGGCAGACAATTTTCACAAAATGAACTCAAAACATAACTGTATCCCATGGAACAGTGCAGCAGGGGAATGGGCCTTGAAAGAGCAGTTAGGCATGGGGGGAGTTAATAGAGGGGGTGGGGTTTTAGTTCAGTCATATTTAACACGGCGATCTTGAGAAGGGACCATCTTAATCAATTCTGCACTTACTTGTTAGTTGTCTGTCAGGCTTGTGGAGGTTTTCTGCTTTTTTACAGTTGAGTTCCTGACTGGAGTTCGTGCCGTCATGAGGGATCCTGGTTTTGCATGGCTGCAAGAGAGGACTGGTGAATCAGAGCGGATGTTCCAGGACGCCGGCACGTGCGGAGGACTAGGCCTCCACAACACGAGTCAGGTGCCAGCTCATTGCCGCAGGAGGAGCCCATCGACGGCTGCCGGTGGGGCCGGTGAGTCTGGGAGGGGACTGGAAGAGGCAAGTTCGGCACAGCAGCCTGTGGCGGTGGATCCTCCCACTGCAGGTCAGGAGCAAGTGGTTGCTCAGCCGCGTGTTGCGGCCAGTAGAGGGCCCCACCATCTGGTGGCTGGCAGGAGCAAGGACACCGCTGGAGGCGCGACCCCATGGTCCCCGTGAGTCGGCCCTCAAGGGCCCCGAAACCAATTCCAGGTTGGGAAGGAAGGGGTAGATCCTGGGCTGAGGGGACAGCAAACCAGGGCCACTACTCCACCGGGAGTGGGAGGTCTGAAGGAGTTGCCCCTGTTGCTGGTGGGGTCAGGCTGTCAACTGCGGCTGCTGGCTGAGGGCCAGGCAGTCAGGCTAGGAAGGAGACTGTGTATACTAGCATAGGACCAGGCAGCCAGGCTAGGGCAGTGGCAGCCGGGGGAGGGCCTAGTTTACACCAGGAGAGGGCTGAAAGCCAGGTCATGGTTGCGGCTTAGCTAGGGTTGGCAGCATACAACACTTGGCGGCACCAGCGTGCCAGGCTGTCAGCAGAGAGGGACAGTGGGTACATGGCTACACGAGAGGGCCAGAGGGGGTGCTTTCAGGCGTGGCATAGCGCATAGAGGAATGATGATAGTGAGGAGCATCACGTGGACAGGCACAGGCGCCACGGTGACAAGCGATCCACTGCTAGGGAATAGGAGACCTTCTGCTAGGTGTCACAGCAGGAGGCGAGCGGCATCCCCTGTTAGGAGGAGCAGCTATGGGCACAGTGCTTCCAGGTCCTCTACTGGAAGCTCACCACCTGACTTGGTCTGGTGACTTTCCGTCAGGTAACAGATGTTCGGCCGCTCGACGGGGTTGGTTCTCCCTTAGCACGACGTTCTATGTCTCTCGTCGCACTTTCGGATTCTTCATTAATTTTCTATTTCTTTCTCAGTGTTAAAAATGCAAAATACGAAGCCTCCTGTCATGTTGTAAAATTGAAGATTATTCTAGCTTTAGTATATTAATAATCTTAATTTTAGTAATGACAGGAGGCGAGTATTTTCCCACCCCTGCTTCGCTAGTCCACCCCTTCTGTTCGTTTTCTTTATATGTGTCACTGGTCTAAGGTAGGTTCGGCTCTTAATGTTTTGTGTTTACACTGATGATTGTATTTCCATTTATCTGCAATTGTCATTGGAGTTTTACGTTATAGTTATTCAGTTATCAGATTGTAGTTTCCAATTTACTTCTATGGGATGATGTGTACGGTAGGTTACTTAGACATTCTCTTTTCAGTATGATTCGTCCCTGAAGACATTTGGTTGTTCATGTGAAACTCTGGAAGTTTGCTCCTTCGGATTTTGGTTAGTCTCTAAAAACATTTTGGTTGTATGTGTGGAATTCATGGGGAAGTTTTCTCCCTAGGATGTTGAATTTAGGAGTTATTGTTATGGCTTGTTATATGTTTGCTCTTGCTTGATGTCGCTTTCTGAAAGAGGTAATGATTAGGTCACTATCCCTACTCTCTTCTGATTGGTTCTGGGATTAACTAGAAAATCCTAGGGAAGAGGAGTAATAACCTGGAAGCCGGCGGAACCCGCGGAAGGGTAGGGAGTAAGCCCAAGCAAGGCCCAAAAGTTGTTAAAGACCCAGAGAAAGGAAAGTAAGAAGGGGAGAGGGCCAAGCAGCCAGAATAAGGTAAAATTTTAAAATTATATACACAAAAAACAAAAAAACAGATGTCTATAGAATAAAAGCACAGCAAAACAAATAGCAAAGCCTATAGAAATACAATCTCAAAAGCAGTCCCAAAGAGGCAATAGAAATACAATAATGGAGAAGAGTAATACTCTGATCTGTCTGCTTGATGGAGCAGCAAAGAAAGAGGAAATGATAAGGTCACTATGCCTCATGTACATCCTACTCCCCTGTGATTGGTTATTTTATTCTATGTGTTTCTTTGCTGCTGTGGAGCTAGTAAAGAGAGATTAGGCAAAATACTCGCCTCCTGTCATTACTAAAATTAAGATTATTAGAGCACAAAAGCTAGCATAATCTTCAATTGTTATAATTTATGATATATTTAATAAAGCTATAGACAAATAATTCCAACAGTAGAAATTGGTGTCTGTTGTTTATTGGGGCCTGGGTTTTGGACTATAGATATGCCTCGTTACGATTGTGCGCATGTCAAGTGTTTTATCAAATTGTCAGTCAGTTATCCAACATACAGGAATACTAAGGTGCAAAGTATATATTTTTTATTTCTAATAATTAAACCACAAATTACCACTTTTACTGATAGTATTGAAGAAAAAAAAGCACTATACCATTAAGTCTACTAGTAAAAGTGATACATTTGGAAAACAAATACATTCTTTCTTTTCAAGTCTTTCTTTTCAGGTGATGGCTTTTTAGTTGTATTTTGTAGTTAAGATTTGTACTGCAGGATATTACACAAACACCTTGTGTATGCAATACTTACATATTTTAAGTAACCCACTGTGATGGTTCAAAAATAAAGCAGTACTTATTTTGTCATACATAATACCTTAATTATTACAAACATAATTGTATTTTTGTACATGTATTGTACTTTAAAAAAGTTATTGCTGTTCTGTTGCTGTTGGAATTATTATTTATAAAACCCTTATATATTCCAATGTGCTGTACAATAGGAATACAAACATAATAATTGCGACGAGACTGGATAGACATGGAAACATGTGTTGAAGGCCAGGCTCAAATTAGCTTACATTCTGAAGGGAGCATGGCATTATTATACAAAAGGTACAGTGAGTGCATTGTGTACAAAGTGAAAATTGAATGCAATGTGTATTTACAATATTATAAAATCAGTGAACATTGCAAGACACATTTAGTGGACAAATTAGACGCAGGTTAGTGAAGAGCAGGGAGAGCGGGAAGAAGCAACAGACTGTGTCGCTTGTATTACATATTGAGAAGACACTGCTCACATTAAATGACATAATATATTGGAATGAATCTAAATTATGTTTATCCTGAATAAGCTGGTGCAAGTCTGATCGTTGGAGAGGTCATCTTCTTGTGGCACCCTTGTTGTCCTCATTGGTGAGTCAATATCTAACTCTCATGGATGAGCAGGGCTGTCTTTAACACGAGGCAAAAGGGGCAGCTACCCTGGGCCCTGTTACTGCTGGGAGGCCTAAGGCATCTACCCTGTTTGCCCTCCGCTCGCAACAATTTATTTTGGGATCGCCGATTCTGAAATAAATTGTTGCGGGCAACAGGCCCCACACACTAAAGGGGCCCATGCATTTAGCGCCACCCAGTGGGCTTGTGTCAGCAGGGGCCCGGTCAGGCACTGTGGCCCTTTAACAGTGTGACCGGCCTCTTGCTTTTCGGCAGCCATCTGGGAGGAAGTGACAGCAGGTCACTTCCTCCCAGAGAACACTGAGCCGTGCGGTAGGGAAGAGGACCAGCTGTTCAGAAGGAGGCAGTGAGGAGGGAGACAGGCCGGGAGAAAGCTTAACTCCCAGCCACCCCAGGAAACTGGAGGATGGCTATCAATTTGTAAATTTTGCACATGTGTCTGAGTGTGTGTGTGTCACTGTGCCTGTCTGTGTGTCTGTGTGTCAGTATGTCCATTCAGTGTGTCCGTATGTATGTGTGTATGTGTGTCACTGTATGTGTGTTTCAGTATGTCTGTCTGTCAGTGTGTCTATGTGTGTCAATATGTCTGTTTGTGTGTATGTGTGCCAGTATGCCTGTCTGTGTGTGTGTCAGTATAGCTGTATATCTGCAGGGGGCCCAAGCAAATACTTGCCCAGGGTCCAATCAATAATAAAGACTGCCCTGCTGATGATTGATATTCAATGATGTCTGAGATAATCCAATGGAATATACAATATACCTGGCAATTATGATGATTCTATTTTATTTGATTGTGAATATATTACTCTGATGACTTCTGTTAGTAACACTTTTATAAATCTTTCCCATAGTGGTCTCAACTTTGTCATATGTTTAACTCAAAACTTTAATTATTAAAAACAATTATTTAGTAATATTTCCACAGGTGAAAGGCCTCATATATCCATATCATATGAGATGAGTGGACAAGTTTTTACCATATAGGTCATGATGGAAAATTATTTAACTCCCACAAGGATGCTTTTGCAACTCAAGTACTTTTTCTCATTTAAATGGGTTATCAACTCACTGCAATTTGCCATTGAGGGGATAGTTCCACTGGGTGCTAAAGATAATTTTTCCTATTTGTAATGGCAATTGAGACAGGTTTTTATCATCCCACTAATGAACATAGACAATGGGTGTTATTCAGTGACAGTATATTCTCAGATTAATATTTGCTGCTTTGTGATTTTGTGCTTCTTCGATAAACTAATATTTTTTATTTTTTTTTCTTATTATTCATTGTGGTCATTTATAGGTTATCTTTTATCCTTCGTGAAAACACGGAGTAGTGTTATCTTGAATTTTTTTGTGGGACCTTTTAAAAATTCAATATGCTTTTTGGTGGTTCATACCGTCTGGATGTTGCTTATTTGTGCAAGTAATTAATCACAGTTGTTCACAGTTGTTCTGGCTATAATTAATTAATTGATTTTCCTTAGTCAATGTAGAAATACTCTTTTGCCCAAGGACATGCTCAGCAGTCAAGAGTGGACCAAACACCTGTGACTGAGGTTGGTGGGAACATGTTGAGGGCTTTTTGGTCAGCTTGTTTTTAGCTTAGTGATAATGCTCTAAGTCTGGCTGTGTGAAGCACTTACTTACTGGTGAGGTGGAAGGATGTGAACAGATAGCTGGCCTGCTACTAACCGCAAGCTGACATCAGTTAACTTCATTCTGTCAAGTAAAATGATCCATGGGCCTTAAACATTACCACAGGCTCAATTTGCAGATAGTGACCTGCAGGAGGCTTAAGGGACCACTGTCACTTCAAAACTATTTTTATATAATTATCCTTTCATCAAGCTTTGAAAGGAAATATATATTTTTAATGATGTATCGCTAGACAAATTGGAAAAATGTATCCCTACTTTTAGTATATGACAGGATCCTTTAGCCAGACAGTGCATGGAAATGGACAGCTAGTCTCTATGGTCTTCCCTGCTTCACTCTCTGCACAGAAGCAGTGAAACTATAGAGACTAGCTGTGGGTTTTCAAACATTCTCTGACCCAAGATGTATTTGGCGATAGAATCCTGTCATATATTAAAGGTGTAGGAATAGTTTTTTTTTCTTCTAATTTCTTTTATATATATATTTCATAAAATCAAATCTATTTCCTTCAAAGCTTGATGTATATGGCTGAAGGATCCTGTCATATACTAAAGGTAGGGGTGGATTTTCTCATTTTTCTAGATATACATCATTAACAAAAATGTATTTCTCTTTTATAACTTGATGAAAGGATTATATTAAAAAATAGAAAAGCTACAATTTCTGGGGAAATTGTGTGAAGTGTTCTTGCCTCCACTGGAGTGGGCGGAGTAACTGTTATTATTTATTTATATAGTACATTTAATTGCAACGTTGTTGCCCAAAGTGCTTCACAGTTACATTAAAACATACATTTATAAAAACATTAGCAGGTTTATAAAAGGCCCTGTCTATGACATCACTTGCTGCTCCAGCCTGGCACAGGTCAGAGTATTTTGACGGTTGTCATCTTCAAACGGTCGTATTTTAAAAACTATAAATCCTACAGTGAACAGCTTTATATTGTGAGAATCACAAGACCCAGACCTACATTTTGATGCATAGTATGTCTCAGAAGTATTAAAAATGAAGGCACAGTCGCAGTTTAGAAATTGCACTTCAAGTTTGAGCTGGCTTGAGTGAAGTTTCAATGAATGTCAATGGAAGGCGTGAGTTGCAGACAAATGGTCATATTGTGAAATCTATCAGGACTATGGCTTAGCCCTGGACATTTCTAGTGGCAGCAGGGATAGCTGAACGTTTTGATATAAGATTTGTGTAGGTGGGCTTGAAAATGAGGGAGTGGTGGCAGTTTAGAAATCATGTCCTGATTTTTCAGCTTTTGCCAGCTCCCACTCTAGCTTTGCCATTCATTCCTATGGGACATATTTCGCCACAAGAACGACGATATTCCATGAACCATTAGGCGAAACGTTCCACAAAGTAATAGCAATCCGATCGGGAACAATCCGCACGTTTCGGTATATTACTGTCTCTGTAGTGTAAAAACTGTGGGAGGAGTTAGGGTGGTAAATTTGGCTATAATAATAATAATAATAATATATATGTGAGATAACAATAAGTGGTCTTGCTATGCAAGAACACTTAATAAGAATAAGAATATATATGTGAGATAACATTAAGTGGTCTTGCTATGCAAGAACACTTAATATATATGTGAGATAACATTAAGTGGTCTTGCTATGCAAGAACACTTAATAATAATATATATGTGAGATAACATTAAGTGGTCTTGCTATGCAAGAACATTTAAATAGTCGTGTGGTGACAGTTGTTCTTTAAAATGTATCTGTCAGGGTACGTACAATGTTTATTTCAATTATAGAAAGAAATTGCTAACACATGCACATGTTTTTTTTCTATAAGAAATTGCTAACAAATGCACATATTTTTTTTTCTATAAGTATATGGTGCCTTTCTTCACCTGTCAATCACTTTTTGGCATATGGGGATACCCAATAGCTGAGTGAAAGCAGGAGAACCATTCTACGGGTAGTTCACCTATTTATCCCTCTGGCGAGCGCATCATGCTCTTTGCTGTAAGAGAAAATAGGAGTACATGGAAACATTAACATATGTCACTGATCCTATGAACAAATGGCGATGAAGTCAGCATGCCAATAATGAGGAAGATAAACCCTGCCTGGAGAATTGTTCCTAAGTGCAGACAATCCTTTAGTAGGGTGGTGGGACTTATATCAGTGTAACACATATGGGCATATTATTATGGTGGTACTGGCAGAGACAGAGAGTGGGTAAATACTGCATTACCATCTTATAAAGCAATTACTTATATGATATATATGTATGATAAATGCTATATTTGTTGCTTAAAGGAACACTCCAGAACACTATCAGTGACTAACTTAGATCACAAATCTTATTTTTGCAACTGGTATATGATAGTACACAATTTGCACATACATTGAAAACTAATGAATATGTTGAATTTTGAAAAATATGTCATAAAAAATGTAATTTCTCTTTAGAATGAACCAAGATTAGAGCAAAAGAAGATAAAAAGCCACATTATCTCTCTTAATTGGTTAGGGGATAGCAACATAGTGCTGTTTAATGCACAGAGGCTTGAAGGTAAAACGTGGAATTAAAATAACAAATGAAAAACAGATTAACTGGCACCATTACTCTCGAGTGTAATTTTTGATTTGTTGATTGTCAAGTTCATGTTGACTTTTGATTAACCACAGTAATACGGATTTTATTAAATTCCTCTCTAGGTATTTCAAATTTGTGGCTTTACTTGCATCAGGCATGGCATTTAGAAAAAAAAAATCAAAAGTCTTTTATTAGCAAAAAATAACAGACATAGCAATTACCTGTTTCATTAGGGAGCAAATCGAATTCTCCGGTTATACAGCTTTCAAACAAAAATCAATTATGCTACTCCAAGTCTGTTTAATAAATGAAATCAGGCACGCTGATAAGAGTGACATTAAAGCAGTCATGACATGACATATCAATGAGTTATGGATAGGTTACATTCTCTGCTTTAACAGACTGCTCATTAATCATCATTCATAACCTGCTGAAACAAAAGTTAACATTGCAGATGGATACACCAATGCTGCTTTGAAAGTAAACTTGTGAGAGTAGCTGCCCTAGCTGCCCCTGTGTACTGCCCTGCCAATGCCTCAGGGGCCAAGAAGCTTTACTGTAAAAAGAACCAATTCCATGAGATCAAAAAATATCCATGACCATGCGCACTGAAATGCCATTGTAGAATTTATTTTATAATGATCTTCCGATAGTAACTATTTCCTGATCAAGAATTATTAGAATTAACACCCACAGCATTTTGGAGCCATGGTCCCCCCCACTTTCCCCCACCATAAGTCCCCTAACCCGAAGTACCTCTACATTTAATTAACACATAATGTTAAATTTGGACTGCAGTAACTCGATATCTGTACTATAGCAAGTATATTTTTTATCTTATCTATACAGTAGGACCTCGGTTTATGAACTTAATGTGTTCTCGGATGTTTCTTATTGGATCAACAGCAAAAAAACAGATGTGATGAAGGTTGAACTTGATGGACACATGTCTCTTTTCAGCCTATGTAACTATGTAATATGAATACACTCACACAAGAACACACACTCTATATGTCTATGTGTACGTAAACAACCTTATTTAATCATATTTAAGTAATCAAATTGTTTTTCCTTCAGTTTAGATCAGTGGAGAGAATTTTCTGTGTACAGGTACTTGTGATATAAATCTGGTCCTCTACGTGGAAGTCAGTCTCAATTTCATACATGTTCAGAACAGACAAAATGTATTCTGTATGTGGTGCACCCCAATTTGGGATGTGTGTAAATGTAGCTTCCTCTATCTGGTGCCAATCATCTTGAGTAAAAGGCTGCTTCTGGATACTCTGTACATGTTCATCGTTACAAATTTTGCTTTTCAGTGTGTGTCAGCACAGCAGTTATTTGAAATGTATCTGTCAGAGACAGCACTTCTAGTGTTTTGCGCCAGAAATAAAATGTTGGTTGGTGTTTATAGGTGTTTGGATACCACATATGCAGCGAGTGTAGTTATATTGTGAATTCTATTGTATTCAGGACAAGGGCACCATCAGCCATCACTGAAAATGTAACTATAGAAATCTAAGATTGCAAATAAGGAAGTTGAATAAGGATTATAATATATATATATATATATCAGTCGTAGTGTATTATTAAATAATCTTGACGTCCAAGGAGCATTGCAATTACTGGCATACATTTTGTTGTGCACTGTAATTATATTTTCCAGGAAAAACAAAGACTTGTGGTGTAAGTACAAAAAACCCCTTTATAAATAACATATATTATTTCACACAAATTGTTTGCTCTTAAAAGAAAATTGTGCAGCAATATATCACATTTAACCACTTAAGGACCACAAACAGGGCCGGACTGGGAAAAAAATTAGGCCCGGGCATTTTTCAATCAGAGCGGCCCCCTAAGAAGGGGGCGGGGCCAGAGAGTGTGTGTTTTGTCATCACTAATGACAACACGCCCCCTCTCAAAGTGAGCATGTTGGTTCAATGCCCAGAGCCCTGCTGAAGAGCTCTGGCATTAGAAAAAGGCCCTGAATTTGTTCTGCGCAGCGCAAGCAAATGTAATAACATGCTTGTGCTGTGTTTGCTTTTAAATTGTCTCTGGTGTCTCCACAAGTGGGATACCAGAGGACAAATGGGCCAGGAAAGTGCATGGTGCATATGTTTGGAGCCTGCTTGTGGGATTGCGTGTGTGTAGAGTGTGGTGTGGTATTGTGTAAATAGGTCAATTTAATTTGTGTTTGTGGTGTAATATGTGTGGCTAGGGGCTGTAGAGAGTGTGTGTATAGGGGGCATAGTTTTATAGGGGATGCAGCGAGTGTGTGCATACGGGCTGAAGTGTGTGTGTATAGGTGACGTAGTGTGTGTAGGGGTTGCAGAGAGGGTGTGTTTAGAGAATGTTGTATGTGTTTGCTGACAAGGAATGTAGTGTGTGTGTGTAGGAGATCTACTGTGTAAAGGACCCAGTGTGTGTGTGTGTGTGTAGAGGATAAAGAGTGCATATAGAGTAAGGGATCTAGTGTGTATCTGGAGCGTAATGTGTGTAGTGGTGCAGTGTGAGGGGTGCTGTAGTGTGTGTGTGTGTGTGTGTGTATGTATATATATATATATATATATATATATATATTTGGACTTATTGTATGTGTGAGGGGCGCAGTGTGTGTATGTAAGAGGGGTGCTGTGTGTGAGGGTGTTTTTATCTGCTGTCACATTCTAGGTTTCTAATTTTCTTTGTCTGTTAACTCACTGAGGGTTATTATATATATATATATATATATATATATATATATATATATATATATGTGTGTGTGCTGTATATGTGTGGGAGTGTGCTGTGTGTGTCTGGGGGGTGCTGTGTCTGGGGGGTGCTGTGTGAGTCTGGGTGCGCTGAGTGTGTCTGGGGGGCTGTGTGTGTCTGGGTGCAGTGTGTGTCTGGGTGCGCTGTGTGCTGTGCTGTGTCTGGGGGTGCTGTGTGTGTGGGGGTGCTGTGTGTGTCTGGGGGTGCTGTGTCTGGGGGTGCTGTGTCTGGGTGCTGTGTGTGAGGGTGTTTTTATCTGCTGTCACATTCTAGGTTTCTAATTTTCTTTGTCTGTTAACTCACTGAGGGTTATTTTATATATATGTGGGAGTGTGCTGTGTGTGTCTGGGTGCTGTGTGTGTCTGGGTGCGCTGTGTGTGTCTGGGTGCGCTGTGTGTGTCTGGGTGCTGTGTGTATCTGGGGGTGCAGTGTGTGTGTCTGTGTGTTTCTGTGGGTGCTGTGTGTGTCTGGGTGCTGTGTGTGTCTGGGGGTGCTGTGTGTGTCTGGGTGCTGTGTGTGTCTGGGGTGCTGTGTGTGTCTGGGGGTGCTGTGTGTGTCTGGGGTGCTGTGTGTGTGTCTGGGGGTGCTGTGTGTGTCTGGGGGTGCTGTGTGTGTGTCTGGGGTGCTGTGTGTCTGTGCTGTGTGTGTCTGGGGGTGCTGTGTGTGTCTGGGGTGCTGTGTGTGTCTGGGGTGCTGTGGGGGTGCTGTGTGTGTCTGTGGGTGCGCTTGTGTGTCTGGGTGCGCTGTCTCTTTCGTGTGTCTGGGGGGTGCTGGGGGTGTCTGGGGGGTGCTGTGTCTGGGGGGGGCTGTGTCTGGGGGGGGCTGTGTCTGGGGGCTGTGTCTGGGGGTGCTGTGTGTGTGAGTGAATGTATTTTTTTATTTAAATTTAAATATTTTTTTTTACTAATAATAATAAAAAAAAATATTTCCCCTCCTCCCTTCTTACCTTTATCCTGGGAGGTGGGAGGAGATCCGTTCTGCCATGGAGGGAGGGGAGCCGTTCTGCCATCCTTCCCTGGTGGACCAGTGGTGAGAGTGAACTCTAACCTGCAGGTTAGAGTTCACTCTCGCAAGATCAGAATCCCGCGAGAGGACCTGGCGGAGCTGCTTGTTAGAGCTCCGCCGGGTCCTCTCTCCTCCCTCCTTCACCCAGCCGGCGGCCGCATCTCCCTGCCTCTGGGCCGGTGAGGGAGATCTTTGATGTCCCCACCGGCCCACGGAGGCGCACAGCAGGGCCGGCGCTCGGGTAGCGCTGGCCTTGCACGGGCTGGCAGGGGAGATTCTGTGATCTCCCCTGCCGGCCTCGGCCCCACGGCCATCGCAGCCCACCGGGCATTTGCCCGGTGTGCCCGATGGCCAGTCCGGGCCTGACCACAAATGGTGGTTTTTAACCCCTTCACATCGGCACTTGTGTATACACGATTCCCTGGGTTTTCAAAATCTGTCCTTACTAGAAAAGCAACCTACACACAACGTCACCAGTGCTACAAAAGCCGCCAGGTACGTCGCGCACCGAGGTGCTTTTGGAAAGAACTGCAGGGAGGCAGAGGATGACAAATGGTGGTGCAAGAAGCCCTATAAAAGGAGGGGACAACAAAACAACAGTCAAATGATAAAAAATGACAAAAACTGAGGGTATGAGGAGTAATAGAAGAATGGGAATAGAAACACAGGAGACAGAGATGTATGGCGAGAGGGTGCGAAAAAACAGGGGCAAAAAGGAGCAAGGGGCATAAACAGAGGAGCCATGTTTTAAAAATGTGTGTGTGGGGTGGTGGACACATAAATACGGCCTCCTCATACACATTCACACTCCTACTGTCACTCTCCATAAACACCTCCCCCATTGTCACCTCAAACAAACAGCCACCCCCTCATATACTAAAAGTCACCACCATACACACAGTCACCGCTTAAATACACAGTCACTTATATACACTTAGTCACCCACCCATACACACACAGTCACCACCATTTACACACAGTCATACACAACTCACTGCCAAAAACAATCTACACCAAGCATGCCAAACTCGCGGCCCACAACGAATATCTTTGCGGCCGCGAGTTTGAGACATGCTTACTGTTAAAGCAGAATAGGCACCTGCTCTCCTCACAGTGCAGGTGCCTACTCTGCTAAAATTGACCTGGCCTCAAAGGAGAGGTCCCTGGTGGCAGCAAGGCATCTCAGTCTTCCTGCTCCTCACTGTGTGTGTGTGTCTGTCAGAGAGTTAGTGTGTGTGTGTGTGTGTCTGTCTGCCAGTGTGTGTGTGTCTGTCAGAAAGTGTGCGTGTGTCTGTCTGTCTGGCAGAGAGTGCGTGTGTGTCTGTCAGAGAGTGTGAGTGTGTCTGTCAGATAGTGAGTGTGTGTGTGTGTGTGTGTCTGTCTGTCAGAGAGAGTGTGTGTATGTCTGTCAGTGAGTGTGTGTGTCTGTCATTGAGTGTGTGTGTGTGTCAGTGTGTGTGTCTGTCAGAGAGTGAGTGTGTGTGTCTGTCAGTGAGTGTGTCTTTTAGTGATTGTGTGTGTGTCTGCCAGTGTGTGTTGTCAGTGTTGCAATGGCCAGTGGAAGACCTGGCTATGCCATCACTGGGCATTAACCCCTTCACTAGGGGTTAGATATAGCTAAAAATTACATATATGAAAACAGTGCTGTAAACTGTTTTCATATGTTTTTTTTTTATAGTTTCTTACTGTATTGCGTTTTGTAAACATATAGGGCATTATGTTTTGTAAAAATATAGGGCATTTTTTGTGTAGAACTAACTTGCTTTCCCTATGAGATGTGCAGAAGGGGTACAGTTGATTATGTATACTACTAAATGTCATTTAATTAAAAAACAAATGAATAACTAAAAGGTACATGCCATTTAAAGACTATTGAGAGTAATTAGAGGTTTTTTTAAATGTTTGAAATGTGATGGCTTGATGGAGTAACACAAGTTTTTTTTACTCCTTCCAATGTGCATTAAATGCGAGTGCGCGCCCGGTCTCCTAAGAAACATCACTTACTTTGTGTTTTGTAAATAAGCTTCTTCAGGTGTAATAAAATGTCCTAGAGATTTCCCTGGGAATAGCCCTCTGTTAAATCTGGCCCCAAAATTTAGCTCATGAGCTATTGGCACCTACTGGTTGTTGTGGTGCAAATTACATCAAACTCCAGGGAAAATCCTATAAAAAAATCTTAGTAAAATGACAGCATTTTTGCAATTCAGTAAATGTGTGGAGTCAGTGAGCAGACCGAAAATAAAATTTATTCTGTAAAGTTACATTTTATTGAAAGGCATTTCACAGTATATATAGTCCTGACAACAAAGATAACTGTTTAGGCGATATACATTTACTGTTGGGCTTAACTGTTGCTAATAAATACTTGGATTCGGACAATTTGTATCTATGCTCTTCATGTTGCTATAGCAATTGTATACTTTATTGCAACATTAATAAGTTACGTAGTATAGCCCATGCACATTTGTATACCGCACTATTAAATGAGAATTTAGAATTCATAGTAAAGATATACATCTTTCCTAAGGTCTGTCTACACAGACATTCTCTCTAAGGATATTGTGTCTATTGGTTTAATACTCTTTTTAAGTTTCATATATTATTTCTTCTAATTCCCATATCCGCTTCTTTTCCGCTTCTTAATAAGTGATTGAACAGTAATAAGGAATTTTCCGCTTCTTAATAAGTGATTGAACAGTACTGACTGGCTTTGGATATCTTTTTATATCCTTTTCCATCTTAATAAAGTTCCATTACCTTGTTACGCATGTCTTTTGACAGTTCTATTCTGCTTCCCATGGCTCAGTATCTAGCCTGCTCAGTGCATGCACATGAGAGCCAACAAACTCATTGACTATTTATACACAGACACTAATTGCAATTTTAAAAGCCACAGTTGTGGAAAATTAATCTTTAATTGCCACATTTTCTGCCAGGGTATACAATCTTTTGAACACAACTGTAGCAGGCAGACCTCATAAAGAGGGCATCAAAAAATAACAATATAATAAGAAGTAGTGTCCAAACCAAAAAATAAACACCAATGCAAAAAATAAAATGTTGTATTGATTGTTTAAATACCTAAGAGGGCTCAATATGCATTTCATGTCTACCCTGACGTACCATATTAGACACAAAGGTGGCTATGTATAAAAGTGTAACATTAATTTTTTAGACTGGTTTTCTGGTGATTTTGCTATTTGCGCTAATTTGTTACCGAAACACTTATATCATTTGATTTTTCTGCTCTATTTTGATTCTTTTTTTGGTTAAAAAATTTGCCTCTTCCAGTGTTTAAAAAAGAGATGCAAAGATCACCTCTTTTTTCAACAAACTATTCCTCAACTATCAAAAGGGCAGCATTTCCATGATAGGTAAGCAGCATTCACAATATTTTTATTTAATGTATAACAAATCCTTCAGAGTGTTTTTCTAGTCATACTTGTCTTATCTTGTGAATATAATTAATGCTAAAATAATCAGGAGAGAATTCGCAGAACACAAATATTAGTGTTTCAGACAGTAAAACGTATCAACGCAATAATATCATCAGTGAAAGTGCCATTTGTATGTGAAAAATGCAACAAAAAAAATATTATCGCTGTGATATGTTTTACTGTTTTGAAAGACTAATAGTTGTGTTCAGCGAAGTCTCCCGAGTAAAACAGTACCCCCCATGTACAGGTTTTAGGGTGTCATAGAAAGTTACAGGGTTAAACACAGTGCTAGCAAATTAAATTCTCTGGACTTTCGGCCTGGGTTGTCATTCATGTCCCTCAAATTGCAATCAATATAATTACTTAAATATGTGAAAATATTACATAAATATGCACTTAGAATTTAAATATATATACATATTTATATATTTGAAGTCTACGTGTATATTTATGAAATTATTTATGTAATTATGTATATGGACATATGTATGGACACATGTATATTTCGTATTATTTTTATTTATTTATACATATATATATATCATTTCATTCTAAGTGTATTTTGATATGAATATATACATATTAATATCAAAATAACGTTAAAATAAAATTATATATATATATATATATAATTTTTTAAAATTCTTAAAAATTATTTTTAATTTTTTTATTTACTTAGTTATATTTTATAATAATATATATACAATATATATATAGTTATTATATATATTATATATACGTGTGTAATTTAATTATACGTGTATTTTTATATTAATATATGTATATATAAAAATACACTTAGCATGACATTATATATATAAAATATATATACATATTATATATAGATATAATACATGTATATATATATATATATATCTTTTATATATATATATATATATACACACACACATATATTTTTTTTTACACTAATTGATTTTATTTAACTTTTTATTTTATTTTACAGATGCAGGGAGACTGCCTGTCAGCACAGACAGTCCCCCTGCAGGCAGATACACAGGCACCTATTGCGGCCACGTGATCGAGCGTGATCGATGACGGTTCAGGACCATCATCGGTCCTCAAGGGGATGTTTCCAAAGACGGTCCTGAACCGTCATCCGTCGTCAAGGGGTTAATCTAAGTATGCTACTAATGGCCTTCAACATGGATTGTTGAGACTTTGAGGACAGCACGTTGTATCTCATTGTTTCTCAAAATTATTTTTTTCAGGCCACTTGAATGAATTAATCAAATTGCACATAATATGTGAACAATTAACACTTCTAAGATACAAGGTTCAGTGCTATCACGGTAAAAAAAGAAAGATAAAAGGAGATCAGTGGTGACTGGTTGACATTGGAATTATTTGTAAGCATAAAACACCATTCTTCAATGGAGCAGCTTTGCTACATCTTGCTCTTACATCAGGTAGCACTACGAAACGGTTAAGATCAGAATACATTAGAATCACTTAGGGGACACAGTTTTCCTTTGAACTCAATTACTGATCTTTGTGTCATCTGAAAAAGACACTGAAAAAGACACTTTGAATTTTTCCTTCAAGTAAAATATATCACAGATTTAGATAGTTTGTCACCTCCCCTTCAATAAATGCTCTAGAACCAGAGCAAAACGAACATTGTTTTACCACCAGTATCAACTCCATTCCTGGGCAGAATTCCGATTTATATAGCTAGCCAGACCTAACAGTTCCATTTACTAGAAACCCAGTGATCTATTTTAGCCTAGGCCTAGGGTGGCACCACGAACAAAAGAGCTTAATGTAGTGGTTCTAGTGTCTATAGCATGTCCCTGCAGGCTAAGCAACGTAAACATTGCCTTTTCTGCCTAGTTACACCTCTAGATGCTGTCACTCAGACTGCCACTAGAGGTGCTTGCTATCACAATGCTTTGCATGTTGACACTGAACACTCCCCATAGAGATAAATTGATTCATGCATTGATTACACGTGCAATAACCTTCAAATACGTTCATTTAGGAAAGCATTGGTTTGGTTAAAATCATCAAGACTAATGATCTCAGCCATGAAGGCAGAGCCAGCCACTGTGAGGCCGGTGTGGCAATGTAGAAAAGGCACATTTAAACACCTTTTAACTCTATTCTGAGGGGGGCCGGAGAACCTAAACTGGTACTTAAGTATTATAGTGTTAGGAATATATGTTTGTCCTAAGACTATAGTTAATTGAACCTGGTTACCCATAAGCTGTTTTAGCTGAAGGTACAGAGTGATATCCCAGCATCTGCTGCCCGTTATAATGCCAGCCTCTGAGGGGAAGCAGGAAAGAGTCGGTATGATAACGCATATGAGAATGAAGTTTCTAGCCATGACAGGTCTATCAAAGCCAGCAACCTACATACACCTCTGTAGAGCCTGACATGTCTACATCTGACTCCATGGCAGAGTTAGAATTAGAATGCTGTTTAATAACTAGTGTAACTTTCCTGTGACTCAAAAATCACTCAACAGAAAACAAGAAAAAGCGTAAATATTTACTAAATATCAAAGTCTGGGGTTTTAAATAATATTTATTGTAATAGTTTAAGATAGTATGGGGGCGTGTCCTGGACGCAGACCGGAGCAGCTGCATGTAGTTAGAGCTCTGTGTCGCAATGGCTATAAAGGTGTAATTTGAGCCCAAAACGGAGACATCTGGACCAGTCCTGAGCCACAATGTCCCAACCCAAAGGCAAACGAGCAGTTGAAAGGGGCGAAAAGAACAACTTCTTCGCCTCGAGGACAGGACAAGGGAAGACTTCACAACAGACTGAGCAGGCCCAAGATGGCACAGGAGACGAGCATGACACAGAGACCCAGCCAGGGGACTGTGACAACCCACTGACACATAGTTCCCTCACAAAGCTTCTAGACGAAATGTCCGACAAAATTGTGGGAAAGTGCCATGAAAGACTTAAGAAATAAATTGCAAGACAACGCACATCGCAGACGGAAGAACAACTCACAGAAATGACGACCATCTACTCAAACATCTCCTCATATACTTTAAAGAGACGACAAGACTTCAGAGATATAACCACTCAGCTCAGAGACAACCACCTCCCATTCAGATGGGGATACCCCACCAAGCTCCTAGTGATGCGGGAAGGGAAAACTACTACCATCGGATCTCCAGAGGAAGGCCAACGCATCCTACGAGACTGGAACATCGCACCCACATCGACGGCTGAGCAAGAGAGGAGCAGTACCAGAGCCTCACCGGACTGGAAGAAGGCGAAGCGGAGATAGGTGGAAGGGACTTTGAGTGTGAATGCCCTGAGGCACCACAGGGTGAAGGACTATCAGCCCAGGGGCAGGGTAATGTAATAGAATGGACCAACCACACCGGGTAACATTAGTGTTCCTGACGGGGCACGGGGACAGGCGGGGGATCACAAATTACAAAGAGGGTACGAGAAAAACATAACCCCTTGACTAACAGCCGCCACCTAGTATATAAGGTTGAACACTATAAGCCACACACACCCGCCCAAAGATAGAAAGCTCGCCGGAGGGGCAGCCACACACCCACCTTATACCAAAACTCAGCATGAGCAAAAAAAAAAAACTGAACAAAAAAAAAAACAATACTAACTGCTAACACAAAGATTGTGTAAGTACAGAAAACACCACCGAAGTAAGACTCATAGGGCTATGACTACTAGTTGGGACA
>OW240914.1:107598258-107675285 GCA_933207985.1 Pelobates cultripes
AGGAGACTGGGCTCTCTGTTCCCGGTAGGACACTCTGCCGCTGGGGAATGGAGACTGGGCTCCCAATTCCCGGCACATCACTCGGCCGCTGGGGAATGGAGACTGGGCTCCCAATTCCCAAAAAATCACGCTGCTGCTGGGGGGCAGGAACAACTACCTCTGCCCCCTGTAACTCAGCCTGCAGCTGGGGAGGGAGGACGCTGCTCTCCTCTCCCTGCACTTTACACTGCCTTCCCGGCATATCACTTGGCTGCTGGGGGGCAGGAACAACTACCTCTGCCCCCTGTAACTCAGCCTGCCGCTGGGGAGGGAGGACGCTGCCCTCCTCTCCCTGCACTTTACACTGCCGCTGGGGATGGGAGACTGGGCTCCCAATTCCCGGCATATCACACTGCCGCTGGGGAATGGAGACTGGGCTCCCAATTCCCTGCATATCACACTGCCGCTGTGGAGAGGATACTGGGCTCTCTCTGTCCCGCAACTGTAGCTGCCGGTGGAGGTCCACCCACCATGGCAGCTGACCGTCACCCTCTGCCCGGTACAGCAGAGTCTTGAATACTAGACTCCTCACGAAC
This sequence comes from Pelobates cultripes, assembly GCA_933207985.1. Lineage (NCBI taxonomy): Eukaryota > Metazoa > Chordata > Amphibia > Anura > Pelobatidae > Pelobates > Pelobates cultripes. Next base: position 107,598,834 of record OW240914.1, read on the forward strand.
TTCACGAATTTCTCAGCTGGATTAGGCCCGTAGAAGTTCAGCCGCAACCACATCATACGGTCAAATTCCTGTACAGAGTATCTGTACTCCACTGCTGGTTCCATTCTGTTGCTGTCAGGGTCGCTGTACTGAGACATGCGTTGCCCTCAAATTGTAAAATCCACGGAATGGTGTCTCCTGTAGCTGTCCTTCTGGTTGTAGGAACGATCCCGCCGCTGCCACCAATTGTAACGGACCGTTTTGCACACAAGGGGTAAAAACCGTTTAGGCGATCGGCCCCCTTTCCAGAGATGCAGGCACAGCTACTGCAGAACACCAAACACCCGAACTGGATACAAAATAGCACTCCAACTCCCGAACTGGAACCTCCCAAATAGCTGCTAGCAGACGAACAGGAAAAGCAGACAATCAGCTTACACTCCTGGCAATCAGTCTCTAGCAGCATACAGTGAATCCCCCCAAGAACGAGACAAGGCTCCGTGTTGAGGGTCAAGCAGTGGTCTGAGGTGCTGGCACACCCAGCCTGGTTTTTATTACAGTCTTGCAAATACAGGGCCGCCCACAGGGAGGTATAAAACAACCAATCACATCACAGTTACATCCCACATATTCCCTCCCCTTATCCTGAGAGGAAACTCCATTATACATACAGTTAAAACATACTTTCTACCCAACTTTCATAACTCTAAAACCATACATCACATTCACATAAAATTACATATGCACAATCAATCCATTCAGGGGAACAACATATTCAAAAATGGCACAAATCAGACAAAGGGTTCCAAAAGTTAGTAAAAAGTCCTTTGTGACTAAATGACATGGCTTTTCTGGCAAACCAGTTCAAGTCTTCTATCCTGGAGATAAGTAATTCAATTATCTCCCAGGATGAACCTAGAACTCCATTAAGCACATGGTTGCAAAAAGACACAAAACACTTTAAAATACATAAAGTCACATTTATTACATAAAACACAGACATGTAACATATCCCCAGATAGCTCAGGTCTGAGCGCACATTATTAAGTGAATGGCGCTCAGACCACACGAATATAGTTTAATCGCCATGGAGCCAAAGTCTTTACAGTCAGTTTATACAAATGGGCTCCATGGGATTCCTATCTGGGGTATAACACATTCAAACAAATCTACCGAACCCCAGGCAGAAAAGCACGAATGAAGCTTTTCTGCAGGGAAAAAATATGTCTTTTAACAGGGGGCCATAGTCCAAAGGCAGCAGACGAGTAACCAGGCTTCTCCAATGCAATGTGGCGAGATTGGTCTCGTCACACTCTTGTATATACTTTTTTTATGTTGCTGTTTTGTTATATGTTGATTTGTATAATGCATGTATACCACCTGTTGAGTACTGTATTCACAAGAATGGGATAGGGTTAGTGGGTGACCCGACTGCAGCCACCACTGAGATGTTAACATCGCCTAAAAACAACCATATAACCATTTGTTCCGCAGGCCCTACAGGTACACCAGCGAAAATACAGAGGGATACACTACTCCGCTTGACAGAGCTAGGGAGAGTGGTGACCCTCACACACATAAACCAACTTAACAGGTATGAGAGACACCGACCCCACAGACCACTGTGAAGTTATGCACCTTCAATGTTAGGGGCCTCAACGCCCCGGTAAAAAGACATCTCCTCACCAGAGAGGTCAGGACTCTGGGAGTTGATATACTATGCCTCCAGGAAATCCATTTTAGACATAATGACCACCCGGCAATATTAACTAACGACTTCCCACACCAGTTCCATGCCACAGCCCCCACTAAAGCCAAAGGAGTATCCATCCTCATTTGCAAAACGGTCTCATTCACGCTACAGACACTAGACATATATCCGAATGGTAGATACATCATACTCATATGATTGTTTAACGATATGCTATATACCATCGTGAATATGTACTCCCCAAATACCAATCAAAGGAATTTTTTGCAAACAATTTTTCCCAAGATGGCTAAAACCCAGAAGGGTATTACAGTCATAGGGGGGGACTTCAATCACATATTCGACCCGCAGATAGACACCACCCTCCAACCACAAAGCAAACAACACCGCCCCCTGAAGAGACAATGTAGAGCCATAGCGAAACTCCTACATGACCACCATTTCTATGACGCCTGGAGAGTCACACACCCAACGGAAAAGGCTTATACACACTACTCAGCGGTCCACAACTCCTCTCTAAAATAGATGGATGGATTCCTCCTATCAGGTTCTGCACTGGACCAAACCATCCACAGCGACATACAGCAGATCACATGGTCAGACCACGTGACAGTAACCATAGAATTAAGAAATATCTATGACTTTAAACATCGTAGCCCATGGAAAATAAACAGCTCATTGTTGAGGGATAGGAGATTTACGGAGACTCTGACAGAAGACCTTCAAACATATTTCAAACTCAATGACATGGGGGACGTCACGGACTCAACTCTATGGCTCGCTCACAAAACAGTGGCGACAGGCCTACTGGTCCAAAGGGCAGCCTATGTGAAAAAGACAAACCAGGCACAACTCAGGGCATGGCAGGTAGAATTGTACGAGTTAAACAGACTCAATCAACACACCCCAACCCCAGAGACAAAATATAAGATAACTCAGATCACAAGACTCATGCACCAACAGGCACTAGAAACACTCAGCGCCCACATGCAGAAGCTCAAACTAACCCACTACGTACAAGGGAAAAAGGCAAGCAAATTGTTAGAACAAAGAATAAAAACCAGACAGGCAAACCAAAAAATATCCTACATCACAGACCAGGTGGGAACAAAAATAAATATCCCAAAAGGAATAAGTGATGTCTTCGCAACATACGACTCAACACTATATAACATTCAACAGGACAAAGATCAGACAACCAACGGACATTAGCATTAGGGATTACTTAGATGGAGTGAGGTTACCTAAGATTACGCCTCAACAGCAGCTAGACCTTATAAAACCGATAGCAGTTCAAGAAGTTGAGGAATTAATCAAAGACCTCCCAACGGGAAAATCCCCGGGACCAGATGGGTTTGATAACCAGTATTACAAGAAATTCAAAACAACACTCGCACCATACCTAGCCAGACTATTCACAGAGGCAACCCAAAAGGGGGAGCTTCCTAAAGAAACATTGGCCGCTCACATTGTTACGCTCCCAAAACCCAACAAAACCCAGACGGTTCCACAAAACTTCCAACCCATCTCCCTTCTCAACACGGATGCAAAACTCTTCGCCAAACTATATGCAAACAGACTGGGAGCCATCCTCCCGCACATAATACATGACGACCAGGTGGGTTTCATAAAGGGAAGACAGGGAACGGATAACACCAGGAAAGTCATAAACATCCTCCACTACCTTAAAAAACGGCGTTGAGGAAGACCAGTAGTCCTGGTCTCCCTCGACGCCGAAAAAGCATTTGATAGCTTACACTGGGGGGTTTTAAAGGAGGTCTTGGGTAGGTTTGACGTTCCCTATGGCTTTGTGTCAGCGGTGAAAGCCCTATACAGCGAGCCCACGGCGAGAGTATTAAATGCGGGGTTCCTGTCCGAGCTGTTCCGACTTACGAACGGCACGCGGCAGGGATGCCCTCTATTCCCGCTGCTCTATGTTTTGGCATTGGAGCCGCTGGCGATCAAAATTAGGGAAAACCCTGCAATACATGGCATGGGGATAGGAGAGAGGGAGTACAAAGCGAACTTATTCGCGGATGATATTTTACTCACACTTACACAACCACACACGTCGCTCCCGAACCTACTGAGGGAAATAGAACTGGGAGCAATCATACTATAAACTCAACGTTACAAAAACGCAAGCAATGGGGATTGGGATGCCACACGATACCATAGAACACTTAAAACTCTCATTCCCGCTGGACTGGAGGGATGACCATCTCACTTTCCTGGGACTGAGAATCCCAAAAGACCCAGGGGGACTTTTACATATCAACTACGGGAGGTTATTAGACAAAATTAGCGATACCTTTAAGAACTGGGATAGCAAGTTCATGTCCTGGGTGGGAAGACTAGCAGCAGTGAAGATGATGCTGCTGCCAAAATTTCAGTACCTAATTAGAACATTACAGATTCCAGTACCCAACACATACTTGAGACGACCACAAAAAACCCTTACTAGCTTTGTGTGGGCACATAAGAAAATGAGGGTAGCCACAAGTATACTCATCAAACCCCTCGCGCAGGGAGGGCTAGGCCTACTGGAGGTGAGAACATACTATAGAGCAGCACTGATGACCACCGCCCTACAGACACACACGGCCCATAACCCACCACAATGGGTGGACATGTCCCCAGACATGCCCGCCACCACAGAACTCCTGCTAAAAAATTGGGACTTGGTCAAGCCACAGCTGGGGTATGGGCGATGGCCACGCCAATATATTGCATACCTATAGCAAATCCCACCTTTGACCACCGTATATGGATTGAGAGAGGATGCACGCTAGTTAGACACCTATACAGTCACGGAAAGCTGAGACAATTCCCGGACTTGCAACAAAGTTACGATTTACCACAAAGGGAGATATTTTCATACCTACAATTAAAGGGAATACTGGCCCACTCCACTGTCCTGACCACCCCGACCCACACACAATGTATAGAGAAAGCATGTAAATCCATGACAATGTCCAAGAAACCGTTATCACTCATGTATGCAACACTAAATAACACAACTCAACAACCACAACCACAGATCGACAAATTTAGAGAGGCTTGGCATAGGGACTTGAGTACAGTCTTCTTAGACGAACAATGTAATCAGGCTTTCATAGCACATAAAGGCAGATCCAGATGGGCATCCCACCTAGAGCTAATGTGCAAGATACAATATAGATGGTACTTGTGTAATCATATAAAGCCCCGGTATCCTTAACATACCACAGATATATGTCATATTAGACTGTTTTTTAATACCAATTTTAAAGTACCTCTAGCTTTATACAGACATTCTTTCTGCCATCTAGTCATTTTCCTTCATATTAGGGCAGATGAGATAACTCAGTGGACAGCACTTAAAGGGACACTAAAGTCACAAGAACAACTACAACTTAATGTAGCGGTTCTGGTGTGTGGTGGTAAAATAAATAAATCCCTTGTATTAAAAAGTTAACTTTTTATTTCTGGCAATGTACTAAATGTTCTTTGACAACTACTTAACCTTGGTCGATGAAATATAGCTTTTATAATACAATGCCCTTTCATTACAGCTCTTTCCTACTTTGGCACCGACTGCATATGCATCACAAATGTCTTATTCTGTTAACACTTAGAGCATACCTCCCAACATTTCAAGGTGCCAAAGAAGAACACTTTATTGTGTGGACAGGGGCTGGACACTTCTGAGAAATGTCATATGACTTTCTGCCAACAATTTATGCAACTAAAATATTATTTAGAGCAAGAGCAATGCCTCCTTTTTACACACACTGATTTCTAAACACGTTTATTGTAGTTTAAAGACACATTACTGTGAGTATTGCTGTGTTTTTGCACATCAACAACATGGACCTCTTAGAAAAGGGGACATTAAGATAGAAAAGAGGGCAGAAGGAGTTGTGCTCCAAATAGGGACAGTCCCTCCTAAACAGGGAGAGTTTGGTGGTATGTTAGAGGACCTATAACGCATTGGTTAACACTGAGTTACGTTTTCAGGAATTAATTTTACAATATATTGAGCTGGTATGCTATCACCTTTAAAAGTTTTTAATCCAATTGGAAACCAAAGTGCAAAGTGTAATCCAATTATTGTTCCACTGAGAGGAAGCTAAATTAGTCTGGATTCAGATTCTATTTGTAAATTACCTGAACCACATATGTTGGCTTCTCATTTTTTTTTTCTGGAGAAATATCATCTGCTGCTGTAAACCGTGACATTTCTGTAATACAACTTACAATAAAAAAGCAAACACAATTTTCTGTTGTCTACCCAAATCAAATGCAGAAGCCAGATGTGCTTTGTAAATAAATCACACGGTTTTGGCACGGCGCTGAATACTAACAAATAGATGCAGGGTGATGTTTATGTTACTTATCTTGTATCCCAACGATTGGGACATTTCCTTTTCATAGCATGTACTAAGCTGCAACAGCTAATCTATGTGCTATATACAAAGCTGTTTACTGGGGACAAAGCTACCTACCATAAGGCTTTTCAGATTGTGTGACAGACTTGCCACCCACAAACAAACAGCAAATGCTTCCCACCATCCAACATAGAAAACATTAAAAAAAAAAAGCTGCTCAGGCAACATATAAATGTCATATTTCTTACACAATTTTAGTCATGAGGAGAGGGGTCCGGTCCTTCCTGGGTGAACACTGAACTACAAACTGAACTACAAACATAAACAAAAACATCACATCTACTAATTATCTGATCTACATCTACACTCAAACCATACCTGTAACATCTTCCGTGTTTACAGTCAAACTACCGTATTTTCCGGCGTATAAGGCGACTTTTTAACCCAGAAAAATATTTTCAAAAGTCGGGGGTCGTCTTATACGCCGGGTGTCGTCTTATAGGGCAGGCCTAGGCGCCCTGCACCCCCATCGCTGGCCCTTCTAATGCTGCAGCCGCCAGAGCGCTCTATAGAGAGCCTCAGGCGGCTGCAGCACTGCCTCTCTCATCACCTCCCCTGTAGCGGCGCCGAGCTCCTTTCCGGTCCGTGGTGCCCAGCCGGATTGACAGGAAGTGCACACTTAGTGTGCACTTCCTGTCAGTCCGGCTGGGTACAGGAAACAAAAGCTCCTGTACCGCGGACCGGAGAGGAGCTCGGCCACACTACAGGGGAGGTGAGGAGTACAAATGGGGGAATAAGGAGATTACGAGGGGTGGGGGAGGAATAAGGAGAATACAGAGGATAAAGAATACAGAGGATAAGAAGGAGAATACAGAGGATAAGGAGAATACAGAGGGGGAATAAGAGAATACAGAGGGGAGTAATAAGGAGAATACAGGGGGATAAAAGAGAGAATACAGAGAATAAGGATAATACAGAGGGGGAGATAAGGGAGTATATAGAGGAATAAGGAATACAGAGAGGATAAGAGGAGGAAGGCCACAGGGTGGGGGATAAGAGGAGGAGAATACAGGGGGTAAAAAAGGAAAACGGGGGAATGCAAGAACACAGGGGGGTAAAAGAGACACACAGGGAGGGGAGTAAAAGGAGAACACAGGGGAGAGGGGGGTGAGTAAGGGGAACACAGGTGTTTTTTTTTATTTTTTTTATTTGGTGTGCGTTGGAAGAGGGGTAGTCTTATACGGTGAGTATATCCCAAACTCTATATTTTAACTGGAAAAGTTGGGGGTCGTCTTATACGCCCAGTCGTCTTATACGCCAGAAAATACGGTACACCTGCAACGTGTCCTGTATCTACATTTAGCCATACATGTAACACCTTCCAAACCATACTTCTATCCTTAGATATGTTTTACTGGTTTGTATGTTTTAAATATGATATGCAATAGTTTTATCTATGCACAGCATAAATAGAAAACTAAGAAACAGTATATATAAATACATGGGCTCCTAACATTATACATAAACACACAGCTGATGTTCCCCGTTTCCTTGATAAAAAAACAAAGTATTTTTTGATTACACTGTTTCTCCTGTTGTACCGCTGGCCATCTCAAACTTCTTAAGGAGCTTCACAGGGAATTAGATAGTTGCAGGAACAAAGTTACTTTGTTAAGGAAGAAGACTTTTACAATTCCTGTCCTCAAGGCACATCAACATTGCAAGTTTTAGACATTTCCCAATTCTGTTTCTATGGGGATTCTGACAAACCTAATCCACTCGGTCGTGATCCTGGGCCATGTGATCGTGGGGTCCTCGCGATCACATGGCCGGAATGGCTGTCTGCAGGTCTGCTTGCAGGAGGGCTGCCTGAGCTCTCAGGAAGTGCCCCTACTGCTGTTAAAAAAGTTTTTATCTTTCCATTTTTACTAATGATTGGGGATGTCCATTTTATAAAATTGGACTTCAATTTTGTCATGCATCATTACCGCTGTCAGCGTTTAATTTTTTTTTTTAGACAGGTTAGGCCTATATTTACTTTACCTTTCGAAGGAGAGTCTATTCTCCTCTGAGTCTAAAGGGGCGGGACAATGTATGTTTTATGTTTGTGTGCAATTTTGGTTATGAGGCAAAAATTTGATTCTTTGTTAAACTAATTTGCATATGCCCACCCAGAATCCTTTGTGGTAGTAACTGCAGATTTGTGATTTCTGTGGGAAAAGCAAGTCTTATGGCTTGACTGGTGTGCAGATTTGTGTTTAATATTGTAATATATATATATATATATATACACACATTCTCTGAAATTTCTGCCTGGGTTGTCAGGCAGGTCCCTCAAATTGTAATTAATAAAATTACATAATTATGTAAAACTATTACATACATTTATACGCAGAATTTAAACGTATGTAATATATTTAAAATTTAAATTGGATATATATATATATATATATATATATATATATATATATATATATATATACACACACACACATATATATATAAAACATTTTGTATATTACATACATTTAAATTCTGCATATAAATGTATGTAATATTTTTACATAATTATGTAATTTTATTAATTACAATTTGAGGGACCTGCCTGACAACCCAGGCAGAAATTTCTGAGAATTTGGTTCGCAAACCCTTAAAACTGTACATGGGGGTAGTTTTACTTAGGAGATCTCGCTGAACACAAATATTAGTGTATCAAAACAGTAAAACATATCACAACAATGATAGCATCAGTAAAAGTGCAATTTTTTGCATTTTTTCACAAACAAACTGCACTTACACTGACTATATAATTACTGTGATATGTTTTACTGTTTTGAAAGTCTCTCGAGTATAACAGTACCCCACATGTACATGTTTAATGGTGTTTAAGATGATATAATGCTTGCATTTCCGTTTTTTCACATTGAAATTTGCCAGATTGGTTATGTTGCATTTGAGACCGTATGGTAGCACAAGGTATTACAAATGGGGTATGTCCAAAATTTTTGAGTAGCCACTTAGCCACAAACACTGGCCAAAATTAGTGTCCAAATTAGTTTTTTGCATTTTTCACACACAAACAAATATGAACGCTAACTTTGGCCACTGTTTGTGACTAACTGGCTACTAAAAAAGCCTGGACATACCCCATTTGTAATAACTTGGGTTGTCTACTTTTGCAAATGTATGCTATCATGTGAGTAGTTTTCAGGCCTGGGCTACCATACAGTCTCAAGGGCAACATAACCTGTCTGGAAAATTTCAATGTGTATAAACTGAAAAAATGTGTCATGCTATATTTCACCCTGTAACTTTCCAAAACACCATAATACCTACACATGGGGGGTACTGTTTTACTCTTGAAACATCACTGAATACAAATAAGTGTACTTTATTACAGTAACCACTAACAGTATTATGACATTATCAGTTACAATTCCATGCAGAACTAAGAAAATAACAAAATTCTTAATATCTGATTTTTTTAAAATATTTTATTCATATTAAATTATGTTTCATATTTAATTATTTTATTTTAAATAAAAGCTCTGTTTTTCCTGAATAAAATGATATATAATAAGTGTAGGTGTACTTAATATGAAAGAGGTGAATTACGGTTAAACAGACATGTTGCGCAAATTTCAGGTTTTGTTTACACTTTGTTTTGATCACAACTTTGATCACAATTGGCTCAGTCCTTAACCCCGTAAGGACCAAACTTCTGGAATAAAAGGGAATCATGACGTCACACATGTCATGTGTCCTTAAGGGGTTAAACTTGACTGCATAGTGAAATTTGACCCTGTTTCTAGAGTAATTTAGCTATTGCAGAGCTCTGATTGGTGCAGTGGACCATGGAATTACTGTTATAACTAAATGCAGTTCTATTCTATACATATTTTTCTTTATATGGAATTACCAAACTGGCTCCCACAAAGTGCTACAGATGAGAGGAACTGCTTTCATATATAAAAAGCATTGGTGTTTTTTAGAACACAGTATGAAGCATGTCTTCTCCCAGAAATTACAACACAGTGCCTAACCCGGCCAAACCATTTACAACTTTCTGATACCTTACCAGAAACTGTCACCTCAATTCCAGTACAATCTAAGAGATAACTAAAAGCTATATCCTGATTGTGCTTTTAAAAAAAAAAAACTCTATGTTTCTTTCATTTTAATTACCTTGTATTCCTGCATTTGCAGTACTCTATGTGTGTGCATGAGTATGGCATTTCTCCATTAGAGGCCCAAGAATATCTCTGTACACCTGTTGCATCATGGGGAGGTGAAGTTGCTGTAACAAGGAAATGCAGCTAAGGTACACAGTTTTTTGTACTGTGTTAAAACATTTACAGGGGTGAAGGAACAAGGGATTGTCACTTCTCTGGAAGTTACCGTTCCTATTTAATGACACTAGTGACAAAATGATCAGTTATTAAAAGTATAATAGGGAATGTCACTGGAAACGTTAAAAGTTAAAATCTACTTGTGTTTTCTTTTCACTGAAAGTTGCGTTACACAAGTATTTAGAATATAATTCACTAATTGCTGGGCTAACTAAAACAGCATAGGTTTTTTTTTTGAGGGGGTGAGGTGAAGCAAATCAAACAGACACTAGCTAACATCTTGTTGGCTTTACTGAGTTGGCAGCCACCCAGAGTGACTCAGGTTGTCTCTATCTCATAGTCTGCTGGGAATCAGAAAATAGAACAGGACCGTACCATATAAATGATTCAGAATGAGGAACTGTTCATATATTCCCACCAAGGATCTTTGGGGAATCAAGTGTAACCACTGCTAGTTGTGAAAACTGACTCCGTAATTAAAGGAAACACAGTTTCAATGACTTCAGAGCACAAAGTTCTGCAATGGCCCATTTCACATAGCTTTTATGAGAACCTTTTTCCCTTGTGTATCTCTGATTAACATTGAATGCTTCCTCTGTACAGTATAGGTTTTTCCCACTAGACTGCATTTTATTTTTACAGTATTGTATTGTTTACAGTATTGTTTATATAGAAGTTTGAGAAAATGGATCTTGTTGGCTGTATTGTATCATTAAAACAGGAAGCTATGTAACACAATTTTCATAGATGTCAGATATGACAATTAACCACAAAAACAAGATAGCGAGAACATTAATTCCTTTCTGGAACGTGCCAACTTGTTGCAATAGATATGCAACAACATTTGGTATAGCTCCTAATGACCTGAGTGCTAGTAACAAATTTAAAACATGGGCAAAAACAGAAAATTAGACTGCATAAAAAAAAAAAAAAAAATAACAGATAGCCAAGTTAATAATTTCTGTTTACAGTTGAAAGGACACTATAGGCACCCAGACCACTTCAGCAGATTGATGTGGTCTGGGTGCACGGTCCCTGTCAGTTTAACCCTGCATTTGTAATTATTGCAGTAATTGAGAAACTGCGATAATTACCTTGCAGGGTTTACTCTACCTCGAGTGATTGCTTACCAGACTGCCACTAAAGGCTCTTCCAGCTCGAATTTTGGTACCATTTACAGTAATTAAAAGACCACTCTAGGCACCCAGACCACTTCAGCTTAATGAAGTGGTCTGGGTGCCAGGTCCTTCTAGGGTTAACCCATTTTTTAATAAACATAGCAGTTTCAGAGAAACTGCTATGTTTATGAATGGGTTAAGCCTTCCCCTATTTCCTCTAGTGGCTGTCTCATTGACAGCCTAGAGCGCTTGCGTGCTTCTCACTGTGATTTTCACAGTGAGAGCACGCAAGCGTCCATAGGAAAGCATTGTAAATGCTTTCCTATGCGACGGCTGAATGCGGCGCAGCGCTTGCCGCGCGTGCGCATTCAGCCCAGGAGGAGAACCGGAGGAGGAGAGAAGGAGGAGAGCTCTCCGCCCAGCGCTGGAGAAAGGTAAGTTTTTAACCCTTTCCCCCTTCCAGAGCCGGGCGGGAGGGGTTCCCTGAGGGTGGGGGCACCCTCAGGGCACTATAGTGCCAGGAAAACGAGTATGTTTTCCTGGCACTATAGTGGTCCTTTAAAGGTTTGTGGGTAAGAAAACTCAATGTCCTCATCCCACAGTATCCCATAACCATGCATCTCCTTTAAAAATAAAATTAAAGTCCTGCTCTATACTAACCCAAAACTTATTCTCATTTACTGTAGTTGTGAGCAGTAGCACACTACAGGGGTCACTGAGGTCACAAATGCCCCTGTCACATGGGCCGATGAGCCAGTGGGCACAGCAGATGCCTGCTTACGTGGAGACCAGGGAGGCTGAGCATGGGTATTCAGCACTGATCTCTGTGCTCTTCCTGCACAGCTCACTCATACACCATAAAGTGATGCCTGGAGCCCAGTTATGACATTATTCACTAAACTGCGCAAGAGGGAGCAGTGCTGGAAGAGCATGAAGATTACAGCAGTCCCACTAGACTGGATACACTCCAGCTCTCTTAAAGGATAAAACTATAAATACAATTAATTTGTAAGTCTGTGTAACAGAATGTGTATGTATGTGTGTCTGTCAGTGTGTGTGTCTGTCAATGAGTGTGTGTATGTCTGTCTGTCAATGTATGTCTGTCAAAGTATGTGTATCTGAGAGAGTATGTCTGTCAGCAAAAATGTGCATTGGTTGAATAGTGTGTAAGCCAATGAGTGTGTGTCTGTCAGTGAGTGTATGTTAGTGTATGTGTATCAGTGAGAGTGTGTGTCTGTCAGTGAGAATGTGTTTCTGTAAGTGATGTTGGTTATACAGTGTGTGTGTGTGTGCCAATGAGTTTATAGGTCAGTGAAAGTGTATGCTTAAAAGAATAAAGATGCTTAATTAAAAAATAAATTTTTGAAGCTTGCCCAGGATAAGCTCTTGGATGTCCTTTAGCACTTGGCCAAAGTTTTTCTCCTGGCAGATGAATCTATGTCTCAAGGCACCTCACTGGACCCACCCTTCATCACAGATTGACATTCATTTGTCTCTTGGGTAATGCCAATGGGGTTGTGCACTGAATGGAGGAAAGCTGTTCTACTTAGGATGGACTCCCAAATCTCAGACTTGGTGGTCTAAGAAGCTGGGTCCTTTGGCTAAAGGACTCTTGTTCAGAGAACCATTTTCACTTACGAGGCTGAGTATGTCAGTTCAATTTCCTCCTATTTGGTGGGTGGTGCACACTCTCTGTTTTTTTTGGCAGAAGCCTCTCTTGGGGACATCTTGCGGTCTTTGGACTGGTCTCAGGAGGACACTTTCAGATTATTCTACTTTAATCCTTCCTCACATGCCTCTTTTGCTTTGCTATTAGAGTGTTAAGACAGCAAAATATGAAGCCTCATGGCATGTAATAAAATTGTAGATTATGCTAGTTTAGTGTATCTATAATCTTAATTTTATTAATGACCTGAGGCAAATATTTTCCCAACCTTTTTTTCCCCCTTCCCTTATTTTGTTTTTTAGAACCAGGTTCTGGAGGGGATGTATACATCCACGGTTTATTTGATTATGCATTGTTTACCTTGTTTATTGTGGAGTTATTCATACTAAATTATTTGATCTATTGGTTTTATATATATTTACCATATTCACTACATTGGTTTTTCTTGTTTTTCGTCTCTTTTGCCCTCGTTTCAGTTATATTTCCGACTCTCTGCTATTTCTGGATGACTCATTGTTTCATTCAAATTTTGAAGACTTCTTTTCATTGTGTTTTTAGTTACCATTTTTGACTTTGTTTATGGTGTATGTTCCCTGTACTGTGTGTTACACGCAGATCGAAAGAGGAGGTACTGGAGGAGTATGTGACATATATTTGCCTTGCTGTTTTCTGTTTGGTTATTTCTCTTGGTTAAACTGCTTGGAGTTCTAGTAAAGAGTGACTTAAAGCAAAATATGAAGCCATCTGTCTTTAATTAAATTAAGATTATAGGTAGACTGAGGCTAGCATAAGCTACAATTTACATCTAGATTTCAATACGAGCCTTTCACAATAGTATTAATTATTAAGAAACATTGAGTGTTTTGGAAAAATGCTGGATCTCGAAAAATAAATAAAAGTTTACTTTATAACTATCCATTGATGTGAGTTCTGTAGAGAGAAATGCCATGATACTGTCAGTTATCATTATATATTGGAATAGGACAGTGTTGGCTTAAACAAAAATGGAAAAAGAATGATTATTTGAAATCAAAACTGCATTCTTTTTAATTTGTTTGTTTTTTATTGTAGGTTGCTAAGAGAATTTAGACATATTCAAAGACCATGTCATAAATATGGGTCAGATATGATGTTCTCTGACATAATATAACTTTACAGATTCTAACTGAAGATTAAAGCAAAGATTTGGCTTATTATCATTCAAAACTTTGACTTGTTCTAGCTCATGCTTCTCAAACTAAATCTAAGTTAGCAAGTTCTTGACATGCAATTACTTTCCACTCAGCTTGACCTTATCCACAATGGATCAGTGAAAAAGTGGGAGCGGTTGTATAGAACCTTTTTAAATAAAGTGATAACATATTGCAGCGAGTAGCAGTAATCCCCGAGTAATATAAATACATCACATCCATTTATAGAAGTACTAAAATATGTTTTTTTAGTTTTGCTTCCTGTTCCTACTTTCTGTACTCCGAGAATGCTCTCAGAACTCTGTACTGGGTACATAAAATTGCAGAACCAGGATCAGAAAAACTAGGGAACTCAACTGTATAGAGAGAAGAAAATGGGTGAAGGATATTTTTTGTGCCAAATAAATAAAAGTGTACATCCAGGTGATTTATTACTTATTATATACATACACTATCTGAGTTACACATTAAAGTGAGAATTCAAAGAGAATTTAATTTTGTTTTTAAATAGTTGATTTTTAAAATAAGTTAAAAATAGCCAAATCAGAAGGATAGATTGATAAATAGGATAGATTTTTTATAGTTTGGCTATTTTAATCTTCATTTTGAATACTAACTTTAGTGAGAATGATCTAATGCATTAAAATAAGGCATGCACACTAAACAACAAGCAAGACCTACTGTCCAGGATTATAGAATGCTCATATATGTAACCATCAGAGAATAGCAGCACGAATGTTTACTGCCACGTGCCCATATAATGCTATGCTATTGAGACATTACCGCATTGGCCGTATAGCCTAGACAGAACTGGAAATGTATGAGCCTACCCATTGCTACCTATCACCAAAGCAGCAGTCATTCCAATAATGAATCGTTTTACAGTGAATCTAAAATTCCAAAGATTGTGTTCCTCCACCAATTCACGAATGCTTTGTAAGAATTGCTTACCTATGAATTTAATAAAGAAATTTCTGGTCTACATAAAAAAAAGAATTAAAAATAGGGATATCTGAATTTTTCTTTTTGCAGAATTTCTCAGAAAACTCCTGCAGTGACTGCCTGCTGCCATCTACTGAAATCAAGAACTGGCTGCTGTTTCCAGCCATACTAAGGTTTTCCCTTTACTTTCAAAGATTGATTATCATCATCATCCTCATTTATCCGATGACAACATTTTCCTCAGTGCTTTACATTAATACAATAAGGGTATTTAACAAGCAATCGATTTACAAAAATAATGTTGACAGATACAATAGGTGAGGAGAGCCTTGCTCAAACAAGGTCACAATCTAGGATAATTGATTTGAGGTCAATTGCTCTCATATTCACCCTTTAAAAATGTACGTGGGTGCAGTGAGTGAGATAATCTACTTAATTACCATGATGGAAAACAATGAAACCAGATAAACATTTAAACAATTTCAGGACTGGTGTGTACCTTTCATAAAGCACTATGTGACTGTTAGAAAGACTATGGAATTTATTAACTGAACAGTGGATTGAAAAGTGAATTGTAAAATGGAAAAAAAAAATGTACATAAATAAACTAAATTGGAAATGTTTTAGTCTCTGGCAAAATTAAGTCCCAAATAAGATCTCTTTGTATCTTTCCAAGATAAAAACACTAATTTACACAGCTAGTGAAAAACATAACCCCCCACCAGCTTTTTTCTCCCTTATTTTGGTTCAAATATAGTAGCATTTTACATTGTACCCGAATTTTATACTGTTCAAGATAAAAAAAACTCAAAACATATAAAACACAACTGAGAAAAAAATATATAGAGATATATGCACACTGTGCACTGCTCCTACTTATTTATAGATACACACACGTGTGTTTGTTGCTTGGAACACAGGGGCACAAAACATACTATGCCTAATATAGAGTTTATTAAGTGCTTAAAATATAAAGTGCGACAAATGTTTAGCACGTTATATTATATACACTTTATTACTTTTATCTGAGACATAGTACACTCTGTGCCGTCATGTTAGCAATGTTTTTATATTACCCATAACATGAGCCTGCAGTCAAGAAAACAGCTGTAACTGGATTCACATTCAGGTTAGACAATATTTGATTTATTTCTCACTCTGAAACTCAATACTTACAATAAATGTAGTATTATTTTAATGTCAGGTTCTGAAAAGCAATTAACTTGTGTTGGCAAAATCCAACATCAAAATGTTGTATTAAGTGGAAATAGACCTGCGAGATCTTTTTCTATATCTCGTACAGATAATCAAGTGACGCAGCACATCTGTGGGAAAGGCAGCTGTTCGTCAAGCAGTGTAGGAGGTCAGTTTACTCAAGCTTGGGAGTGGGGAGCAAGGCTGGGAACTGTCAAGGTTTGCCCTTGACCTTCAGTGTTTTTACTACAATGGGAAGGTGCACGACCTTGTTAGGATACACAGTCTAGAGTTGCAGTCTTCCTGTTCACACTGCTGGGATGTTGCTGATGCTTGGCAGCTGGCAAATCGCAACGGAAAGCCCTGCTTGAGAACTAATGACCCACCGAGGCATTTATTTAACCACATCTGCCCCATGGAGATTAACAACACATTGTGAAATGTTGGCTTCATGGGGTGTTTATCACCAGCTTACAGCAAAATGTCATCTCATAATAACTGGATGGCGCTTGCTATAATTTCGTAATTTACATTTAAAACGAGGCCTGCCCTTTCTTCTTTGTTTCTTAGTACCATATTTTAAAACCATAATCAGGCAATCTTAACCTTTGATTTAATGTTTATTTTAAATATCTTGGGTTCAGGAGTTTGAAGATTTCCCAAATGCCAGAACTCATGCTGACACATAGAATATAACTGTCTGGATGAACAAGAATAGCTGTAGGAACATTCTTACCAACATTTATTTCTTGATAACATGACTTAATGGGTACCGTAAGCTTAATTATACTGACTGAGGCAGATGAATGCATAGAGAGAGCACAAAAGGCGCACACATACATGTGTGTTTTCAAAATATATATACACACACACACACACACTATTGTTTATAAAGTGCAAGCAAATTCCGCAGCGCTGTACAATGGGTGGACTAACAGACAAGTATTTTTAACCAGACAAGTTGGACACACAGGAACAGTGGGGATTGAGGAACCTGCTCTAATGAGCTTACATGCTAGAGGGAGTTGGGTATAGTGACACCAAAGGTAAGGGTAGGATAGAAAAGAAGGTTACTGGGATAGTTTTCAATGTGGGTGTATTTTTTTTTTTTTATACAGTATATTTATACAGTATGTATAAATACCTTATAAGTTCAGCACTCAAGAGGAGTAGTTTTATGCGTAGATCATAGGAAGTGCTTTCTAATGTAACTACACTCATCACATTTGGTCCCTAAAAAAATACTGGAAGGATATTTCATGAACTTATATACAGGTAACCCCAATAGAGACTATTGCAGGAAAATCCATGAGTGCTAGCAGCAAATGCTCACGGACACAATTGGTTTACACAATTTGAACCAGAGTATCTTGGGGAAAAAAAGATTTCAATGAAATGCCTGTCTGTGCTGTTTCAGAAAAGTTACGGTGTTAGAGTGTACTTTTGGTCATATACATTTTTTCTTTGTTTCTTAGTATCATATTTTAAAACCATAATCAGGCAATCTTAACCTTTGATTTAATGTTTATTTTAAATATCTTGGGGTCAGCAGTTTGAAGATTTCCCAAATCTCTTTGCCAGACCTCACATTGACACATGGAATATAACTGGCTAGAAGAACAAAAATAGCTGTAGGAAAATTCTTACCAATAATTATTTCTTGATAACTTTACATAATGGGTACCATAGGCTTAATTATACTGACTGAGGCAGATGAATGCATAGAAAGAGCGCAAGTTTAAAGGCACCATGCACATACATATAGAAGTGTGTTATATGTATATATTCAATGAAATACCTTTCTGTGCCTATTCAGAAAAGTTATGGTGTCTGAGCGTTCTGTTACTAATCTAATATATTTTATATTTAAGGCCAAAATAAACAAATTGGAAAAGTTCTCCAAGTCAGCTATGATTCCATTTTGGTTACGTTGGCTTAAAATTTTAAATTTACTTTGAATTCTCAACAATTCTCACTTTAGGCAATAACCCTATGTATATGATTAAAAAAGCCATGCAGATACAGAATGTGCATGTGTTGGAGGTTTCACAGATAAAGTGCATGGAGCTCTGCCTTGTAACTCCAGGAGAGGAATTAAAGGGAGTCAAAAGAACCCATACGTTGGTTATAGTACCTGGTGTGCTCTGGCACTGTCCTTCAATCCAGTGGTAAACCATTTCCGAGCAGTTTAACACTAAATAAAGGTCCCTGACCTCCCACCCTTCTGCCCAACTCGAGGTATGGGTAACGCAGAGATTACACCTTATAGCCATACCGATTTATACCACCAGAGAACGTTGTGATAGTTTGAAAGCGGTCAGCTGATACTCTCAGCCAATCATTAGCCAAAGCAGCACAGAGGGGATGGACTTCTCTTGACTTTCATTTAGCAATAAAATGTTAAAAGTGAGTTAACACATAAAGGAAAGATGGCATCAAGTTGCTCTTGACACCGTAACCACTTCAGTGAGATGAAGCAGTTGTACCTACATTGTCCATTTAAGCATCCACACAATCAGAAGAGGATTTTGACACAGGGACTTAGAAATTAGTTTAACACATAATAAGCTGATTGGAGTACACCTGTGTGTACCAGTGTGACCATTGAGATATTAAAAACCGCAATCAGAGTTGAGTTTTAATACAAATATCCCAAACTGTGAACATCCCTTGAAGCACCATTAATAAAAATGGAAAGAAATCGGCACAAATGTGACTCTTAGAGGTCATCCACACTAACTGTGTAGATATAGGGCATTAGAGAAGCTGCTCTGAAGGAGCTGGAGAGGTCTGGTGCTTAGATGGGAGAAATAATGAATGCAACAACTGTAATCCTCTTTACAAAGTTGTACTTCATGGATGCACAAGTCACTACTGAAGAAAAATAAAACATATGAAATTCCACTTGGTGCTTGCCAAAAACCGTTTGGAAGACACCAGAAACATTTGGTCTGATGAGACCAACATTTTACTTTTTGGCGATATAGCAAAATCCAACACTTCTCATTACTACGAGGACATTGTTTGGCCTGGCAGATACAGAAACACTGAACAGAACTGAGGTCAAAATAAATGGAATAAAATGCTGCTCGGAGGAAAACATTTTAAGTTGAGGCAACCTCTAGCTGGATAACGACTAAAAGCACAAATTCAAAGCTACACCAGCATGATTTAAAGCCAAGGATCTGAATGTCTAAGGATGTCAATAGAAAGCCCAGACCTCAATTTGATGATAATTTGTGGAAAATCTTGAAATTGCTTTCCACCAGAGGTTCCTGTCACACGTGACAGAGCTTGAACAATTTGGCAAGAAGAATCTAGATATGCAAAGCTTTCAGAGACTTACCCCAAAATAGTAAAGGACCAGTATAGTGTCAGGAAAACATACTAGTTTTCCTGGCACTATAGTGCCCTGAGCGTGCCCCCACCCTCAGGGTCCCCTTCCCGCCCGGCTCTGGAAGGGGGAAAGGGGTAAAAACTTACCTTTTTTCAGCGCTGGGCGGGGAGCTCTCTGCCTCCGATCCTCCTCCATTCTTCCCAGTCGGCTGAATGCGCACACGCGGCAAGAGCTGCGCGCGCATTCAGCCGGTCACATAGGAAAGCATTATCAATGCTTTCCTATGGACGCTTTGGGGGAAGGCTTAACCCATTCTCTGAAACTGCTATGTTTATAAAAGAATGGGTTAACCCTAGAAGGACCTGGCACCCAGACCACTTCATTAAGCTGAAGAGGTCTGGGTGCCTAGAGTGGTCCTTTAATAAATAATAGCAGCCAAAGGTGGTTCTATAAAGTATCAACAAGGGGTGGGAAGAATTCTTTTTTTTTTTTTACTATGAAAACAATAGCAGTAGTCACTTGTTAGGAATGATTTTATAAGTCAGATTTAAAAAAAAAACAAAAGTAAAATCCATTTTTTGTCCCGGTTATAGCACTACAAAATGTTGAAACCACCCAAGGCATTACTTAACAACATGTAATAATGTGGTAATTATGACATACACATTTTTCGTTCCTGACTAGTAAATTGTTACCTTCTGATTAATACTTTCCACCTTTGACCTATTGGAATATGTGCATTTTGCTCTTATAATGCATAATGTCAACCTCTGTGATTTAAACAATGAGTAACGATACCAAAGAGCTCATCTCAAGATACCAAGGAGGACCAATTCGAGCTTGAACACCTCCACTGTCTGTACTCTGTACTCCACTGCCTGTACAGATTCAGTAACCCTAAATTAAGCATGTGAGATACAGATACATTCTGAATTCTCTGACATATATCATAACAAGCATCTTCATATTATTGCTCTTCACATAGTAACATCTGGGCAGCCTGTTCAATAACACTTCATCTAAAGTCCCTCTCCAAGCATTAGTTACTATTTAATTCATAATAACGGTCAGGGTTTTGTAGTCCAGTCTCATACACTAGAAAGTGTTTAGATTGGGCACCAGGCTGTCTGCCACGAGCTATAACCATCATCGCTAACTCTGGCACTGCAGATGTTTGTCTGTTGTGGGCAGTGAGAGGTCTGCTGTATTCAATAACAGGCTCTGCTAACTTTGTACTGCGGGCTTTGTTGACTGCACGTCACATAATGCTCAGTGGAACTAAAGGTTCAAAGGAAATCCAACAAACACACACAGGGATCTGCAGAGCTAAGTTTATCCATCACCACTCTATGAAGTCCTGCCTGCAAGTTCACTGTGATTTACCTGTCAATTTTCTGACAAATAACTTAACTGTAATATCCTTCTACTCCTGGCTGCATCAGACATTGCTCCTTTGTGTGTCCCTATGCAATTTGCTTTTCTTTTTCATTCGTTACTGTTCCAGTTTGAGTTGCCATTCATAAATTCCCTTATATATGTGCATCACTGTGCATTACTGAATGCAACAGGCAAACAGGACTGTAACTCTATCACTGAGTTAACATGTTGGTATCTTTGTCAGTGTTATGTTACCTCTTTCTTTATGTTTGCGTTGATGGCAATGACCTACAAGCCTGAGCTGGTGTCCAAATGTGTGTTTATATTTGATGGTATGTGCAGGCTGATACATATCTTTCATTATTCGTTGTGTGGTTTTATAAGGGTATTTGCACCTCTCAGTTTGTTTACCTTTCACCTAAAAATGTTTGAAATGTATACACAAGAGTCTGTGGGCAAAATGCAATGTATAATTTAATGCATCTGGCAGTGTGCATATATAATACCAGATATAAACATTTACCATAATATGGCGAAAGAATACGTTTTTTAAATTGATATATATACATACATACATACATACATGTGAGTGTATTGGTGTCTCTGCATATTTTACAGCTAAGGTACCAGTAGAACATGTGCCTTTCTGCTTTTGAAAGTTAACAGATGTAAAGTATCCTAATATGTGCATTTACATTATTTTATTACTGTGTGCATAATATTAAGGGAAAATATTTAAGTTGAATTATTAAGTTGTGCACATAAGTCTGAATGATGCAATGACCCTGTATTTTTCAGCATATTTATGTGTATTATTAGGGTGCCTGTGTACAGATCTGTGTGAATGTGTGTGCATATGTCCTATATACAAATCTGTGTGAATGTGTGTGCATATGTCATTATTATGTGTTTTTAATAGCCTGTTAGTCAGTGGAGCATGTCAGTATCCCTGAGTGTGTGTACATTAGTAAGTGCAGTAGGCTCACTCTGCAGGGAATAAATGGCTAAAATCAGTACAATGTGTTAACAGTAGATATCAGCAGATGAATGTCACAAAGCACATGAACTCCATGTTTGCAGCACATTCTATAGATTGCTACTTCTAATGTACACTGCATTGAATTTTAATTGATGGTGAACACAGAATGTCAGTGATATCCCTAATGTATGTGGAGTCTGAGTGCTGCCAACAATGAAACAATTGACAGTAACCTTTTGCAGACAAGACACTCCTAGCATCTTATTAACCTCCAAGTAATCTGGCAAATAAATGGTGAATCGTTACCAGTGAAAGAGCAGCAGCCATACTCCGGATCAATATACTTCCAGGATTAACACTTTAAATGCCATCACACTGTGATTTTTGTTAACACATAAGGTTTCCTAAAATTGCATTAAAAAGTGAATTTTTAATGCAATTTTGAAGTCTGATTTTACTGAAGTCACAGGCAGTAAATGGAAGTAGATATCACTTACCTTGTTAAATGCCTGGTGCAGCTCCCATGCTGTGACCTGTTGTTTCACAGCATCAGTTCCCTGGAGTTGGAGATCTGCCTATCCAATACTCATGGCACATGCATCTCTATGGCTGGACAGTGCCTGATGCTCACATGAACACCCGCATTATGTGACTGCAACTTTACTCATCTGCACAAGTACCAGAATGGGAGCGAGAGAATGGAGAGCGAGTCAGGCTCCTACCGTAATGCACAGTGTACAGGAGCACTCTGAGCATCCTTTTCTGCTTCCCTATGGCTTTGGGGGGCTTCCCCGGATCATGTTACTGTGTAACTCTGTCGTCCCTGGCTTTAAAAGGAAGAATGGAAACACATGGCATTTATGGTCTACACTGAATGAAAGATTTAAGGACATTGTGCCATGGCTGCCAAGCAAACCAGATGCATTTTTCTAGGTGTGTAAAATAAACCATGCAATTTTGGCATATACTACTAGTTTCAATGTCTGGAAATTTTTTCATATAAATAGAAGCTATCTATGCTATTCTGTGATTTTGCTACAATGTTTGGCCAAACATAAATTACACTTTTTTTGTGTGTGTAATGACATACTATCAAAATTTACATACATTTATTTATAAATACATTTAAAATGCTCCTGTCTTCATTGTAGGCACTTTTGGCATTGGACATGGGTCACCATGGGCACTCTAACTGATCTGCAGCTACACAGCCCCATACTCAGCAAAACGTGATGCACTGTAAGTTTTGACACCTTTCTGTCATGGACAGCATTATGTTTTTCAGCAATTTAAACTAAAGTGGCTCTTTTGTGTGATCGATATTGATGGGCTAGCCATTGCTACCCAAGTGCATCAATGAGCCTTGGTCCCTTGTCAAACATCACACAAATCTTTGTGCCTGCCCATGTTTTATGCTCCCAAGTCACAACACATGAAATTGAAGAACGGACTGTTCCCTTGTTGGCTTGCATGTCCCACCCCTAGACAGGTGCCATGGAAATGATATAATCAAAGTTATTAATTTTGCCAGTGGTTTTATTGTTATAATACAGATTAGAGAACAGTGCACAAAAAATAGTTTTACCTTTTATAAGGCTACTTAAAATCAGCTATCTTAGCAAATAAATATGAGGATTCAGTTCCACCATACGGCCATATTGTGTTAAGCCCATCAATATTTCACAGTGCCTGAATATCGTTTTATTGTTGTGGCTGATCAGTAGATAGAGAGAGAAAGAGAGAAGTTTTTATATCAACTGTGTGTAATACAGACAGATACCTCAGCCATAATTAATGTATTTGCCCCGAATTTAGGAATATTTAATTTGTCTAGGGAATCACAGATGATATGAAGTGCTTAATTGATTCTAGCTGGATGCTTTTTAACTTCGTAAAATATACCTCTTCATGCACTATAACTACTACAGCTTATTAGAACCATCCTGTGTGCAGCTCAATAAAGCTGTATTTGACACTTAGCTACTACTTGCCTAGAGTGACCCAACCGAACGTCTGCTTGCTAAGACAACACTTCTAAAGGATAAGCTGCATTATTTTCTGTTGTTGAGAATCAATTAAAAAATTTAAACATAATAGGACAAGGTTTGGATCTCATACTGAGAACCAGCTTCCCCGTACTAGGAATGAAAAATAGGAAGTTTCACTTATTATTTGCATGTGAAAGCAATATTCACCCACCTTGAATTGTTATTTCTTTCATCACCAATTAATTGACACAGGTTCAGAAAGGGATGCTATTGCTTCCATGTGGCTGAGTACTGCTGATCTGTATAAATATTTTTTGGAAGGATAAAACCGGGAGGAACAGCTCTTATAGACTATTGTGCCATAACTACAATAAGGTATAATATTTATGTTGATTGGAATGCTCCTGTAATCACTCCCAAAATTACCACTCAAAATTGTATATTTCTGAAAAGTAGGTATTTACACGTGAACATTTTTGTGACATTTTAATGATTTTCCAGCTTCTGGTTATATTATTTTTATAGTACATTTCTATATTAGCAAACACATTGAGGTTTGTTAATTAAAACAGGAATTGTTGTATTGATGCAACTGAAGATTTTAGGTCAAAATATCTATGGTTGAGCTTGTTTCCAACCTGCATCATGTGACCAGAAATATGTAATTCGTTTGTCAATTTCCAATCTGTGAATAAACTCTTCTGTATCATTATGTGATAAAGTGCTCTGTGTATAAAAGTAGGCACTTGAGGTAAAACAATTTGAAATGTCAATCTATTAGTTGCTGCAGCACTGTTGTGTAGATCTATCAGGTATTAAAGGGAAACTCCAGTGACAGGAAAACAATCCATTTTCCTGGCACTGCAGGTCTCCTCTCCCTCCCACCCCCCCAATACCCGGTTGCTGAAGGGGTGAAAACCCCTTCAGTAACTTACCAGAAGCAGCGACTAGGGATTGCGTCAGCCGGTGAGCGGGACTGATCCCGCCCACCGGCCGGGGAGACCTAATGCGCATGCGTGGCAATGCCGCGCATGCGAATTAGTGCTCCCCATAGCAAAGCATTGAAAATGCATTGAAAATGCTTTCCTATGGTGAAATGAGCGATGCTGGAGGTCCTCACACAGCGTGAGGACGTCCAGCGACGCTCTAGCACAGGTTTCCTGTGCTATGATCCAGGAAGTGCCCTCTAGTGGCTGTCTAGTAGACAGCCACTAGAGGTGGAGTTAACCCTGCAAGGTAATTATTGCAGTTTATAAGAAACTGCAATAATTACACTTGCAGGGTTAAGAGTAGTGGGAGTTGGCACCCAGACCACTCCAGTGGGCAGAAGTGGTCTGGGTGCCTGGAGTGTCCCTTTAAGGTATAGAAAACAAGGGAATTAAGAGGAAGTTAAAAGAAAACATCCACCATAAAACCCTTAAGTGGAGCGCTGTATCAAAAAATAATACATACCCCTTAAAATAGGGGTACCAATTAATGGAGATTATATATATATATATATATATATAAAGAAAGAAAAAATCTAATGGTGAAGTATGTTAAGAACTATACAACCAATTAAAAATGATATAAAACAAACTCACAAATAATGAGCCAAGGAAAGGACTGGCTCAAATCCCGATCACTTTGATGTATGAAGATGACACCTTCTCTCTCCTCTCTTTCTTTAAATGCACAGAGGGAAACACAAAGAGAATTGCTTCTAGTGCAATAAGTTGATATACAAGGGTAAATAAACCAAATGGTAAATTGCTCACGTTATCCAGTGCCAATATAGGTAACCTGGCTCTGGGTGAAAAAGCTTGTTACCCACAAAGTGGGGTAAACCTTCTTTTGGAGGTAGATGGAGTCTGCAGCCAGTAGTACTATAAAAATCCAGTAGAGCAGTTTATTAAAGTATTAAAACACATACATATAAAAAAAACAATAAAAAAATGTCCTCATGCAGAGCTGGCTTTCTTCGAGGGCTTTCCTCTGGGCTTTCTCAATTGAAGTTAGTCTGATCTCCTCTCACATCCTCCTTTTAAATTCATGTCCCATTTCCTGATTCGTCCTACCATTAGTCTTTTGTCCAATCAGGCTCACAGACACTGTGGGCGTCTTATCGGCAGCTGGTTCCATTCACTAATCCGATTTCTGGAAGTGATGTCACACCCATTCGTCACATGTGACTACATGGCACTCCCAGATGCACATTCCAGAATTAGCACCTGGCATCAAACCTGTGGCAATATCATGCATCCTCCCACAAGCACACCACATGGTGTCTGAAGGGAAGCTCACTCCACTTGACCACCTACAGCCACAGTCTTTTTGCCAAATTCTGCTATAAACAGCTAAGTAGTTACCTAACGTAACTCGCCAAGCACCTGTGTTTGTTTCAGGACACAAAACCCTTCAAACTACTATGCACAGACCACAGTTCCCCTACCACATGGTGTCTCTTACTTATATACCACCCTCCAGAACCAACAAAATGTATCGTCCCCTTCTTTCAATCTAGATGGGAGCAGGTAACAGGGGACCATTCACTGCCACTCAATGGCACAAAATCTGCAATCTGATACACCACTGGGCAATAGCCAGTGAGTCAGGGCCATGAAACGGCCTACAAAATAGCATCCATGTAGTACATCACACCAGACTAGCTACTGGCAATGAATCCAGCACTAGAAGGCAAGTGCTGGAGATATGAGCAGTTGAGAGGAATATTTTTCCAAATATGGTGGGAATGCCCAAACATAGTGCCATTCTGGAGGAGCATAGCAGCAATATATATAATAAAGTATAATAAAGTATTTAACCAGAAAAGGTACATTCAGATTACTCTGGTTTCCAAGTATGTCCCAGGGAAGCTATTCAGAAGTTCTGAGACAAGCCACCACTATTCCGTCCAGTCCCTTAACCCCTTAAGGACCAAACTTCTGGAATAAAAGGGAATCATGACATGTTACACATGTCATGTGTCCTTAAGGGGTTAAAGGTTACAGTGTGCTACATAACATAATTTAGATAATGTTGTTATGGTGCCTAAAAGGTGTCTAAACTGTTCTTTAAATCCATTGGAGTGAAACTAAAAAACTTCAGTTATTTAAATATACATAAGGATTTGGGTTAGCGCGCAAAAAGTCTTTTCTTTGGCTTTTATTGTATGTATTGGGGCTGATGTTTACTATAGTCATTGCTGCTGCCCAGTAGTAGTGGGAGTTTGAGCGCAGGGCTTAATTTTGTATGTTTGTATTTACTTTTGTATTACACAGCCATGTTACAGGGCTGCCACCCACCCCATGTGTTCCCTCTTTAGGGTTAATAAAAGGTGAAGGGGTTTAGAAAAAAAAAAAAAAAAACCTTTTCTGATTCATTAGATATTTGACCTTATAGCTGAAGGTGAATTGTTAGTGTGGGAGGCACCAAAGAGATTTTGCCTTGACGTGGTAGGTGAGCTTATATTTAAATGACCACTGGAGTGATACTAAAAAACCTCCAGATATTTAAATATGCAGGATATGGAATAATTGGAATAATAACTTTTTTATTTGGCTCTTAGAACGAATACATACCATTTATTTTGCTGTGGTAAAAGTAGATATATGCATCTGAAAAATAAATGTGTCCCTTTGCTGCTACATACAAAATTACTTCTACAAATGAGAATTCTAACTGGATATTTGGGGAAAAGCAGCTCTGTGTAAACAGATTTTCTGCTCACATAAGGGATTAAAATAGTAGTAATCAAAAAATGATTTACAGTGTAAAATCTGGCAGCTGCGTCATACAGATTTAAGCAGCTGCCAATGTAGAGTCCAGGCAATGTATTTCAGAATAATGAGGAGACTTAGTGGACATAATTTAACTATAATCTCCTCTCTATTCCCTAAAATCCGAGTGCCAACAGAGAGGGAGAAAACAGGAGTATTACTATATAATTGCTGTGATTGGTTAATTTCATCACAGGCAATATTAGGCCAATGATGGACTGCCTAACGCTTAAACTATCTAGAAGCAATGAGTACTGAGCAATAACACAATACAAACAAGAATGTGAATATGGCAATAGCACATAAAGGACATGCTGGTACTCAATGTATCCTATTCAGTAGTGCATTATCTACTTAAAGGACCACTATAGTGCCAGGAAAACATACTCATTTTCCTGGCACTATAGTGCCCTGAGGGTGCCCCCACCCTCAGGGTCCCTCTCCCGCCCGGCTCTGGAAGGAGGAAAGGGGTAAAAAAAAAAAAAAAAAACAACTTACCTTTTTCCAGCGCTGGGCGGAGAGCTCTCTGCCTCCGATCCTCCTCTTCTCCTCCCCGTCGGCTGAATGCGCACGCGCGGCAAGAGCTGTGCGCGCATTCAGCTGGTCGCATAGGAAAGCATTTACAATGCTTTCCTATGGACGCTGGCGTGCTCTCACTGTGAAAAATCACAGTGACAAGCACGCAAGCGCCTCTAGTGGCTGTCAATGAGACAGCCACTAGAGGATTAGGGGGAAGGCTTAACCCAGTCATAAACATAGCAGTTTCTCTGAAACTGCTATGTTTATGAAAAAATGGGTTAACCCTAGAAGGACCAGGCACCCAGACCACTTCATTAAGCTGAAGTGGTCTGGGTGCCTAGAGTGGTCCTTTAAAGGAACACTATAGTGACAGGAATACAAACATGCATTTTATTAAAGTACACAGAGGCTCATATTAGGCTTTATCTCTTTATTTATTCCTCAGCAGCAAAGAAATTACATTTAAATATTAAGAGAGAAAAAAAAAAAAAGTACCCTCAAAGAGTTAACCATATAGTATATTTGGTCAATAAGAACAATCCACATTTCATAAACTCCCATTTGACCCTAAGATACTCCTTTCCTTGCTGCTGCCTCAACTAAGTACCAAATAATTTTTCTCTCTCTGTCATTGTTTTTGACTATTGCTACTAATTTGCCAGTTTTTCCCCATTTTTGCCTAGTTTTATTATGCTTGTTTAGGTATTTACTCTGTCAGTGTTTTTTGTTTTGGTCAGGGCCTTCATTTACTGGCCACCTCTTTTTTTCCCCCCCACTTTCCTTGCAGGATTTTCTGCACCTCCTGGCAGGTAACTCTCCCTCTACCACCCCTTTGGTTTGTTTGTTACCTGATTCTTCCCTTCATCTAAACATCTCCTCTCACCTCACTGCTCCTTCAAACCTCTACCAACCCCCACTTCCCTCTCTTTCCCATCATTTGAAATTCATTCGATTCGCCTTTTCAAACCCTTCTTTGCTAACATTGCCATTATTTATCGCCCCCCTCTCCTCTTCCTTGACCACTTTGCTGCCTGGCTACCCTACTTTCTCTCTTCTAATATTCCATCCCTAATTCTAGGGGACTTCAATATTCCCATTAACTCACCAGCCTCCAAACTACTTTCAATTACTTCCTCCCTCGGGCTATCACAGTGGGCTAATTCTTCCACCTGTGTAACTGGCAATACCCTCAAACTAATTTTCTCTTATGCATGTACAGTATCTAATATCTGCAACACTCCATTTCCTCTCTCTGATCACCACCTCTTGTATGTACGTAGTGGGGAATTTTCCGATGCTATCTTATACATAAATTAACCCCATTAAACCCTCCCAATAACAGACAACTTGGTATAGATGAAACAGGCCACATAATTTATTATAACATAAATAAATACTGCATAACACATCCATAATCACCACTTCCTCTCACCTACCCTCTCGTCATAAATCATACCATTCCATGCCCGCCATCAGCCAACCTTATCCATGCTCAATGGGCACGCAGGGGAGGTTGAGACTTGCCAACTTATTTACTCACTTCAACCAAAAAACATAACCCACAAACTTAATTGGCAAGGACATACCCCTGCCACCAGACCCGCTGTTTTACCCCCTAAAATCAGCGGGACACCCCACCAAAACCACCCGCGGTCTGTTCCACAGCATCCTGCAGGGCGGGATTGAAAAGGTCGAGCCCGACCTCCGTGAGTTGAACACCATCCGCCCGAAAAACATTGTCCGTCTCATGTTCAAAAATCCTGTGGCAGACTGGGATCCCCCGAACCCCCAAAACAAACTGGGAAACCTGCATGTTTAACTTGCGGCGGCACCGCTCCATAGCACTCTTGCTCTGGGCACCCTGCCAGTAGTTACGTGCAATGACCTCAGACCATACCAACCGCACATTGGGGAACAAAACTAAAATGCGGGCTAAATCTCGCTTAACAGCCGAAATCAAGTCCCAAATGGGAATGGAACCCAGGTCATTCTCTCATTCTCTCCCCAAGATGGATCACCAGGACACTAGGTACCCCAAGGAGACGAGACAGCTGCACCAACTCCGGGAGTAGCCGAACCCACCTCATACCTCTCGAACCAAGCCATCTGACCTCAGCGTCGGAAGACGTGAACCCAACCGCTCACCTCCAGGCCGAATTGCAGCACGCTGCCCAGCCCAGTAGACATATGAGTGTCCGATGATCCAGATCCTGGGGGGGGGGCGAATCTGCGGAAAGAATTTATGTCAATAGACCAGCCGGACTAATATAAGAAACATATCTCGAATCCCACCTCCCAATCCTCTGCACCACCTGCGCTGGCATGCCAAGCCTCGAGGCCTCAGTGGCTGACCCAATACAAAAAGAATGCCGCCCGAACTCCTTGCTGTCCAAACCCAGGGATTCCAAACCCAAACGAAACCCTGAGAAACTGGAAATGGGAAAGAAAACTACCATCCTCATGCACGCAGGAGAGGGGCGCAAGGTACAATACTCCTTGAAGGACAAAACAGTACAAACGCCAGAGCCCGGCACCGCTCTCAATCAAAGCCATTTAACTCTCCCCAAGACATCCGTCTTCGAGCGGCGAATCTTGAAAGCGATCTGCACGGCAGAGCAATAAACATGCCCGAATAGCACCCCCCCTACCTGCCGCCGACTGGGGCACACCAGCTCCCCAATCCACATGGCCCCAAAGAATGCCAGGGAGAAAGCCAAGCGAAAGAGCAGAGACTCGAATTCCGAATGGCAAACCCCGGGCAACGCATCACACAATGTAAGAAGGAGAGAGCCAGGGCCAGATTAAGAGCTCAGTGGGCCTGGTGCTGACAATTATGATGGGGCCTAATTACAGAATCTTATCGACCAAAAACACTAAAACAGTCATACCTCTTGAGCGTCATGTATCTGATAGAGATAGTGTTGGAGGGAAACTCAAAGGATGCAGCTATAAGAAAACACATACTCTATGCTAATCTCTCTCTAATTTAAGCGTTCATCTTTCAAGTAAATCCATACCCCCTAACAACAGTGTCCAGTGAAGAAGGAAGTCAATGGGCGGGGTAAAAGGGTGGGCCACTGATGCGAATCACGTGACCAGAACTACCAAATGTGGGGGGTGGGAAAGGCACAAAAAGGGGGCATGTCTGTCCAAAGAATTAGAAGGCCAGCCTGGCATCAGTGTCCCTATATTTCACAGTGTCAGTGTCCCTATGTCCCCCAGCCCCCTAGTCTCCCAGTGTCTGTGTCCCCATTTCTCCCAGTGTCCCCATATCTCAGTGTGTCCCGTGTCACTATGGTACTAGGGGACATTGAGAGACATGGGGACACAGAGACCCGGGGACACTGAGACACATGGGGCACTGAGAGACACATGGGGCACTGAGAGACACATGGGGCACTGAGAGACACATGGGGCACTGAGAGACACTGGGGCACTGAGAGACACTGGGGCACTTGTGGATACAGACATGGGGACACAGAGACATGGAGACACTGGGACACAGACATTTGAGGACACTGGGAGAAATGGGGTCACAGACACTAGGGACACAGATACAGGGGGACACAGACACTGGGAGACATGGGGACAAAGACATTTGGTAACACTAAGACACGAGGCACTGAGAGACATGGAAACAGACACTGGGAGACTAGGGGACACTGGAAGACATGGGGACACAGACACTAGCTGGGAGGCATGGGGACACCAGGAGACATGGGGACAATAGCTGAGAGACATAGGGACACTGGGAGACATTGGGACACAGACAGACACTGGGAGACTAGGGGACACTGGGAGCCATGGGGACACTGAGACACTAGGGACACTGGCTGGAGCACATGGGGACACTGTGTCCCAAGTGTCTCAGTGTCCCAATGTGTCTCCCCATGTCTCACAGCGTCCCCATGTCTCAGTCTCCCCTAGTGTCTCATTGTCCCCAAGTGTCTGTGTCCCCACGTCACCCTGTGTCCCCTAGTGTCCCTGCTGCCTTTCCCCCCCATCCTTCACATACGTGAGCTGTAGTCTGTCTCTGCAGGCTGGGAGCTGTTGTGTGGACTCTCTGTGCTGTGTAGCTGCTCCCCCGCGGATCAGTGAGTAGAATGAGGCAGGTAGATGATGTAACTTCCTATCCCTGCCTCTCTCCATACACAGTGACCCCTACTGGCCGATGCTGGTATTGCAACGTAATCTCCATTTATACTGAAAAAAATATTTGCAATTGTATTGCCGGTATTGCTGCAATACCGTCACGGCCCTGCAGCCTCAAATACTGGCTGTGCCTTAAAATACCAGTCAGGTTGCAGACCTAAGAACAGTGTGTAAAAAAAATAAATAAAAAAAAAATAAAAAAAGTAATATATTTTTTTTTTTTTATGGGCCTATTCCATGGGCCTGGGCCTGGAGCTGCAGCTCCATCAGCCCCTATGTTAATCCGGCCCTGGAGAGAGCCCGAGACAGGCCGCCTCGAGTCCCTGAAAGACACCCTTCCTTGCTTCAAACCTTTTAATCGCCTGGCGGACTATAAACGCCTTGGTTGTGTCTTCCCAACCCCGCAACTTGAACAGGAAGCTTAGCCCTGACAAGCGTACAGCAACGGCCGAGGG
Source organism: Pelobates cultripes (assembly GCA_933207985.1). Classification (NCBI taxonomy): domain Eukaryota; kingdom Metazoa; phylum Chordata; class Amphibia; order Anura; family Pelobatidae; genus Pelobates; species Pelobates cultripes. The sequence goes on from OW240914.1 coordinate 107,631,918, forward strand.
GGACAACCCCGCAGCGTCCCAGTCACCCAGGAGGAGCACCAGCCCCTGCAGGTGAGCAGCCGGGTCCCGGAAGCCCCCTTGGGAGAGTTCCCACCCGTCCCATGCCCTCCACACCTGGTTATAGCGGGTCCATGCTGCAGCTGCCACCGATCCCCAGACCAACTCCATCAGTCTGCCAGACCCAACGACCACATCCCTGGCGTGCATCGGACACCCTCCAAGTCTGCTTGCGGGGCTACCACCCGAAACACGTCCCACGGTGAACAAGAGAGAGAGCATCAGCCATTACATTGTGAACCCCCGGGATGTGCACAGCCCTACAAGACACATTAACCAAACAGCGCAGAACCAAGCGCCGTAACAAGCGTACCACAGGGGGGGGGGGGAAGAGGGGTGGGGTGGAGGAGTTGGTCAGCTGGTTAACAGCCTGCACCTCCCCCAAATTGTCGCAATGCAAAACCACCCGTCTGTCATTCAGCAGGGAGCCCCACACCTCTAAAGCCACCAGAATAGGGAAAAGCTCCAGAAAAGCCAAGTTCCGAGTTAGCTCTGTCGTATGTCAGGCCTCCGGTCACGAGTCCGCACACCACTTTGAGCCCAGAATGGCCCCAAACCCCACCGAGCCAGCCACATCGGTAAACAAGTGGAGGTCCTTTTTAGAGACCTCCAGGGCTTGCCAGTATGACCTCCCATTATACGAAGCCAGAAAGGAATATCAGACGGCCAAATCAGCCGGATGAAGTGCTGAAGCGAACGACCCCAGACGTCGCTGCCGCAAAGCGCCTGTTAAAGATACGCCCCATGGGCAAAATCCGACAGGCAAAATTTAACTTCCCCAGCAGAGACTGCAGGCAGCACAGCTGGCTCTTCCGCCGCCCCATGGCCCGTGACACCGCTAAGCACAGGTCCAGGACCTTCTCCTGGGGAAACTGAAATTCCCCGGCCACCGAATCAATTTCGAAACTCAAGAAACTAAGTCACGTGACCGGACCCACCGTTTTGTCATGGGCCAGCAGAACTCCGAACCGTTGGAACACGTCCCCGAGGACTCGTAGCAGTTGGGCACAGACGTGCGACTATGCAGGCCCTACACACAAGAAATCATCCAAGTAATGCAGGAGGGAAGCGACCCCGGCCTCCCTCTGCACAACCCAGTCTAGAAAAGAGCTAAAGCACTCAAAATAAAATCATGAAAAGAGAGCAACCCATAGGCAGGCACATATCCACAAAGAACTGTACTTCAAAAGTACAGCCCAGCAGATGGTGGCATTCCGGATGCACCTGGAGAAGCCAAAATGCGGATTCCACATCTGCCTTCGCAAGCAACGCCCCCGGGCCAGCAGCCCGTTCCATGTGCACCGCCGCATCAAAAGATGCATAGGAAACCCTGCAAAGCTCCGCCAAGATGTCATCATTCACCGACCCCCCACGAGAGTACGACAAGTGATGAATCAGGCAATATTTACCGGGCTCCTTCTTGGGCACGACGCCCTAACGGAGAAACCCGCAAATTAGGCAAGGGTGGGGAGGAAAATGGGCCAGCCATCCGGCCCTGGGAGACCTTCTTACCCAGTTTATCCCGTACCACCTGCGGGTAATCCCGTACAGACTTAAGGTTCCGAACAGAGTGCCGTGGAGGGCGCTCAGAGAAAGGGATCCAAAACCCATTCTCAAACCCACCCAACAGGAGCCGTGCCGCAGCCTGTTTCCTTTAAAGGTCGAGCCACGGGCGCATCACATTTACGAGCACCGGCGTCATCACCCTTAGGTCCCATATACCCCCTTTCACCCATTTTGCCTCGCTTGAAACAGTGAGAGGCAGAATGCACCCCCCCCGCAACCCGAGCATTCATGAACCGGCACGAGAAACCACACTTACAGCGGCTATCGTTGAATTTTCAGCAACAACCCAGCCTCTGAGTGAGGGCCGATAGGGACGCGGAGGAGCCCCCACCGCTCCCCCCCCACCCAAAGAGAGGACAAAAAGACACCTTGGTGTGGGGCTGGACGAGTCATAATGGCAAGCCAGAGGCCAATGTCCATCTGATCCCATGACAGCGATGGGCGTACCGCCAATCATTGACAAAACTGTTCCTCGTACCTCCACCACCCTAGCCCACCATAAGTCCTGCAGGCGTTCCAAATAGTGTCCTGATAACAGAACAAGGCCGAGCACTTGTGGGGAGACTTCTCACCCACTACGCTGGCCAGAATAGAGAACGCCCGAATCCAATTACCTAAATTTTGGGGAATCTTTCGGTAACAAGATTTCTCCTTATCCGACTCCTTGCTGTCTTTCTCCACCACAGAAGGGGCATCCTCCAGCGGCAGGAAAGAGAGAATCTCAATGAACTCCCCCTTCCAAATCTTGTCCCTTGTTTCAAGTGGAGCCCTAGAGGGCCCGACCAGCACATAAATGCTGCGCCATGAGCCACATCCGCAACCCCAGCCTCGGGTGAACCATCACCCGCGGTCCCACTAGCCCCGACTGCCGTGGTTTCCAGGGAAGGTGAACCCAAACCCACAACTTCAAGGGGGGCAGAGAGGGAAGGAGACTGAGCCACCGGGGGGAGCAGCGCAGGGGACCAAACTGACAGTCTAAAGAGGTGTCCCCACTACCCGCCGCCACCCCGCTCCCAGTGATCCAAAAAAACCTGAATACCTTAAAGTAACCCCCCCAGCCCAAGCCCCACAGCATTAAGAGAAGAGGGAAAACTGTACTCACAGGTTGCAGTTCGGCGATCCGAACCCAAAACTGCACGCAAAGAAGGCTGAGGAACCAAAAGTTGAGATCCAGCATCCACAGAAGGCATCTGCTGTGTTCCAGGTGCCATATGCTGGACAGAGCCACGAACTGCCTCCAGGTCCTGAGAAGAAAGCCCCATCTGTGATCCAGGCGCCACCTGCTGGACGGAACCATGAACTGCAGAAAGGACCTGAGAAGAAAGCGGTGGAGAAGCTGAGAGCCCACGCCCTGGAGGAGGTGGCCGAGGTAAGTGAACTGCAGGGGGCCCAGGCAAGGTAGAGGGAGGGGGAGAGAACAGGGGGGGACTAGACAGTAGGACAGGGACCTAAAAAGGGGGGGGGGGTAGGAGAAAGGGGGGACAAGAAAGAAGAAGAAAGGGGGGGGAATAGCAGAGAGGGAAAGGGGGGAGGGGAGGACACAGAGGGAGATAGAGACAAGCTGAGCCCCCCAGGAGACCCCACAGCAGGAGACAGTGGAAAGGGGGAGGGAGCAGGGGACCCAGCATACTGGGAGTCTTCCTCACTGGCAGACCCACTCACCACCGACAATCTTGAAGTACCATCAACCCCCCGCCGACCGTGGGGGGACCGGGAACGATGCCGGACGGCCGCCTGCCTTGGCCGGAGCGCGATGCAGGGGGGCCAGCTAGGGCATGGAAGTCCGCCGTGCAGGCCGTGCACGAGGCCTCCGGGCCGCAAGGCAGGGGGAGGCCTCACCTCAGGCCTCCCAGTAGTAGGCCGCGCCACGTGCGCGGCCACGGAAGGCCGCGAATCCTGGCCTCTAATAGCATGCCGCGTGTCTGGAGCCCCTGTGGGTGCCTCGGGCCCGGGCTCCCAGTCCTCAACCGGCCCGAGGAGTATTATCTGGGGAGAGCCTGGCAGGCGGACGAGAACGCCTGCCAGTGCAGCCCCCAGGAGCAGGAACCACATGGGAGGCAGCAGGGAGACCGCAGGAGGTGCTCCAGGGGCGGGTTTGCCACAGGGGGGGCCCACTGGCAGCCATACCTCCACTAATGTGCCGAAATTGCGCCCTCAGTTGCCGGCCACCATCCGGCGCTGCAGCAGCCCTGAGGGACGCCAGGATCGCCTCAATATCCTTCCCTGAAGGTGTGAAGACTAAAGGCCCAGGCAAACAGGAGCAGGAGGACGAGAAGAAGCGGTCTGCTGGCCCGGTTCCCAAGTGGCACTGAGGTAAAACCACTCCCCCCACTAACTACATAGAAACTTAATCCCACCTACACATACTTCCTAAACCACTCCCCCGCATCTATCCCCACACTCCTACATGTGCCCTTGTCCGTTTAGCTGCGCCATCTCCCAGGGCCTTATCATTTGCTCTCAAGTACCACCTCACCAACAACCTCAGCCTAACCCCCCTCAACTCAGGAGGAACCTTAATTCTATTGACCTCCAGCAGCTGTCAGCTGATATTGATTCACAACTGCTATCCATCCTTTCCCTCTCCTGTCCCTCACTAGCCATCTCCACATTTAACACTGCCCTCAGCTCTGCCTTGAACGCTGCAGCCCCGCTCAAAACATGAACCTCAAGGGGGACACCCCCCAACTGTGGCATACTAAATCAACACACTACCTGCAAATATGCTCCCGTTGTGCTGAACACTCCTGGAGGAAGTCTCACACCCAAGCAGACTATCTCCATTATAGATTCATATGGTGTTCATACAGCGCAGCCCTTGCCCTCGCCAAACAGTAATACTTTTCCTCTCTCATTAGTTCATGCTTCCGCAATCCCAGGCGTCTCTTTGACACCTTTAAGTCTCTTCTTCGTCATGCTGTGGCCACCCCGCAAACTAACCTTACAAACGATAGCTTTGCATGCTACTTTACAGACAAGATTGAACAGCTAAGGAAAGAATTCTCCCCACCTTGCCATTCTCTTTCTCAACCACATGTAGGTCATGCCTTTCTGAACAAGAGGTGGCTGTGCTGCTCCTTTCCTCTTGCCCCACCACTTGCCAGCTCGATCCTGTCCCATCACACCTTATCAGATCTCTTTCCCCTTGTCTTGTGTCTTCCTTAACACACATCTTTAACTGCTCTCTCTCTTCTGGCGTTGTCCCTGCTGACCTTAAACATGCCACTGTAGTACCTATCCTGAAAAAAACATCTCTTGACCCATCCTCCCCCTCTAGCTATCGTCCCATATCCCTGCTCCTTGTTTTCCTCAAAGTTTTTGGAAAGACTTTTCTTTATCCGTATGTCTCACTTCCCTTAATTCCAATTCTCTCCTTGACCCTCTTCAATCTGGCTTCCACCCTCTCCACTCTACTGAGACTGCTCTTATCAAAGTTACTAGAGAAAAAGATAAAGATAGGATCAGCGCTAGTAATACCACTAGGAAAGTATATAAAATAGTGTAAAGGCATCACACCTAAAAGGGGAAATACCCTTCTATCCCCTGCAATAAATTAGAACATAAAAAACACAAGAGAGGGCACGCCTATTTGTGTTGTATGTGTCACAAAGAGTACACACAGTAAAAATATGATAAGAAAATAAAAGATAAATAATATATGGAAATATAAAATATATATATATAATATAAGGAAATAAAATATGTATAATATATAAAAAAATTATATTAAGTATATAACAAAATATTAAAATATAAAAAACAAAATAATTATTTTACAAGTCCATAGTAAGAGTCCACAGTGAACGGAGATGATTCTTGTGTATAAATAGGAGTTCTTCCCAATGGAAAAATTTCCAGAGCTAAAATCCAGCTCTGTTATAAAGCGCGTGAAGTGGAATGATCCCCACTCAAGGATATACGGAGTGATGATTTACCAGGAGTTCCAACCGAAAATTAAAAAGAATAAAACATATAGTGCTCACAGAATAGCTGGAATATGGTTAATAGAGAGTATGAAATGTACTTACAATATACTGAGCAGAAATCACTGCTCAGGTAATAGCGTATGGGTGGTATAATCCCCACCTAGGGATTCTTTGGCGTTCCTTAAAATGAAGTGAATCCAAAACAGTCAGGTTGTAGAATAAAAATAAATATAAAATAGGAATATGGCTACAACAGATACTTATTTTGGGGGCCAAAATTCCTTTATTACAATATATAAAACAAATGAGATAAATATGAATTTTCATGACGCGTTTCGCCACAATAGGCTTCTTCAAGTAGAAAAATCAAAAGACACAAACCTGACATGTAGTTTCTTATATAGAATACATTAATTGTATTGGAATTTGAAAATTCCCGCCAAAATGACATCATGATAATTAAAAAACTTTAAGATGCATATTAGATTCATAAAAAAATACAATAGTTTTTCTAATGATACTTCCTCCCCTCGTCCTGTCTCGATTGGAGTCACCCAAAGCTCTGTCCTTGGGCCACTTCTATTTTCTCTTTATACTGCCTTTCTTGGCAAACTTATTCCCTCATTTGGATTCCATTACCACCTGTATGCTGATAATACCCAGATATATCTCCTCCCCAGAACCTCTACCCTGCCGTCCTGCAATGTGTCACTGCTTGCCTTTCTTCCATCTCTGACTGGATGTTCTGCCACTTTCTGAAACTCAATCTCTAAAATTGAGCTCCTTGTCTTTCCTCCTCCTAATACTGATCCTTCAAGTTAGTGGTATCCACATAAGTCCATATTTGCAAGCACGCTGTCTTGGTGTCATACTTTATTCTGGCCTCACCTTTGATCCTCACATCCAGTATGTTGCCAAATCCTGTAGATTCAATCTTAAAAACATAGCCAGCATTCACCCATTTTTTACGAAAGATGCTACCAAGACGCTTGTCCATGATCTAGTAATTTCTTGCATGGATTATTATAACCCACTCGTAATAGGTCTGCCTACAAGTCGTATTGCCCCGCTACAGTCTGTAATGAATGCTGCTTGCCAGATTGATTTTCCTCTTTAATCGGTTCTCTCACACCTCACCCCTCTGTCAGTCCTTACATTAGCTTCCTGTATCCTATAGGAGTCAATTCAAAGTGCTAACCCATACATATAAAGCACTGAACAATTCTAGCCCCTTATATTTCTTCACAGATCCATAGGTATGCCCTTCTTGGGCTCTCCGCTCTGCCCATGACCTTCTCCTGTCCACTGCTCGCACTCGTACGGCCAACTCACGCTTGCAGGACTTCTCGTGGGTGGTTCCCTTTCTATGGAATAGTCTTCAATCGTTTAAGAAGTGCTTTAAAAACCATCTCTTTAGGAAAGCTTATGGCCTCTCAGAGTAACCTCTACCTTACATACCTGTCTCTTGCTCTCTCCTAAAGGGCAGCACTTTACTATCTCCTCCAGCTCTGCTTCACTCCCACCTTATTTGATTGCTGTTTCCTGTCCTATAGACTGTAAGCGTGTTTGAGCATGGTCCTCTTCAACCTATCGTTCCTGTAAGTTTTCTTGAAACTGTCCTATTTATATAGTTAAATCCCCCCTCTCATAATATTGTACAGCGCTACAGAATCGGTTGGTGCTATATAAATGGCGATGATGATAATAATAATAAAAAGCTAGCCCAATAATCTATTGTGCCTTGCTCCTCTTACAAAACTGTAATTTGTCTTCTACTCATACACTTACATTGATCCTGTGACAGTTCCCCTGCTCTCAGCAACAGCTGTCTCATACTCTACAAGATATATTGTGACCAGGATGTTTACCTAGTTCATTTCCTTTACATACCCATTCCTTGGGTATCTATATCCTGCCCAGTGAATTATTTTTTTATATCATGCAGGCACATGGGAATTTAAAGGTTAATGCTCCTACTAAAGCTGCAAGTGCCAGTAGGCACTGTTTTCCCCCTGTACCCTCTAGATCCTCTGCCCATTCTATGATGTATCATAGGAGCAGATGAACTCTGAGAAGTTTCACTCGTTCCTGGACGCTACCATGGCCAAGTCAGTCAATCAAGCCATTTACAATGCAATGGGAGTTGTAAATGAATGTGTAAGAGCCAGGCAAAATTGGTGCAGACATAGAGGAGGGAAAAAGCCCTTACTGATTCTAACGCTGACTTGGTTTCTGAGTCAGTGATGAGTTGAATGTTGTTGACTCTTGACTCAGAGACATCTTCTCCAGACCCCAGTTGTTCTGCTAAACCAATAGTTATTCCAAAAGGAGGGTGCAGATGACCTGCAAGAGGAAAAAATGTATTTCTTTGCCCAAAAGGTCCCGCAGCACTTTAGGCCTCGCAACTTGAAACCCAAGATGGCAACGGAGACTCAGATGCGAGTATCCCAACTCCCAACGACTGAGCACTTATAAACTGAACATATTACAAAATAATTTTTGGCACAAATAAGCAAATTGATTACCTCCTGGCAACATACAGTGGAGGCCTCTCTGGAAGGATATGCAGGAGATAGGCACTGGCACTTCCCACGTGGAAAACAAGATGAGGGAATACGCCACTGCACACAATGACATGGCCGACTATGTCCAGAGCATGGTACACATAGATGGCAGACTCAGAAGACAGGGCACAAAGGAACATCCTGCGGCTACGGGGAGTTCCAGAGTCTGTGCTACATGTGGACCTACAAGCCTATACAAGACTCTACTTCGGGCCTACATGCCGGGTATTCCAACTGAGATGCTGCCGATCGATCGGTTACATAGTTTCCCGAAACCGCGTTACCTCCCAGATTCGGCACCAAGGGTTGTGCTCCTCAGAGCACACTACTTCCATATAAAAGAACTTGTCTTGAAGGCCTGCCGCAATCGAAGCATGCCGCACGAGGACTACCCTACCGTGAGGATCTTCGCGTATCCTCCGCAGCAACGCTGAAGAGCAGAAGAAGTTTCCAAACAGTGGTGGATGCCCTGCGACATCACAGAACGAGGTACTGCTGGGGATACCTGTCCAACGCGACAGAGGCATGAAACCAATATTTACCCCAGAAGAGGAACTCACCAAGCTGACAGAATGGGGCATACCAATTAAGTCGGATACTACCTTACCTCTACCTCAACAGAGACTGACACCAAAATGGTGCACAGCGCATAAGAGCCTCTCATAGATGCGCAGCTCCATGGTTTGCAAGTATTGTTTAGCTAGAAGTTTGTTTCAACATGTAATTACGCTATATATATATATATATATATTTTTTTTTTTTTTTTCCCTGATCCCGATACTACCAGAGTGCAAATTCCTGAACCATACAACCCCTAGTTTCTATTATACTTAGCGTGGCCCAAACTTCCTCCATCTCCGGAGATATCTTAGCCGCCCTCATCTAACTGGTATCTAGCAAGCTCACTGCGGATACCTGAACCGCTCTTATATCCACCCGAGTGCTTAGCCATCTGTCGGCTCCTGAGCTTGGCTGGGGAAACTAGGCCCCTTGGTACTGGCAATATACCACAGTACCATTTTATTGCACCGGCAATGTAATAGTGATGCCTCTTTACATGGACCACATTCTCCACACATATCAGAGTATGATGCTTTGATCCTGGGGAGGCTTACCTATGACTCTGCTATCATTATTTTCTGTTATTATTGTCCTTAGGATTCTTACTGTTAATTACCTTTTTATGCTTTTGGTCAATTGCATGCGTAAACGCAACAGTCGCATACATCTCCACGCCCCAAAACCAGTTTGACGAATATAGCTGCAAAAGATTTGACCACTGCCAGTAACGTACATAGCCACACCAAGCCAGACGATTGCGGTTTACACAGGATGACTCAGTACCCAAAACTAACGAATGCAGGGTACTGAACGCTACTATGGGAGGCCATAGATATATATTACTGGTTGGGCTGATATGTCCCTGGGGAAAAAGAAACCTAGCTTAACCCAGGAATCTTATTTCTGGTGGCACACTGTAAACCTCTCCGGCATGACAACTAAGCCGTTGTTACAGTTAAGCCACTTTTTGTTGATTTCTGAACTCTCACTGCTACCCAACCAGCTACCACAACTGTTGGCTAAATGTTAGCATTCCCTAATGCAGCCAAACATTATACAAAAGCCCAAAATGGTTCACTTTTAGAGCTCTGCAGCCACAACACTGGAGAATTTTACTTCTTCTAACCCCACAGTGCGGGTCCCTTGCACCATGTCCTCTTGGGAGGAAACACAGTTTACCCCATCCCAGTTCTTTTACCCTTGTCCTGTGCTACCCTCTTCCCCCATCACCACCCACAGTATCACTCATAGAAACACTTCTCGCTATCGAGTTTTGCTCTGGATACCAAAAGTCTGCCACTACTCTAACGGGTTTACGACAATCTCCACACAGCAACACCTAACAACCCCCAGAGTATGAAAATACAATCACACAGGGTTTAAAACACCAACATAAGCATTGCATCCTTCTAGAGGGGGCAAGGAGGGAAAAGATTGATTTACTCTGCATCCAAGAGACACATTTTGTCACTAACAGGGTTCCTAAGTTTGGTCTACATGATTACTCGACCCAATATCACGCAACCCACACCTCAAAATCAAAAGGAGTATCATTCCTAATACACCACTCCCTATCCTTTGAATTGTAGCACATTCAGAAAGATAACTAAGGGAGGTTTATTATCTTACACTGCATGGTAAACGAGGTTGAATATATCCTAGTGGGGATCTATGGTCTCAGTGCTCACCAAAGGAACTTTCTACATAAAATACTCACCAAACTCTCCAAGGATACCTCAGGATCACTCATTATCTGTGGAGACTTAAACCATGTATTGGACCTGCACGCTGACACAACCTTACCTGACCCATCCCCTAGACACTTGGCAATATGGAGGCAAAGCAAAGCCCTACTCAAACTCAAGTCCGATCATGGTATCTATGATGCTTAACCCCATGGGAAGGGAATTTTCTTCCAGTGTGCATAAGTCGTTCTCCAGGATAGATCATATTATGGTATCAGGCCTTCTACTCCCAAGGTTCACACAGTGCTCTATTGGAGATATAGTGTGGTTGGATCATGTGCCACTCACATTGACACTCTGAGGTCAATTTCCACATAGTGGATAAGCGCCATTGCATCTCAATGACTCCCTTCTGAAAGACCCTAGGTTTCTTGCTCACCTGACACAAAATCTGGAGGACTACTTCAATATAAACGACTCTCCGGAAACCTCCCCTGTCTCCCTCTGGCAGGCCCATAAGCCCACCATTAGAAGCATACTAATCAGTCAAGCCTCGTATGTTAAACATAAATCCAACCACGACTACATTGACCTGCTGCGCTCCCTGCGAGATGACACAAATGCACATACTATACAACCAGTGGATGCATATTTGAACACCATAGCAGATGCCACCAAGCGAATAAATAAAATACACCTAGCCAAAACATCTTACACACTTCAACGGCTCAAAATGCAACACTACTCTCAGAGCAACAAAGCAGGGAAAGCGCTAGCCACACTGCTGTGGAAAAGACAAGCACAATCTAAAATATAATACTTAATCTCAAACACAAACAAAACAATTTACAATCCCCAAGACATAAATAATGAAATGGTCTCTTTCAACCATAACTTGTACAATCTGAAAAACGATAATACAACACATCACCCCACCGAGTCAGAGATTGGCAACCTTTTAAACTTCATCACATTGCCGTCTCTATCCTCACAACAACAGGAGAGATTACAAAAACCTGTAACACGTCAAGAAATCTTACAAACTATAGCATCTCTTTAATGTGTAAATCCCGTGGGCCAGGTGGCCTCACAAACTCCTACTATAAGCTCTTCTCCCATGTCTTTGCCCTAAGGTTGGAACCAGTATACAATCACATCATAGGCACAGGTGATATGCCACACGAGATGCTAATAGCACATGTAGTCACTCTCCCCAAACCAGGGAAACGCCCCACTAAAAGTCAAAATCTGTGACCAATATCGTTACTCAACACTGATACCAAGCTACTCACCAAAATCTATTCCAACAGGCTGTCACAAATTATCCCTACAATTATACATGCAGATCAGGTCGGGTTTATGAGCAGTTGCGGATGGAATGAGGAAGGTCTTGGACTTGCTGGGGGGCTGCGAGGGGGGAGGACCCCCAGTGTGCTGCTTTCGCTGGATGCGGAAAAGGCCTTTGATAGGCTCCAGTGGCCCTTCCTCCTCGCGGTCCTAGGGAAATTTGGATTCCCCCCACAGTCCATATCCCTGGTAACTGCTCTATAATCACACCCATCAGCAGAAGTGGTTAATGGAGGTTTCTCATCACGCAGCTTCAGCATTTCCATTGGCTCAAGACAGGGCTATCCCCTATCCCCAATATTATATATCTTGGCATTGGAACCCCTGACTCAGTCAGAGACAACTCAACATTCATGTAATCAAGATCAAAGACAGAGAATATAAATTAACCCTATTTGCAGACGACATCCTCTTCACGCTTCAACAACCACACACATCCCTACCTACCCTACATGACCTCATCCAGCAATATAGTAAGTGTTCATTTTATAAACTGAACATATCCAAGACACAAGCGATGGGCATTAACGTCCTGCAACATGCGCTAAACAACCTAAAAGATGCATTCGCCTATGAATGGTGAACAGAGTCGCTCAAATTTTTTGGGGTAGCCCAGACGCCACAGCTTTCAGGCCTCTTTAAGGCTAATTACCAAACCTTGCTCGGTGACATAAAAACACAAATACAAAGCTGGAAAGAGAAATTCATCTCCTGGGTTGGTAGGATAGCGGTGACCAAAATTTTACTTATCCCAAAATTCCAATATCTTTTCCGCACCCTACCAATTAAACTCCCCACTCACTACCTATGTGAGGCTCAGGGGCTAATAAATGCCTTCAGCCGGAATAACTCCAAGCCTCGAATTACAAAATCTACCCGATACAAACTGTTTTTAAAGCAAGAGAGAATGGGATTGCCAGACATTGCGGGCTACTATAGAGCAGCGATAATTAGCCCTATACTATCAGCCAGTAGCCACCTCAGACCTCCACAGTGGGTTTATATTGAATCAATCTATACCAATGATTTCGCTATCACTGCGCTTGCATGGATGTCTAGGAAGTTAAGACCTAAACACAAGGACATACTCCCCACGACCAAACACACTCCAACTATGGGACAAATTCAGAGACAAAGAAGCCTTACACAAGGGCACCTCCCTTGTTCTACCACTGGAGGCCTTACCCTCCATTATCCCTGATTTTAACTACAAGTTATGGCACAGACATCATATTACCCACATCTATCACATTCTCCAAGGGTCAACTTTGAAATGCTTTGCTGACATTCAAACACAATATGGGTTTCCTACCACTGCAAAATTCTCTTATGTGCAACTGTTGTCATGGTCAAAAAAGCAACATGTACTATCCTACAATAATAAATGGTCTACAGTTAACAGACGTAGAAAAAATATGTCTCAGATTGCAACCAGCCACCAAATTGATCTCTACCATATACGCTAAAAACTGTGCCAGGACAAGCTTAATTTACCTTTGTTTGAGCATGGGAACGGGAACTTGACATTTCCCTTTCAGAGAAACAATGGCAAAAAATAATCCTAGCACACAAAAGCTTATCATTGTGCACCTCCCATATGGAGCTCACAAGGAAAATTCTGTACCGATGGTACCTTGTACCCACACGATTAAAACACAGCAACCCAGGTCTGTCGGATACATGCTGGCGCTGCCTATCAGACTCAGGGATGATGACCCATATTTGGTGGTCGTGCCCCAAAATAACCAAATTCTGGTCAGACATAGAACTGATTATTCACGAGTGCTTGGGCACACACTTACCAAAACTCCCTGAAATATACCTACTACACCTCTTTCCAAAGGGTCTTGCCAAAGACCGCAAATATCTAATTTACCATATTCTCGTTGCTGCCCTTACAGCTATTAGCAGATTATGGCAAAATCCAGACTCTCCAATGGTAGACCAATGTATCCAAACCCTAGAACTAACTAGACGATATGAGATGATGGCATGGAAACACCTACCCACAAAGACATTTTGTCACGGGTGGCAGTCCGGAGCCTGGGACCCAGACACTGTCCGGGCGGCGGTGCGTGGACCTGGACCCATGTATGCCTGATGTTGAGAGTAGGAGTCACAATGTGGAGGTGGATTAGCAGGGTTACCGCATGCCCCCCTGGTGTTGAACACCAGCGTTTGTGCGGCCACATACCAGAACCCTGATTCAGCTTATGCGGATCCCAGGAACTAGGAGCAGGTAATTAAGCAGACCTCCCAGGAGCTGAATAGGGAGGCTCTGCAGCAGGGATGTATCCAGTACTGAAGCAAGGCAAGACTAGAGATAGGCACCATACATGAAAACAAGACAAAACTAGGAGAACACAGAACAGGACAGAAAGCAGAACCCAGAACATGTACACAAGACATGAGGAAAACAAGAACATAACATGGGCATGACTGGACAGCACTGTACAAGGACTGGGATTACAAGACTAAATAAAACAAGACAAGAGATACAAGGTAAAACAAGCGGAGACATAACTAAGCACTATATATGAAAAGTATGGGGATTTAGTTACATTATATGATCATACATTGCACAAGCCTACCAACAACGCCAATGTACCCCATATCTGGCAGGTCCTACACTGCCTAATGCAAGCTAAAACAACCATACTAAACCACAATATAGCACTTGCCTGCAAGAAAGGGCAGAGGCTTGAAACACTGCTGCAAGTCCAGACTGAAACAAAAGGAAAGTGGAAAACAAACGGGTGTGGAAACATAAAACAAACATTTAAGTGAATCCAAGAGACTGGGAAATCCAGGGACGGAATATAAGAATGAACCCAGAAACCCAGCAACAAAGAAAACCAGACATAGACCAGAAAACCAGAAAAACCAAGAAAGGACAGCAAAAAGAGTACTGGATACCAGAAGCCATTGCCAGAATGATCTGCAGCGAGGAAAAGGATGTGACACATTTCTATTGTCTGCTTTGGCGTCCTGGGAGTCATACCTTACCAAGATCCACAAAGCAACGATACCACCAGCATAAATTTGCAAAAACAAAACAAAACACAAAATTACCATTTCCTCCAGCATTTCTGTAACGGAAATGCACCACCCATACCTATCAGCTTCCTATTGAGGCAAAAATAGTACTCACCATGGCAGCAACTAACTGCACTCTCCAGAGACGATAAATCTACTCCAACAGCTATGACCATGGTACTGCCCATGTAATACACACATTATGAGCGAGCCATATTGCATCACTTTGAAAGAAGCAATTTACCTTTCCATCTACAACACACCTCTCCCGCTTACCCCTTTGTTAACACCTCTCCCATTCCCCACCCTCAAGTTGTTATGTTATGATACCATTTCTTTGTATACAGAAAACGCTGGTGTATGGTTCACACGGCATGGACTATAAAGAACCATAGGTTCTTAGCTACCTTTAATGCTTAATGCTGTTTCAAACTATGTCATATTCATGTATAACTGTACACCGGAATTGAAAACTGTAAAAAAAAAAAAAAATCAAAATATAAAATTGAGCCTAAACTAATTATTCTAGTAATCTCTGAGCCTGGACCACAGGCAAAAGTTCTTCTTTTGAGATAATTTTGTTAGTCAGCTGGGAAATTATGTCAGTACCTTCATGGCACTGGACAAAGCACAATCAAACATGAGTGTTCTCTCAGAAGGTTTTTAATGGGGCTGGCAGACATCAGAGCCATTTGCCTGGACGATCCTTCCGGGCAATGGTGTGCATACCGGGGTCGCAGGGGTTGTGGCTGCGACCAGGCCCGGCCCACCAGTGGGCCCAGCCGCCCTGCGACCCGGTATGTACCCAGTGTGGCCAGCCTCTTTTCCTGGGGAGCCGGCCACCTTAGGGCCCCCCTGAGGCTGGCCCTCATGTCACTGGGCGGGCTGGCTGGTGGGTGCGCGAGGGAGCACTCTCCCCTGAGTGCTCCCTCTTCAGCTCCCTCGCGCACCACACTGATGTCATATTCCGGCTCCGGCATCAGTATGCGGCGCATGAGGGCGCTGAACAGGAGGATCTCAGTGCTCCCTCGCGCGCCCGCCAGCCAGCCCAGTGGAATCCCCTCAGCACTCCCAAAGGTAAAAAAAAAATGTGTATGTGTGTGTATGTATTAGGGTTAGTGTTACAGTGTGTGTGTTAGTGTGTGTGTTAGTGTTAGTTTTTGTGTCAGTGTGTGTGTTAGTTTGTGTGTGTGTATGTATGCCTGTCACTGAGTGTGTGTCTGTCAGTAAATGTGTGTGTCTGTTAGCTAGTGTGTATGCGTCTGTTCGTGAGAGTGTGTGTGTGTGTCTTCAGCACTTACCTTTCTCCAGCACTGGACTCCCTGGGCACTGGGGATCCCTCCGCCCTGATCCGCCTCTCAGCTCCAAATGCAAGAGCCGCGCGCGCATTCAAACCGCCCGTAGGAAAGCATTACGCGATGCTTTCCTATGGACGTTCAGCGTCGAGAATCGCGGAACCTCCTCTAGCGGTTGTTAGTGAGACAGCCATTAGAGGCTGGATTAACCCTCAGTGAAACATAGCAGTTTCTTTGAAACTGCTATGTTTTCAGCTACAGGGTTAAAACTAGAGGGACCTGGCACCCAGACCACTTCATTGAGCTGATGTGATCTGGGTGTCTGTAGTGGTCCTTTAAGTGTATGTGTATCTGCATGCACTGGCGCACATACCGCAGTCGCAGGGGTCGCAGCCTCCAACATCCAGGACTGTGTGGGGAAGACCTCTCCTCCAGGAGAGCATATCAGGAACAGCTCTTAGAAGAGCTAAGTGATTAAAGCTCAAGGGAGTATGCAGAGCATAGCAATCACCAGTGTGATTATAGGTGTCCCCTCCAATCACGAGACAAGAGTACGTGTTGAGGGTCAAGAAGAACTGACTCCAATGAGCGTTTATTCCTGCTTATAAACAAATTTCCCAGCAAGGTTACCACCCACGTGGACCTTGTGGGGCACTGAAACTGTACACTTTGCAACCAATCAAATAAAGGCACATGGATAATCACACCCAATTATTACAGTAAGAATCCTCCCCACTGCTTGGGAGATAATTGAGTTAATTAACTCAATTATCTCCAAGCTAAAACATATTTTTATACAATTTTTATAACTTTTTGATTTTACATGCAATACAAATAAAACTTATATTTTTAAAACCAGCATAACTTGGGTACAAGCATATCCAAAATTCACTTGAATCGCTTAAGTGGTTAAAAAGTTAGATGGAAGTCCCTTTTTGACCGACTGCAAGCACATTTTCATGCCCAAAACAGTTCCATAGATTTGGGCTGTGCGGTCGGTCTGTTTCAGGCAGAAAAATGACTAAGTCCCATTCGAATGCACGAACGGGGCACCATTTGTGCAATTGGCCCAGTATAGCAGTACATTCAAACTGACGAACGGGACTTAGTTTTCAGCCGCAGAGCCTAAGTGTAGGAGAAGGTAAGGGTCAGTGGAGTTCGTTGAAATGTGAAGCCGATTTCAGTTCCATGAACTTGGCTGCACAAACCGCTGACCGCGTTCGGCTGAATAAAGATGGCTGCCACCACGTGTTCGTTTGTACGAACGCTGGCCCCCCAGCGGTCGGCAATTTACCTACGGCAGGCTCCCAGCCTGGGAGGTAAATTAGCCGCATGCTTCCACTTCTGGGTGGTCCGCCTGTGTAGTAAATGGTTCGGTAAGCCTCAATTACCGAACCAAATGGGGAAAAAAACATGTGAAAGTTATTTCCACAGTCTGGGGACTCTGGGGACACAGATTTAAAGGGGCATTGTTCCAATTTATACTATGGCCCAAAAATGTGCTTAAAGGGGCAGCACCAGTCCAATGAAAGTCCATAAGCCCCAATAATGTTTTTAAAAAGGCCATACACCCCTGGCCATAGTCGTAGGAAAGGATGCTGGCAAGCAAGCCTCTCCAGGACCAAGTGGCAAGGGGCACTTCGTCACAGAACCCTGCTGTTAGGCAGGATCAGTGAGAGATGATAAGAAAAAGGGAAATAGTCTAAATCTCTACACAAAAAGGGAGAAAAAATTACCTCCTAGATCTCTACTAGTTAGAGGTTAATCAAAATCAAAGCAAAAGTGAGACTTCTCCAACCAATTGCCGTCATCAGGGGCACTCTGGTTCAGGTAGGCACTAGCTTTGTGCGGTGCTGAGGTACTAGGGACAGATTTGTGCCAGGTGCATGGTGCATCCTCCTGTCCATCACATTACATTTTCAGAATCAGCATACTCCAAATACAAACATACTCAAAAATCAGGCAATTCCTTCCAGGGGTTTAAAAGTTAGGTCGAAGTCCTTTGTGACCGACTGCAAGCATGGCTTTCCAGCCCAAACCAGTTCCACAGAGTTAGGCTGTGCAGTTGGTCTATCTTCTCCTCTATCTTGGAGATAATTGGCTTAACTGGGTGTGGCAAGCCAACTATTTCCAGGTACAGAAAATATCTCTCTTCACAACAGCATAAATACACAAAAATACATAATTCCTATCATACTGAAAAGAACCCCCACATTCAACCTATCCCCAACCTATCCCCAGATAGCTTGGATCTGAGCGCTCAATATATCCGAACAGCGCTCAGATCCCATGAACAGAATAAAATTGCCATGGGTTTAAAGTTTAGCACGGGCTGATGAGAGGTTGAGGAGGGACAAAGCAGCCAGTTTCATTTAGAGGGCCAGAACAGTCTTTTAAAAAACCAAGTCCAAATAGTGTTTTTAACTGGCAAAGTCTCCCAGGGGTCATAGTCACATGGCAAGAGGCCGGCAGTTAGTCCTCTCCAGGCACAAGTGGCGAAGTTAGTTTCGCCACAGGAAGTTTGCCTAATAGGATGGCAGAGCCTTTTGAGGACGCTCCCTTTCCAAACCTGCGAATGTTGCAACTCTGGTTCCCGCCTATCAGATGATGGATCAACTTTCCTTCTCCAGCGGTGAGTCGGAAGCGGAGGTTTTTAATGCGGATGTGGAATTGTTCACAAATTCGGCTGATTCCTGCGGTTTAAGGCTTATTTTCAGGACAAGCGGTCCATCAGTACCTGGCTGGTGTCTTGGGGATTTGTTCTGAAATCTTACCATTCAGAGCTATTCCCCATAGTGTTGTCTGCGGAGCTCTGTGGAGTTGTTTTTTAGTCTGATAATTTAGGTGTGGTCCAGGTCATTAGCATGTGTTCTTCTAGTTCTCCCAATGTGTTCTCTCTTTGAAGTACCTGGTTTTGAAGTGTCTGGAGCTTAATATCTGGCTCTGGGCAATTCATATCTAATGTTATCACTGATGTGTTCTCTCGTTCTCAGTGGCAGCAATTTCAGGAGGTGCCTTTAGGGGTTGGATTCCTATATCTTGGGTAGCTTTTCAAAGCTTTTCTTTGGGAATTGCTTTTATTTGTATTAAATATTTTTTTACACTGTATTGGTCCCTGAGGAAGTCCATTATTAGGACGAAATATAGAACCATTGCACTTTATTTGTATTTTATATTTTTTATCTTGACACAATTGTTCCTGGCATGGAGGTGACCGTCTTGGGCAAAGGACATTGGATAGCAACTGAAGGATTTCAAAGAAAGCACTAAGTCACTATATTAACATCTTGTGACTGCATTTCAAACAGCACAATGTATATTTTTACTGTATTCCACTATATTTACTTGTCTTCTGTAGATTTAGAGCTGTATCCACATATACATTGCACATTGGCTGTTCTTAGAGATGACACTATATTTGATATCCCCATGGGGAAGCTGTATCTTTCAAAAATAAAAAGATAAGTTCTATTGGTATTTCTCCTGCACCAAGCACTTTAGGGTGAGGGTGTGGGATTTATATATACTAAGTGTATACCCTGAGGCAATGGTATTTTGTTGGTGTGAAAACACACTTGCTCACACTTGCTTCTGTCATTTGCCCTGGGAGCTATGTTTTACATTGTTTCTCAGGTTTTGTACTCATTGGGTAATTAAATAAAAGTGTAAGTTGTTTGGCATTCAAGGTGAATTGAAAGTGAATTTCAAATTACACACCATATGGAATTGGAAAAAAGTTTAGCAATTTTGCCCTGAAATTTTAAATTCAATTTGAATTCCTGATTATTCCATAAAACTTGTATTATTTGCAATTCAAAGTGTATTCAGCACAAAATATAATGTGGATTCTGAGTCCACTACATTACAAACCGATAAAGTTCAGCTATGAATCAGTAAATTGTGACAATACCAAATTCAAACCGCAAAATCTTTTGAATTTAAAAAAATATATATTTCAGACGTGTACCTGCCTTGTATAGTTTTAGCTGATGCTTCTGTATTTCAGGCCTTGGTACTATTGTCATCATAAATATCTCCTTCTCCTCCTTGCACTTAGGCTTCTTATCCTTTCTTAATCTTCTCCTTTCTTTACATTTTAGAATTTATAGATGTAAGAGATGAAAGGAAACATAATAATATTTCATATACCATTAAACTCCCCATTCCTTCCCGCCCACGTCATCCCCCCGGCCCTAATTCTTAAGTCCTATTATAAATTCTTGTTTGTTAATCTTTTACCCTGCCTATCTTTGGAGAGAGAGAGCACACCTTACGCCTAGTGTAAAACAATTTAGTGATCAAATTATTTTTCCCTCTTCCCCTTCTTCCCCATCACCTCCCCTCTCTGTAACAGGAAGTAAGCTATACACACGTCAAGTGTTGAGCGAAGAGTGTAGGAGAGAGGAGAATAGTGGTGTTACTTCATGCCTTGGTTTTTTGTTATTTAACCAGTGGAAAAATGGTAGAGAAAAGAGAAAAAAAAAAAAAGAGCGAAAAAAAGAGAGAACACAAGACTTTTAACTCTGTTGTGATAATTGTTAACTTATAATTTCCATTTTATTTATCCATGTGTCGCAGTCTTCTATTTGAGTATATCTATTTCCTAAGTTCACCAATATACCCCTTTCTATTATGCCTGCTAAATGACTTGTGTTATTAATTCTTGAATGCATGGGATTTTCCTTGTTTTCCAATTTCGTGCTAGAAGTAGTGTAGCGTCGTAATGATATGTAACGTTAACATATATACTTTTTTTGCTCATTTTAGGCCAATTCAGGTTTAACAGGACGACTTCAGGCTTGAAGACTAGTTTCATTTCCGTTATTTGAAATATTACATTGATTACATCTTTCCAAAATGTATTTATGGGTACGCTTTGCCACCAAATGTGGATCAAATTGCCTTCATTAAGATTACATTTCCAACCACTATCTGATGACTCTGAAAAGATTTTTTTTTAAGCGTTTCGGTGTTAGGTACCCTCTGTTTGAAAGTTTGAATTGTGTTTCCGTAAGGTTTAGGCAATGTATATCTTTGTATAGTTATTTGCCAGTAAATTTTTATAGTTCTTTAGTTCGAGAAGGTGTATGAGATTTATGATTTTCTCCCCCTTGTTTCTAAGGAGATATTCTGCCATAAAGCCTTTAATTCACAGATAATTTTAAGTTTCTTTAAGGGGAGTATTAAATTCCTCCATAGTTTGATTGAAGGACATAACTTTATGTTCACGTAAATTCCCTTATCCCCCCAGTCTTCCAGGTATCTATTTTTCTATTATCTAACATATCTAAAATTATTATCTATTATTCTATTTCTGAGTCCTATGTTAATTGTGAATTTATCCCACCAGCTCGTTAATTCTTTAAGTATCTGTGATTTAGTTTGTGCCTCTTTAATACATTTTTTATTCAAGTCTAAGACCCAAGATAGTGAGGATAGATTACCTACCCCAGTTTTAGCTTTGTTGCTGCATTGTTTTGAGAGAGCAATATGTGGAAAAGTCTGCTAGCCAGATAACATTGCAAAATTTCTGGACTCCCCAATCCTCCATCTTGCCTTGACCTAGCCACATTTTTCATTTTAACCCTTGCTTTCTTGCCACCCCATACAAAGTTAAAAAGGAATGAGTGTAGTAAAGATAACCAAGTTGAGAGGAATTATTCTACATAAATACAGCCATTTTGGTAAAATATATGCTTTTAGGATATTAATTCTACGTGACCAAGAAAAGTGCAATCCTTTCCAGTTCCTTAGATTTTTATTGGTTGGTTTTAATAAGGGTAAGAAGTTGGCTTCTATTAGGTCTTTTAGATCTGAGGTTATGGTTATGCCTAAATAATTTAGCCCAGGGCTGCCCAACAGGTAGATCCCCAGATGTTGTGGAACTACAACTCCCATGATGCTTTGCATGCATTTAGAATGACAAAGCATCATGGGAGTTGTAGTTCTAGAACATCTGGGGATCTACCTGTTGGGCAGCCCTGATTTAGCTTATCTATTGATTTACTAACCTCTACTTCTGTTATGGGCTGGTTTATCAGTTTTAATTGGTTGGGTAGAATTTTTGGCATATGTATGTTTTGGAAAAATTTCTTAATCTCTTTCGGTAGGTTATATAGATCCCGATAAAATCTTTCAAAATGCTTTTCCTATTTTTTCTAGGACCATTAAATAAGTTTCTTTATCCTTTATTTTATATGTTATTCTTTTATGTTTCTCTTTTTTCAGTTTGTTAGTCATTAGTGCTTCTGGCTTTTTGCCCTTTAGATACCACTTGTAACTGTTTAGCGGCTTTGTTCGTTAACTGGTTATCTGTTTTTCTGTTTCTGCAATCTTTCTTGCTATGTGTGTGGAGGATGTTATTTTATTCTGCTTTTTGTAATCACTTAGTGTTATATATAGTTTGGAAAGAGGCGGTGTTCATTTTTATTTGCGATGGCTGCCTTTTTTATCATGTGACCTCTAACTACGCTTTTATAAGCCCACCAGACCATAATATGTGGTGTGCCTTTATTTTAATTTTCTAAAAAGAAAAGATTGGTTATTTTCTTAATCTCTTCCACATTATTCTTTTTATGTAATATATAGTCTTTGAAGTGCTCCTCTTTATGGAAAGTATCAAAGGTATCTTTAAATTCTAACATAATAGGGCTGTAATCTGATCATGCTATATCCTATATCCCTATTCTTTTAACTAGATATAGCATGGTCACGTTTCCCAAAATAAGGTCAATTCTGGAATAAGTGTTAAATGTTCTAGAATGGCATGTCTAATCTAGGTCAGAGGGATGAAATGTTCTCCATATATCTCTCAAATTATAATTATTCAATACATTTTGCATTCTATTCTCACTTTCTTTCCTACTCTTTCCGTCATTCTGGATCTATCTTTCAGAGGATCAACTACGCAATTGAAGTCCCCCATAATTAGTACCAACCCTTGCTCTATTTTCTTAAAGACTTTTGTAATAAAGTTTATTGTATATTTGTTTGGTGCGTAAATGTTAGCTAGTGTGAACAGCTTATTGTTTATTTCACGTACTAAAATGATGTATCAGCCTTCTGGGTCTAGTTCTTCATGTTTAATATTTAGGGAAACATTTTTTGCAAACATAAATGCCACACTTCTTCTTGAACCTATTGTATTTTTACTGGATTTTATCCAGTAGGTTTCTTAAAGGGCACAGATTTGTCCCCAATTTTCTATCAATAAATCTAAAATTATAAACCTTTTACAGGGTGTGTTGATCCCGCGGGCATTTATTGAAATTAACTTAAATTACAGTTTTCTATCAGTTCTTGGGGTTCTCTCTCTCTCTCCAAAAGTTACCATGGATTTGTTTAAAACAAGAAAACAATTTATTTGTGTTTACATAAAAATACGATTAGAATCAACCTAAGACATAAATTTTGTATGGCAAAACCCCCACGCGATACAGTATCTCAAGTAATAAAGGACATTACTCGCATGTGGGTCCCACGTGTCGTGTGGGAAAAGCGTACTGAGGGTAAACGATCTATGGAGGGCCAACCTGCACTCCTAGAAATAAAAATACAAAACAAATGGATAGGAGTAGGGACAAAAGAAGACCCCAATAATCTAAACCACACACACCTTACAGCTTATTGTTGACTCAATCATTGTATTATTATTATTATTTTATTATTTATTATTTATATAGCGCCAACAAATTCCGTAGCGCTGTACAATGGGTGGACTAACAGACACATAATTGAGATCAGACCACTGACGTACAGGAACAGAGGGGGTTGAGGGCCCTGCTCGATGAGCTTACATGCTAGAGGGAGTGGGGTATAGTGACACAAAGGGTTAAAGTAGGGGAATTAAATAGTTTGTTACAGAAGGGTTTATTGAGTGCTTGGTAGGTCATTTTTGACAGGTGAAGGAACGGAGTCATGGGGTGGGGGATGAGAAACCTGCTGACAGTTTAATTGATACGCTTTAATGAAGAAGTGAGTTTTCAAAGATTTTTTGAAGGAATGGAGGCTGGGTGAAAGTCTGATTGAGGCGGGAAGGGAGTTCCACAGAATAGGTGCAGCCCTGGAGAAGTCTTGAAGGCGAGCATCAGAGGTGGGGATCCGGGCAGAGGATAGGAGTAGGTCTTGGGCTGAGCGCAGGGGTCTCGACGGGACATGCTTGTGTATGAGGGAGCATAGGTATGTTGGAGCAGCATTATGTAGGGATTTGTAAGCAAGCGCCAGAATTTTTAATTGGGCCCTATATCTAACTGGAAGCCAATGCAGGGACTGACAGAGCGTGGAGGCGTGGGATGTGCGACCGGACAGGAAAATAAGCCTCGCAGCCGTATTCATTATAGATTGCAGCGGTGCAAGCTGGGAACATGTAAGACCGGTGAGAAGGGCATTGCAATAGTCAAGGCGAGAGAGAACAACAGCATGAACCAGTACCTTAGCCACGTCCGGCGTTAGATATGGGCGGATGCGCGCTATGTTCTTGAGTTGGAAGCGACAGGATTTGGCTATCGATTGAACTTGGGGAGTAAAAGAGAGATCAGAATCAAAAAGAACTCCTAGGCAGCGAGCCTGGGAGGTAGAGGTGATAGTAGCGCCGTTGACTTGGATGGCGACAGACCCAGGAGTAGCAGCACTTGAGGGAGGAAAAACTAGAAGTTCTGTTTTGGACAGATTGAGTTTAAGGAAGTGAGCAGCCATCCAGTTGGAAATAGCAGAGAGGCAGTCAGAAACACGAGTCAAGGCGGGCGGAGAGAGATCGGGGGAGGACAGGTAGATTTGTGTGTCATCTGCATAGAAATGGTATTGGACGCCAAAAGAGCTGATGAGTTTACCAAGGGAGGCAGTATAGATAGAGAACAGTAGGAGGCCGAGGACAGAACCTTGGGGGACGCCGACAGGGAGGGGTTGGGGAGAAGAGGCAGAGCCAGAAAAAGAAACACTGAAGGAGCGCTGGGAGAGGTAGGAGGAGCACCAGGAGAGAGCAGAATCCCGTAGACCAAAGTTCCGGAGAATGTGAAGAAGCTGTTGATGATCAACAGTGTCAAAGGCGGCAGAAAGATCAAGGAGGATTAGGATAGAGTATTGGCCGCGAGATTTAGCAGCAATTAAATCGTTGGATACTTTGGTCACAGCAGTTTCGACAGAGTGACCAGCGCGGAATCCAGACTGAAGGGGGTCAAGCAGAGAGTTGGATTCAAGAAAGTCTGTCAATCTGGCGTAGACAACTCTCTCGAGGATCTTGGAGGCAAATGGCAGTAGCGAGATAGGGCGGTAGTTGGATGGGGAGTTGGGATCAAGGTTGGGCTTTTTCAGAATTGGGGTTACGGTTGCATGTTTGAAGGCAGAGGGAAATGTGCCAGAGGAAAGGGAGAGATTGTATAAGTGTTTCTACTCACTATTACTTTATTTCCCCATTGTGCAAAACTTATGTTGTTCCCTCTCTATTGGATATTGTTTTGTTTTTTCCTTGTGTAAGTGTGTACCTTTCTGTGTCACTATATCTTCCTTTTGTTCTTAATGTATATTTAGTGTGAATTTTGTGTCATTTCATTCTTAATTACTGTGGACTTTTATATAAGAATAATTATACTTGACTTTGTGCATTGCTTAACTTGCTACCTGTGTACTTAATTTCCTAATATAGTTATACTTTTTCCATATACTTTTCTTATATTTCCCATTATGCCCCTGTGCTTTTAGACTAAAAATAAATAAATACATTTAAAAAAAAAAAAAGGGGGAAAAGGGTACTTATGTATATTTATCCGTGGTTCTTATTTCATAGATTCTTCTCTTTCGTCTTCCCTACTTAAGGAGTTAAGTGTCACTAGTGCCATTTTTCCTTTTTTGTTAGTTGGAGCCTCGCTGTTTGTTGACGGGTGATTGGGGCTACTTCCAATTCTGTTTGCGGTTAGCCAGGTTTTTAGATCTTCTGCTCGATCTATAGAAGTAATCTTTCCTTCATGTGAAATAGTAATTTTCGTGGGGACCCCCATTGATATTTGATGTTGTTGTGTCTCAGAATTGATGTACTATCATAAAAGGTTTTCCTCTTTTGTCTAGTTGGCCATGACAAGTCCTGAAATATTTTCAGGGTTTCATATTCTTCTGCGCATTTGTTACTTCTTGTAGTTCTCAGTATTTGCGTCTTAAGTTTAAAAGAGGCGCAGTATATCAGTACATCTCTTGGAAGGTGGTCTGGGACACCTTTAGGCTTATTCACTCTGTGGCATCTCTCCATCATAGGAATTCTGGCATCCCATTCCACATCCAGGTGTTTGATAAAATCTATATATTTTTTGCAATTATTTGTTCTGATACTCTTCTGATTATTATGTGTTTCTGTCTTGACCGGTCCTCCAGGTCTATCAATTTGTTCTCTGTCAGAGATTTTCTTTTCCAGTGCCAGGTGTTCTTCCTTGTTGACTTTTTCCTTGTATTCCATCCCATTTAGTTTCTCTTCTATCCCTTGTATTCATAGGTTAAGAGTCAGCAGTTCTTTCTTAATGTCCAGGGTATTAACTTAGATTTCTTCTCTTAATTTCCCAATTTGTGTATTTAGGTGTCTGAGTTGGTGGTCATATTCATTTCTTTCTTCTCTTGATTTTCCTCCATTTGTCCTTTATTAATATCCCCCTCTTTTGGGATATTTGACAGGAGAGATTCCTCCAGATTTAACTTATTACCTAGGGGGGGTGGTGAAAAAAAAAAAAAAAAGGAAAGGCGGAGGTGGGTGGAGCGATGAGGTAATTTGCATCCTCGTAGAACATGGACCAGGGGGCGATTGAGGAAGCCGACCAATAGCTGAGGGGACGGCTCGATCTACCTGGCGTTCTACTCAAGGTGCTTCACAGATCCCCACATAATGGTCAAAAAGGACCCTATACCTGGCTGAGAAGTAGGCAGCTAGTCACCTTCTTGCCGGACAGAGATATGCACTACAGCTAGCTCCTCCACGGATAAAGACAGCAGGAGGAAACAGCAAGCTGCAATAAAGCAGATCCGGAGTATATCTCAAAAAGTGCCCAATGATACTAAAATGCATGTGCATAGCTTGTAGGGGAAAATACAAATAATATAGAATAAATATTTGGTCATTTGAATACTAAAAGACCCTTGAGAAAGAGGGGGAAATATAGGACAAAATAAAGAGCAGAATTAAATTATCTAAAGTTCATTTAATGTTGCTCACAGTGCTGAGCTGATTACCTTACAGTCTAAGCGGGTCAGGTTAATATTCCGTGGTGCTTTTGTTTGTTTTAATTTATTTTTTACTTTACTTATATATTTTTGGGTTTGTTTCGTTTTTTCCTCTCTTGCTGTTCCTTCCAGCCGCCTCGTACTCCGTCCCTATTCTTTCTATTTTACGCACTAAACTCACAACTCCATTAAGGCAGGAATAAGTTAATGTGAAATAGAATAAGAAAGACAAAAATATAACTGGGTATAAAAGCAGAGGTGCAAAGGCAGGGGGGAAGGTGAGGAGGAGGAGGGGGTCCAGGAGGAAATGTTAAATATAAAAGGAATATCCTACCAAAATCAAAGATTTCACTATTCCAAAGCGTTTATAATCTCTATAGAGACTAAATAAACCAATAAACAAAATGGCCACTAAAACGACACAAAATGGCACGCATTTGAAAAAAGAAAAGAAACCTGAAAACACAAAATCTAGGTAAAAATGTTAGGTTCTCCAACTCCGCTATTTAGACTAGAATTTTTTGCTATTACATTTAATCTCTGTTTAATAAAAACAAATGCATCTTGCGAGTGAACTAGGGACCTTGACAAATTGTGCAAAATAACTAAAAAAAAACAAAAAAAAAACCTTTTTTTCCAGGTTAACACGCTTCAATTAACAGAAAATTCTAGTAACAGATAAACCGACAAAACCAAACATGAAATTCAAGATTTTCCTAGTCTTATAGAAAATATAGATTTTATCAAAGACAGGAGGCGATTATGTATAAACTTTCTTTACTTATCTCCAGCAGCAAAGTAATTTAAATAAAGTTTAGTAAATAACAGAATAAAAACCAGTCAAGAAACTGAAGTTGACCATTCAGTAGCCAATCAGCATCCAGCATAGTCTTTATATTGAGTGATCCCCAATCTCCCTCTTTTGAGCTGCGACTCTAAAAGAATAGTCCAACCGAATAAATTTCTAGGAACAGGTAACTTGAAATCAATGGAAATTCCAAACTGGATCAAGCTGAAATACAAATAAAACGGTGGGTTAATGGAAAGGATAATACTCGCCTCCTATCTTTAATAAAATCTGTATTTTCTGAGTCAAGACTAGGAAAATCTTTATAACAAGACAGAAGGCTCATATTATGCATGTTAAAAGCTTAACTAAAATTCATAGTATAAAAAAATAAATAAATAAAAAATATATAAAAATGATATAATAAAAATGATATAATAATTTTTGACACATGAGAGTTAGACCTAAAAATAAAACCTTTTACAAGGAAATTTCGAGGACCAATCTGCAGCTAATAATTAATCTGATAGACAGAGGGGAGTTATCAATACTAGGGTTGATTTCTGAGACCATGCCTTTAGAAGAACCTGAGAAATCATCGCAAACGGTTAAATGCATAAGTGACTCCGTTCCTGCAACATTGAAGAAAAGCATCTTGATCTAGTGCTTCAGGACCTGGACGCCAGCTGAAAAATTCTTTCAGTTGGTTGTTGAGGCATTATGCAAAGAGGTCGTATCAGAACAAACCTCATAGGGCGTACAGACTTTGGAAAATGATGGGATCTAACATCCAATCACTGTTTGTATTGGAAAGCCCGGGTAGATATTCCGTTCTCAAATTTTTGTTCGATCGAAGCAAAAGTGCCAAAATCATTGGCAATATCCGCCAGTTTAGATTTTGTGCCTCCTAAAGGATTCACATATTGGACCGCTGAAATATTGTCCATCTTGAGTAGGATGCAACAATTGGATTTTTCTTTTGCAAAACTTCGTAAAGCAAAACACCCGGCCATGAGTGCCAAGCAATTTATATGTCAGAGACCATTTGCATCCCGTTGAGTTTCCTCCACAATGGGCACCCCAACCAATCCGACTCGCATCAAATTTTATAATTAGATCTTGGAATAATGTGAAAATTGCTTTCCCTTTCCACATTTGGACATGATCTAGCCACCAGAACAGTTCTATTCTCATATGTGGAGTTAAAGCGATCTCGTCTGAATAGCAAAGACCATTTCATTAATGTTCTCTTTTTAGCCTTTTGAGTGCATGGTAGTGAAGAGAGGCCGGGTATATCCCTTGAATTGAAGCTGATAATAGGCCCACAATTCTCGCTAGAAATCTGATGGAAATAAGTTTTGTTTAAAACTGATCTGATCTCTTTCCGAATTGCCTTCAATTTCCTTGATGGAAGACTGAGAGTAGCCAATTTGGAATTTACTATAAATCCCAGAAATTCTATTTCCTGTAAGGTAGTTCAAACTGACTTTTTGTAATTAAAAGGTTCAACGTCCATCGAGCATGTATTTAAATAATATGGAAACTAACATTATTAGAATATTATCTAGATATATAATCAATCTCGCTCCTCTGCTCCAAAAAGGGATATTACTGGTTTGAGTATTTTGGTGAAACAATAAGGTGCAGAAAATAAACCGAAAGGCAATGATTTGAATTGCCATTTCTTCCCTTGCCATTTGAACTGTAAATAATTCTGACAGGAGTGGTGAATAGGTACTGTGAGGTACGCATCATTCAAATCTTTTATCAACCAGTCATTGAGTATTAACAAATCTCTGAGATAATAAATGCCCTCCATCTTAACATGATGGTATCTGACAAAATTGTTTAGATATTTTAAATTTATGACTGGTCTGTGACCAGCATCCTACTTTTTACCAGGAATATATTGCTTACAAAACCTGGAGTGTTCATAGGAACCTGGACAATGGCATTTTTTTGAAAATAACTTTTGTATTTCATTGTGTACCAGAGTCTGGTCTTGACTCGAGAATTTTATTGGGAAAGATACATTTGTTTGTACAGGATTTGAAATCCAGGCATAGTTTGTGGATCCTGACGAAGACTCGAACGGGTCGAAACGTTGATCAGTAAACTGTAAACCCTTTGATGGTTTAAAACACCATTATTTTTCTTTAAAGAGACCAAAGAGTGCATCTTTATTCTACATAATATATATATATATACGAAAATATGATGAAATGTGAGGAAAAATGTATAACTATTAATCATAAATATTAAAATATTATTGATAAGGGTTAAATAATATCAATTGTAACAATTCATACTGAAAAATACATTTAATTAAACTAAAGTAAAAACTGTAACGTTATGAATTATATTAATTATATGTTACTTATCTCCACTGAAGCAGCAAAGAAAGAGGAAGATGATTGAGGATCATTGAATATAAAAAGACTATGCTGGATACTGATTGGCTGCTGAATGTTCCACTTCAGTCACTTGACTATTTTTTCTTTTGTTATTCACTAAACTTTATTTAAATTTCTTTGCTGCTGGAGTTAAGTAAAGAAAGTTTATGCATAATATGAGCCTCTGTGAAAGAATCTATATCACCTCCTGTATTGTTATTAAATTACAGATTAACAAATCATTTCAAATTAGGGAAGGATACGCTTATGGATAAAAACTAATATCGAGGAAGCTTAAATTAAACTCAAGGAGCTACACTCAATGAAGTAAGATCATAAAGAGTTAAATGGTTAATTTGTTGAATCTGTAGCTGAAAAAGTTTCTAAAGCTGTCTCTAAAAACAGATGATATTTCATGTAAAACAGATTATATTTCTTCTAAATACGTCCTTGGGCATGTTTTCAAGATAATGTTTTATTGAATTTAACTTTTCATTGAATCCATTGTAACCAGGAAAATGTTATATGCATAAACCTGTGTGGGTCTGGCAATACCCCATGTATCGAATGTGCTCTCCACATTTACACAAAAAGAATTTGCTGCTGTGGCCTATCCTCAAATCACCTACTGACTACGCTGCTATACAGACAGGGCTGGATTTACATGTCAGGTACCTGTATTCACAGAATTCTAAGGTGCTCCCAGTTCCCTCCCCCCAAAAAGGAAGATAAAGTGATTTATATAAAATTCATTAACTGGATATTACAGGCATAAAAATGACATACATACATACATACACACACAATTGTTGTTTTTCTTTTGACAATTGCAAATGTCTATATATTTGTGCATATTCCCAATATCTATGAGTGAGTTTATGCAGTTCTGTAAATACATGCTGGTTTGAAGATAATGTTAGAATGCTTAGGGTAAAGAGAGGTTTAAGGATTACTACAACCCTTAGAGGATGTGTAAAAAGCCCTATTGGGCATTATGAATAAAGTCCCCCCTCCATTTGCAGAATAAGCCGCAAAAAAAAAAAGAAAAAAAAAAAAAGGTATTTTATCTACCCGGAATCCTGCCCTGGGCAATGCTCTTGGCGCTGACTTCCATGCCTGACGTCACATGGGACTCGTGCTCTCCTATCTCCTATCACAGGGTTCACATAAAGGAGTAGAAAAAAAAAAAAGAAAAGAAAAAACACATGTGTGCATTGCAGGGAGGCTGCACACAGTGGGAGGGAGAGAAATAAGAGGGATGGCTGGCAACAGGTGCAAAAGTTAGAGAACAGAATTTACATTAGGTAGCTCAGTCCCCTGTGCTGTTGGTGCAACTAGCCCCCAGCACACAATTGCCAATAACTCAGTTTGTGCCGTGTTTCAAGCAGAAACAGCAAACTTACATACTCTTACCAGCATAACCACTTCAAATAACTAAAGTGGTCATGGTGGTTGGAGTAATCCTTTAAGGTAAGAGAAGGGTGAATTTCAGGGTTAGAATACATAGGTTGTTAGGGGAATTTAAAGCTTGAGAGAGGTTATAGTGGTGGTATAAGGGGTGATTAGGATTATTGGGTTTAGGTCTACAGTAGGGTAAAACTTAGTATTTGAGTTCATTGAATGTTTGTTATTTTTTGGGGGAGGGGTAAATCTAAGTTTAGGCCAAAGTATGTCTCAGGATCTTACCTGATGTGGAGTCTGGTATGCAGAGATTTATGCTCACCCGTGGAATAAACATGGGTCAAGGTGGTCAGGTAAGAATTCACCTGGCCTGTGAGTTTGTGCATGGGGGCTGTGCTCCAAGTCGCAGTACAGGCAAGGACAAGAGCAGGAGAATTGTCGAGGGTAAGCCAAAAGTCAGAGGATGCCAGAAGTCAGGATAAACCAGGATAAGTCAAAGTCAGAGGATGCCAGGACACACGATAAGAAAAAGCCAAGGTCAGGAGCTGACTGGAGAACACTAGATCACAAATACAGGAACCAGAGTCAATGAACTGACACTGCCCTCACGGGGAGGCAGTGTCTTATGCCTGGCTAATTAGACATCTGCTTCAGGTGGACTGAGATTGACAGGAGCAGCCACAGGTAAAGTCCAACCCCCAGTGCTGGAGACAAGGCAAGGATAAACATCATGCTGATACAAGAACTGAAGTAAGACAGCAGGATTAGGACACAGAGGACCACAGTTCAAATCCCCTTAGAGACACCTGGGGGCTGGCCACACCTTGCAGTCTGAATGGCATGGTATATAAAAAAAATACCCCTCTCTGTCTCAGTGGAGATATCTTTGCCAGAAGCGTAAGGAAGCAAGGTGAAAGGTCACTGTAGGACCCGCCTAGGGGATCTGCCTTGATGGTGACAGGCGGGCATTCCATCAAATGACCATTGGAGTAACTAAATGACCTCCATTTGTTTAAATATACATAGGGATTTAGGAGAGAATGCAGGTAACTTTTTCTTTGGTAATTACAGTGAGGGTAAAAAGTATTTGATCCCCTGCTGATTTTGAACGTTTATTCACTGACAAAGAAATGATCAGTCTATAATTTTAACGGTAGGTGTATTTTAACAGTGAGAGACAGAATAACAAAAACAAAAATCCAGAAAAACGCATGTCAAAAAAGTTATAAATTGATTTACATGTCAATGAGTGAAATAGGTATTTGATTCCCTATCAATAAGCAAGATTTCTGGCTCCCAGGCGTTTTTTATTCAGGTAACGAGCTAAAATTAGGAGCACTCTCTTAAAGGGAGTGCTCCTAATCTCAGCTTGTTACCTGTATAAAAGACACCTGTCCACAGAAGCAATCAATCAGATTCCAAACTCTCCACCATGGTCAAGACCAAAGAGCTGTCCAAGGATGTCAGGGACAAGATTGTAGACCTACATAAGGCTGGAATGGGCTACAAGACCATCACCAAGCAGCTTGTTGAGAAGGTGACAACAGTTGGTGCAATTATTCGCAAATGGAATAAACATAAAATAACTGTCAGTCTCCCTCGGTCTGATGCTCCATGCAAGATCTCACCTCGTGGAGTTTCAATGATCACAAGAACGTTGAGGAATCAGCCCAGAACTACATGGGAGGATCTTGATAATGATCTCAAGGCAGCTGGGACCATAGTCACAAAGAAAACATTTAGTAACACAGTACGCTAAAATCCTGCAGTGCCCGCAAGGTCCCCCTGCTCAAGAAAGCACTTGTACAGGCCTGTTTGCCAATGAACACCTGAATGATTCAGAGGAGAACTTAGTGAAAGTGTTGTGGTCAGATTAGACCACAATCGAGCTCTTTGGCATCAACACAACTTGTCGTGTTTGGAGGAGGAGGAATGCTGCCTATGACCCCAAGAACACAATCCCCACCGTCAAACATGGAGGTGGAAACATTATGTGTTGGGAGTGTTTTTCTGCTAAGGGAACAGGACAACTGCACCGCATCAAAGGGACGGTGGACAGGGCCATGTACTGTCAAATCTTGGGTGAGAACCTCCTTCCCTCAGCCCTGGCATTGAAAATGGGTCGCAGATGGGTATTCCAGCATGACAATGACCCAAAACACACAGCCAAAGCAACAAAGGAAGAAGCACATTAAGGTCCTAGAGTGGCCTAGGCAGTCTCCAAACCATAGAAAATCTGTATAGGGAGCTGAAGGTTTGAGTTGCCAAACATCAGCCTTGAAACCTTAACGACTTGCAGAAAGGGTCTGCAAGGAGGAGTGGGACAAAATCCCTCCTGAGATGTGGCAAACCTGGTGGCCAACTACAAGAAATGTCTGACCTCTGTGATTGCCAACAAGGGTGTTCCACCAAGTACTAAGTCGAAGGTATCAAATACTTATTTCACTCATTGACATGCAAAGCAATTTATAACTTTTTTCTGTATTTTATTTTTTGTTATTTTTTTATTTGTTAAAATTCACCTACCATTAAAATTATAGCCTGATCATTTCTTTGTCAGTAGGCATTTGTTCAAAATCAGCAGCGTATCAAATACTTTTTTCCCTCACTGTACCTCACGCGGGGGCCAGCACAATGATACTGTTACTTTCCCCATTCTTCTTGGGTTTAGTGGCAGGGAAAAATAAACACAGACAGACACACCATGACACACAGGCACACACCACGACACAGAGAGATCGTGACACAGACACACATTACATGACACAGGCAGACACACACCATGACAAACACACACACCATGACAAACACACACACACAAACCATGACACAGACAGACCGTGACACAGACAGACGCACACACCATGACAGACAGACACACACACCATGACACAGACACACACACACCATGACACAGACAGACACACACACAAATGACACAGACACACACACATACACTCTCACTGACACACACAATGTCTACCTGTGGGGAGCTCTTTAGGCGGCTGCAGGGGGAGCTGGCTGTTCTGTTTCTGCTCCCCCTCCCCAGCGCGCCGCTTAATGAGACCGGGGCCGGAATATGACGTCATCTTCCGGAACCGGTCTCTTTCTAGCGCGCTGGGGAGGGGGAGCCGAGACAGAACAGCCAGCTCCCTCTGTGGCCGCAGGTGAGCCAGCTGCCTGCCCGGCCCCAGGTGCTGACAGCCCACCGGGAAATTTCCCGGTATCCCGGTGGGCCAGTCCGGCCCTGGTTACAGCCCAGACAGTCCTCCCTCATCAAATTAAGACCCCGTGGGCCATGTGATCGCTCTGAATAGGCATCCATGCATCTGCCTGACAGGCAGTCTCTCTGCTTCTGTAAAAAAAAAAAAATTGTTACAAAATAAATAATTATATATGTATGTGTGAATATATATATACAGGGCCGGATTAACATAGGGGCTGATGGAGCTGCAGCTCCAGGCCCATGGAATAGGCCCATAAAAAAAAATGACCTTGGGGTGTCCCCATGTCTCCCAGTGTCCCCAAATGTTTTAGTGTCCCCATGTCTCCCAGTGTCCCCATGTCTATGTCCACAAATGCTCCCATGTCTCCTGGTGTCCCCAAGTATCTGTGTCCCCATGCTTTCCAGCTAGTTTCTGTGTCCCCATGTCTCCCAGTGGCCCCTAGTCTCCCAGTGTCTGTGTTTCCATGTCTCTCAGTGTCTCTAGTGTCTTAGTTTTACCAAATGTCTTTGTCCCCATGTCTTCCAGTGTCTGTGTCCCCATGTATCTGTGTCCCTAGTGTCTGTGACCCCATGCCCCCTTTTTGTGCCTTTCCCCCCCCCCCCACATTTGGTAGTTCTGGTCACATGATTCGCGTCAGTGGCCCACCCTTTTACCCCGCCCATTGACTTCCTTCTTCACTGGACACTGCTGTTAGGGGGTATGGATTTACTTGAAAGATGAAAGCATAAATTAGAGAGAGATTAGCATAGAGTATGTGTTTTCTTATAGCTGCATCCTTTGAGTTTCCCTCCAACACTATCTCTATCAGATACATGATGCTCAAGAGGTATGACTGTTTTAGTGTTTTTGGTCGATAAGATTCTGTAATTAGGCCCCATCATAATTGTCAGCACCAGGCCCACTGAGCTCTTAATCTGGCCCTGTATATATATATATATATATATATATATATATTTGTGCTCTGAATTTATCTAATACGTAATGGAATGTAGAAGGGTAAGCAAAGTTGGTTGAGGTGTGCCGAAACCAACGTACGAGTAGGCCTGTAAAAAGAGGGCAAAAGAGGATTAAAAGAAACACACTTTATTGCAAGTTAATACAGAATGAGTAACGAAAGCTTGTAAGGAGCTTTACTCTGATTAAGGTATGAAAGTACCTGAGCTGATGCTTTCTTGTGATTCCATCGCTTTGTGATGTAGACTGGGGTGTAAGTGTTTGAAGCTGCTGCTGTAGTGCTTGCTAAAAGAGACCAGCGGAGGAGACATGATGATGTTCAAGCTTAGTGGAAGGGTTAGACGTAACGAAATGGATTTAGGAATGATTGTGAGTGTTTGACTTTGGAGACGTGACAGCTGAGTGACAGCACAGGAGGTTTTAAGTAAGAAGCTTGGTTTGTAAGCTTAGAGAAAAAGGCAAAAATTACCATGAATATAACAGCGAAGTTCTTGAACTTTAACAAACTTCTGCTTGTGACATGGTGCAATACACAAAGCCCTGGCGTACAGTAAGGGAAAGTCGTGGCCTGCATGAAGCATGCGTACCTGTGCGAGGTGTAATTGTGTGCTTAGTCCCAGATTAGCTCATGGAATGGTGGTATCCTGGATGTTAGGTGGTGGGCCGTGGGGAGTGCCTGAATGAAGACATTAAATTGGGAGCGTGAAAGAGCGTCAGCTGCTGTGTTGTGGACACCAGGAATGTGGATACAGACTAGGAAGAACTCAGAGGTAGCTGCCAACCACGTCAACCTGCGAATCAGCCTCATAATTGTTAGCGAGGAGGACCGACCTCTGTTAATGATGTCACAGGCTGCGGAGTTGTCGGAGAAGCATCTAACTGCCTTGCCGGTCCAAAGATGACCCCATATGTTGGCGGCCACTACGATGGGGTAGATCTCAAACAAAGTAGATGTTTCTATAAAGGCCGGCAAGGCATCCATTTCAGGGGGCCAGTCGTCCCTAAACCAGTGGTTGCCGTAGATGGCTGCGAACCCTGTGTGTGCCACACTGCATCTGTGTGAATCGAAGGTGAATGCTCTGAAAGTGGGGGAATGAATAAAGAGACCCCATTCCAATCGGCCAGAAAACTACTCCACATGTGTAAATCCGCCCTAGCCGGATCGTCCAAAAAGATTGGACAGGAGTCGGGCACACCGTGGAGCAAGTTGAGAAGCCTGGAGACAAAAGACCTCCCCTTCGGAATGAT
Organism: Pelobates cultripes; assembly: GCA_933207985.1. Lineage (NCBI taxonomy): Eukaryota > Metazoa > Chordata > Amphibia > Anura > Pelobatidae > Pelobates > Pelobates cultripes. Next base: position 107,669,161 of record OW240914.1, read on the forward strand.
ACGCATAGAAAAGTTGAGGGACCCCAATAAGGACTGGAGGCCTCTCCTAGTGCACGTAACACTCCGCAGGAATAGGACAATCTCGTTCCTAATGTGGGACAGCTTGTCTGGTGGTAAACTGACTTGGAAGGTAGTGGTGTCGAGTACTATGCCCAAGAAAACGAGCATGGTGGAGGGACCGAGTGTTTTGCTTGGTGACAAGGGGACCCCAAGTGTCGTGAAAAAAGTTGTGGTGGAGTGTATACAGTGAGGGGATTTTGAACCTGGTTCTATCAATAGAAAATCATCTAGGTAGTGGATGACAGAGGGGCACCTGAGTACATTTAGGAGAAGCCAGCAGAGGGTTTCTGCGAAGATATCGAATAACTTGGAGCTGCTCCTAGACCCAAAAGTGAGCCAGGTGGTGAAAAAATACCTGTTTCTCCATTTAACAACGTGTAAGTGCCATAGTGAGGGGTGAATAGGTAGTAGTTTGAAGGCATTAGTTATATCCGTTTTGCTCAACCAAGCCCCACTACCCGCTAATAAGATGGCTTTCATGGCATCATCAATTTTAGTGAATTGTAGTAAGAACTCCGTGGCGGGAATAAGGAAGTTGATACTGAGAGTGGAGGAAGAGTGAGGTGCGGAGAGATCGATAATTAAACTTTTTTTGTTGGAGTATTTGTGAATGGCTATACCGATGGGATTGGTACGCCAAGATGAGAAAGGTGAAGACAGAAAAGGGCCGATCATAAAGCCGGCTGTGATTTCAGTAGACAGAAGGTGGTCCACCGTGAGTGGGTCAGTGGAAGCGGATAAAAGGTTAGGGCATTCGAGAGTACCTGTGGGGATAGCGATAAGGCCCGTGTGAAACCCCTGTGAAAAACCCGTCACCAGATAATCTACCAGGTGCCTAGCTGGATGTGACTGGAGATAGTATTACAGGATGCCAATGTTAACCTCGGTCAGGTGTTTCTTAGGTGACAGAAGAGCTGGGCAGGTGGACTTGGTGTGGGCCCTGAAGCATATGGAGCTGACGTGCAGTGCTCCGCATGACGTGAGATTACATACCCCCGCATTAAAGTCACTGCACACCCGAGCCTTGCCCAGAATTGGAATGGGACTGTCCTGCGTTTCTCTCTGCCAGCCTGACTAGTGTGTGGGGTGAGGGGGTGGTGAGACGTGAAAGTGTCTGTCATGGTACGGAGCATTATTTGGGAGGTCAGCAGTAGGGCCATGAAGTTAACGTCTTTACCTTTGAGAATGCCCTTTCTGATGGACACTGGGACAGGGTGGGCCGGGGAAACGCATTGAGTGGGTATGGCTGAGACCATCAGGAGAAGGTTTGCCGAGCCCAACAAGGCACCTGGTGTGGCTATAGCGGATTCCAGTTTCGCTAGTCTGTGATTTATCGTGTGGAGGTTGGAGAGTATAGTGACCAGGGTGTCTCGTGTGGAATCCGAAGTGTGAGCTGGCAGGATTTGTGAACTACAGCCTGGCCTGGGAACGTTGGCCTGAGTGGTCATGAGCCTGTATAGTTCAGCCTTTCTGGCGCTTCTGAGCTCTGCTGAGATTTTTGGAATGGTCCAGTATCTCAGGGACCTGTGGGTAAAAGGGGTGAGGGATTTCTCCGGAGATGTATGATGTCCGATGATAGATGGGTGATTGGTTCTTGTGACATCTGAAAAAAGGAATAATGATTATGAATAAGTAGGGTGAAGAGGAGGTGAAGGTGATACCTCCGGAGAACTGGCCTGCTAGCTAGTGCTGAGGCGAAAAGATTACCTAGACCAAGTGACAGGTGAGGCCTGCTAGTGCCAAGTGGTGGAGAGAGGCTCTACCTATGATTTGGCCCAAGGGGATTTTGTGGCCACATGCATGTGGTGGCGGGGTGTAGGCCTCTCAGTGACCGTGAAGAGAGTCAAAATGTGTTGCCGTCACTTGGGAGGCCCTGGCTAACTATGATTTGGACGTGGGCCAAACCTCCGTGTATTAGGTGGGGGTGTAGACCTTGCGGGACCTGGTATTAATTTGATAGCTAAGGCCAGAACCTAAAGCTAGCAGCCAGTTCTCTGAACTGCTGGGGCTTGTCTCTTGCAATGATGTATATGTACGTATGTAAATACTAACCTTGAGTATAAGTCCTGTTTGTTTGGACAAAGCACAGGGAGACTTCAATATGGCTTTATATTTGCTTCTGCAGGAAACGGGCTTGATCCAGAACCTAAGGGAAAAGGAGATGCTAGTGGGCCTGAGGCGTGCCACCGGTGCCAAGTGTGAACATGTAGAACGTATGGGTAAGTGTGTAACAGAGGCACTGTAACGTAAGCACGAGTAAGCTGAGGGACCTGAACGTTGGTCCATATGAAGAGACAAGCCCCTGGGTTCCTAGAGATGTGCATTTTGAATGATCCGAAGGAGAACGTAATCGTAATGAGAAAGATAAAAATACCTGGTACTGAATGCCAGAGACCGGGTAACCTGCTGGTTGTTGATAACGTAGTGGATCTGCGTGAAATTGAGTAGGTCTAAGTAATTGTATGTAGAAACGATAAACAGAAAATGATACGTTAATATAACAGTAGCACAGTTGTGTAGGTTTATGAGACTAGTTTGTGTCTTGGTGAGGTGTCTTAAACCTGAAGTGTTTAGACGTTTAGAACCCACTTTGGGAGGTGGGGGGGTTACGTAAGGCCATGGAGGCTGAATGAGGCCTAAGGAGAAACGTAAAATTGGGAAAACCTTTTTACCTGATACCGTGAAACTGGAAACTGGATAACACTTCCTGAAGATTTTTTCTTGAAGAAGAGTAGATGAACCTAAAACATATGCATTCTAAGTATGAGGACCCAGAGAAAAAGTTTATTTAAGGAACAGAGATTTGCTGTATGAATTACTGGTATGAAATGAGCCTGGAAAACAGGGGGGGTGGGGGGGAGTTAAGTTACTGCTGAGTGAAAAATAAGAGGGTTGGCGGTGGGTTAGCCCAATGATATAAAAGTGTATAAAACAGGCCAACTGTTCCTTTAACTCCTTAAGGACACATGACATGTGTGACATGTAGTGATTCCCTTTTATTCCAGAAGTTTGGTCCTTAAGGGGTTAAGAGGATTCCCCTTGTGTGGAAACAGAAGAATGCCGGGAATTGCTCATAATTAAATGTAACGGTGGGCTGGGAAATGGTGCCACACAGTCTTGTATATGTTGTATACGGGGAGAAGAATCAAACTGTACGTGTATTAAGAAATAGGAAATAGTTATAGTACAATTTACATACTGGGGTACATACACAACTCACAAAGAATGCCTGCTTAAACCTCCCGCGTTTGGCTAAATGAACATGTGAGAGGGAATTTAACATATAAATCAACTGCAGGCTGTTTGAGTAAACGAAAAGGCTGTATGAAAAAGCCGTATGTAAGTGTGTTCGGCTGTACAAACGTGTGAAACAGCCGAACGTAGGGTAAGAATGAGCGGTTGGTACATTGTAATTTAGACGAATGAGAAATGAAGATATGTGTGAACTCTGCGTTCGGCTGTTAGATGCACGAACGCAGAAGTACACGAACGGCGTGAGGCACGAAACAGGTAAGTAATAAAGGGAGCCTATCCCTGCGTTTTTAGGCCCGAACATGGGAAATAGCTGAATGCCATTTCCCACGTTTGTGCTCACGTGTAGGTGCCAGTCTCGTGACCGGATGCCGGAACGCCGGGTAACGAGTAACGAAGGCGGCTAGAAGCCGGTGACGAGCACGGAGGTCGGAGACAGGAGCTGTAAACGACGGTCTGGATACTCGAGGCAGGTTTTGTCAGGAACCTCGACCGGAAGTGCAGGTAACTGGAGGCAAACGGCTTGCAAGACAAAGGTAAGTAGGGGGGTAGGATCCTAACTCCTTCCACAAATTCAGGCCAAATGGCCTTCCAACATGTAAAATATCAGTAGAATATCAGAAATGATGGCTGCACTCCTCGATCTTCATTTAAAATCCAAATATCTTATTTTTAATGCATACCCAATAAAGATATTTGGATTTTAAATGAAAACCAAGGAGTGCAGCCATCATTTCTGATATTCTATGTGAATTAGCCAGCTGACTTATGCACCCGGCATTAACCAAGAAAGCATGAGTACAAGGAATCTTTTTGTCTTTTTGTTTTTATATATATATATATATATATATATATATAAAATATGTTATATATATATATATATATATATATATATATATATATATATATTTAAAAAAACAGATATACCTTTTTTATTGGACTAACAGAATTTTTTAATGACAAGCTTTCGGGAGAACCTCCCTTTCTCAAGTCTGAAGCATTTCTGAACAAGACACATAGAATTTAAAGTTGAGTTGTACTACAGGAGTTAAAGCGACCTGAGTGCCGATAAGACACAGGTTTATAGAAAATAGACACCATTCTTGCAGAGGGTCATCAATATCTTTCTGAAGATCAGAGTGAGGGGGGAGAGGGAGAAAAAAAAACAAGCAGACAGTGCAGAAGATGGTATACTTTATACATACAAACAGGGACAGATTAAGAGCTCAATGGGCCTGGTGCTGACAGTTATGATGGGGCCTAATTACAGAATCTTATCGACCAAAAACACTAAAACAGTCATACCTCTTGAGCGTCATGTATCTGATAGAGATAGTGTTGGAGGGAAACTCAAAGGATGCAGCTATAAGAAAACACATACTCTATGCTAATCTCTCTCTAATTTATGCTTTCATCTTTCAAGTAAATCCATACCCCCTAACAGCAGTGTCCAGTGAAGAAGGAAGTCAATGGGCGAGGTAAAAGGGTGGGCCACTGACGCGAATCACGTGACCAGAACTACCAAATGTGGGGGGTGGGAAAGGCACAAAAAGGGGGCATGTCTGTCCAAAGAATTAGAAGGCCAGCCTGGTATCAGTGTCCCTATATTTCACAGTGTCCGTGTCCCTATGTCACCCAGTCCCCTAGTCTCCCAGTGTCTGTGTCCCCATTTCTCCCAGTATCCCGATGTCTCAGTGTGTCCCGTGTCACTAGGATACTAGGGAACATTGAGAGACATGGGGACACAGAGACCCGGGGACACTGAGACACATGGGGGCACTGAGACACTTGGGGACACTGGGAGACATGGGGGCAGGGCTGCCATCAGAAATTTTGGGGCCCCTGACACAGCTCAAGGTCTGGGCCCCCCTCCCGAGTCCGCCCACAGGGATGCAGCGTCTGCAGGGCCGGTGCAAGGATTTTTGCCACCCTAGACATCACAATGCCCCACCCATATGATCTGCCATGTTAACTAACACAGTGCTGCAGTGCCGCCGTGTTTACAATAAAAGGCCTGCAGGGACAGGCTATAGACACCAGAACCACTACATTAAGCTGCAGTGGTTCTGGGGACTATAGTGTCCCTTTAATGTGAGGTAAATTAGAGATTAGTGCCACGAATAATATACTAGATTGCCTACTTACAACCAGATGAGGATGATGATGGGCTCTAGCTGCCGTCTGGCTCCACTGGTCTGGTGTAGAACAGGCTCTCTGGAGGCGGTTTGTAACTGTGGTCACAAAAATCAATGTTCTGGGAGAACGGGAAGCAGCTCCATTTTTTTGAGGGTCCTTTACACAGCTCAAGGTCTGGGTCCCAGGGTCCACCTTCATGTTCCACCAATGAGTTTGTTCACAGGGGTGTGTGTGTGGGGGGATGTCCTGATGTGTGTAAGAAATGCATTGTGTGAATCTGTGTTTGTATGTGTAAGGGCTGCAAGGTGAGTTTGTGTATGTATGGGATGCAGTGTGTGCATCTGTAAGGGATGCATTGAGTGTGTATGTGTGTCTGTGTATGTGCATTTGGCTGTGTTTTCTGCAATGGCTTTAGGGGTGCATTGTGTGTGTGTGTGTGTGTGTGATGGATGTCAATCTCTCCCCCTACCCCCGTCAATTTCCTTCTTCTCCCCCTCTCTCCAATTTCCTTCTTCTCCCCCTCTCCAATTTCCTTCTTCCCCTCCCTCTCATTTTCTTCTCCCCCTCCCTCTCATTTCCTTCTTCTCCCCCTCCCTCTCATTTCCTTCTTCTCCCCCTCCCTCTCATTTACTTCCTCTCCCCCTCCCTCTCATTTCCTTCCTCTCCCCCTCCCTCTC
>OW240914.1:107675385-107685385 GCA_933207985.1 Pelobates cultripes
AGGGAGCACTCTCTGTGTGCTTCCTCACGCGCCCGCCCGCCGGGTGTCAGCAGGGCCAGCCTCTGGGGGGCCCTGAGGTGACCGGCTGCTGGGCCCCCCAGGAGAAGAGGCTGGCCCTGTGGGTACATACCAGGTCGCAGGGCCCCCTGCGACCCGGTATGTACCCACTGAATGTGGGGCCCGGACGGGCCTGACAACCTGAGCAGTCCGGGCCCCCCAGGATCGCCGGGCCCATGACAACCGTTGCGGTTGTCATGCCCTGATGGCGGCCCTGCATGGGGGCACTTGTGGATACAGACATGGGGACACTGAGAGACATGGGGACACTGGGACACAGACATTTGAGGACACTGGGAGAAATGGGGTCACAGACACTAGGGACACAGATACATGGGGACACAGACACTGGGACACATGGGGACAAAGACATTTGGTAAAACTAAGACACTAGAGACACTGAGAGACATGGAAACACAGACACTGGGTGACTAGGGGACACTGGGAGACATGGAGACACAGACACTAGCTGGGAGGCATGGGGACACAGATACTTGGGGACACCAGGAGACATGGGAGCACTTGTGGACATAGACATGGGGACACTGGGAGACATGGGGACACTAAGACATTTGGGGACATTGGGAGACATGGGGACACTGAGACACTAGGGACACTGGCTGAGAGACATAGGGACACTGGGAGACATGGGGACACTGAGACACTGGCTGGGAGACATGTGGACACTGGGAGACATTTGGGGACACTCTGAGACATGAGGACACTGAGAGACATGGGGACAATGAGAGACACGTGGACAATAGGAGACATTTGGGGACACTCTGAGACATGGGGACACTGAGAGAAATGGGGACACAGACACTGGGAGACTAGGGGACACTGGGAGCCATTGGGACACTGAGACACTAGGGACACTGGCTGGGACACATGGGGACACTGTGTCCCAAGTATCTCCGTGTCCCAATGTGTCTCCCTATGTGTCACAGCGTCCCCATGTGTCTCAGTGTCCCCATGTCTCAGTGTCCCCTAGTGTCTCATTGTCCCCATGTTTCCCAGTGTCCCCTAGTGTCTCAGTGTCCCCATGTGTCCCCTAGTGTCTCAGTGTCCCCATGTCTCCCTGCTGCCTTTCCCCCCATCCTTCACATACCTGAGCTGTAGTCTGTCTCTGCAGGCTGGGAGCTGCTGTCTAGACTCTCTGTGATGTGTAGCTGCTCCCCCGCGGATCAGTGAGTAGAAAGAGGCAGGTAGATGATGTAACTTCCTATCCCTCCCTCTCTCCATACACAGTGACTCCTACTGGCCGGTGTTGGTATTGCAACGTAATCTCCGTTTATACTGAGAAAAATATTTGCATTTGTATTGCCGGTATTACTGCAATACTGTCACGGCCCTGCAGCCTCAAATGCTGGCTGTGCCTTAAAATACCAGTCAGGTTGCAGACCTAAGAATAGTGTGTAAAAAAAAAAAAAAAAGGTAATTTTTTTTTTTATGGGCCTATTCCATGGGCCTGGGCCTGGAGCTCCAGCACCATCAGCCCCTATGTTAATCCGGCCCTGCATACACACACACACACACACACACAAATGTATATATATAAATATACTTACCATATCAATTAAGAAAGTTTTAGTGGCATACCATTTATAGCATTTTAACCTCAAGGTTTCTATATTTATTTTATTATAAAACAAAATATAGTTACAGTTTCCAGTCCTAAACTTGTCTGTCCAATCCATTGAAGGAGAAATATGACGTTTTTCACGGGTGTAGAGTAGCTGCTTCATAAATATGTGCGCTGGTATAACAATATTGCACTGTTATCTACTACTCTTATTTATCATTGTTGCTGTACCTGCTGATGGTTGAATTCTTTAAAAAACAAAAAAGAGAGAAAAGGATGAAAGAATAAACCAAAAAGGGCAAGAAAGAAACATGGAAGGCTAGCATTTAACTGTGCAAAAATACTGCTGTAAAGGCATACATTGAGATTTATATATACACATTCAGAATTGTACTTAAAAAAAACAAAAACGTAAAACAGAACAGAGAATATCTGATTAATAAAAAGATTGGGGAGAGTGCAACCCAAACCAAGTTTGTTATAGTGTTGCTTTAACACAGTGTTAGGTGCAGTGGAGAATATTGTTATTTAAAGGACCACTCTAGGCACCCAGACCACTTCAGCTTAATGAAGTGGTCTGGGTGCCAGGTCCTTCTAGGGTTAACCCATTTTTTTTATAAACATAGCAGTTTCAGAGAAACTGCTATGTTTATGAATGGGTTAAGCCTTCCCCCTAATCCTCTAGTGGCTGTCTCATTGACAGCCATTAGAGGCACTTGCGTGCTTCTCACTGTGATTTTCACAGTGAGAGCACGCAATCGTCCATAGGAAAGCATTGTAAATGCTTTCCTATGCGACGGGCTGAATGCGCGCAGCTCTTGCCGCGCGTGCGCATTCAGCCCAGGAGGAGGAACGGGGGAGGAGAGAAGGAGGAGAGCTCTCCGCCCAGTGCTGGAAAAAGGTAAGATTTTAACCCTTTCCCTCTTCCAGAGCCGGGCGGGAGGGGGTCCCTGAGGGTGGGGGCACCCTCAGGGCACTATAGTGGTCCTTTAATTATTAGTGCCTATGTTACTTTTTTTTAGTGTATAAAATACATACTGCTTAAAATGTATCATACATATTTTGCTATAATTGTTTTTTGTTTTGTTTTGTATTTTACATGAAGTTTGACTAAATAACATTCTGACAAAATGTTTAGATTGTGCATTATATCAATATCTATATGTTGATCTGCCATATAAGAATGCATATATGCTGTCATAGGTGTTGGAAGGTGTGAGTTTTGGTGGCGAAATACCCAGATGCAGGACTCTTTAGACGTGGATCGCTACACTTGATAGAGGGGTCAGAAGGATATTAATATTTTTTTATTTTACATCTGACAGCTGTTTCTCACAGCAGATGTCTGATATAAAATATAGATTAGTAGTATTGTACTCTCCTGTCTACGTTTCCCTGCACTCTGTTGCTTATAAATTCAGTGATTTGCAAATAATCTCCTTGCCCGTACTAGCGGTACAGAGTGTGCAGAAATCAGTGTTAATTTTGTTGACTAGCAATTTTAGAAGTAAAACAATTCAGATGACTAAAACTAAAATGGCATTTTAGTAAAAAGACTGACTAAAATTAAAAATACATTTAGTTTTAGTCATAGTCCGTCAACATTGCACAGAAGGGCTGGGGAAGGGCCAAAAGAGACAGACCAGGGCTTGGGAGAGAGACACCTAGAGGAGCTGAGGGAAGTCACAAAGAGACATAGAGGGGCAAACGAGTCAGATAGAGGCTTTATTTAAACCCATGAGATTTTAGTCATGTGGACTCGAGATTTAGTTGGCTAAAACTAGACTAAAAATAAAACAATTCAGATGACTAAAACCCAACTAAAACTAAAATGGCTTTTTAGACCATGACTAAAACTAAATAGAAATTTGCTGCCAAAATTAACAATGGTAGACAGAGTATGCAAACTCCATATGAGCTTCCAATACCTCTGGCAGAATTGATAGATCTCTGAATGAAAAAGTATTAACTGAGCTATTTTGAGAGCTAATATAAGTTACACTGCAAATTCTCATAACTTGTGTGTTAACTTTAATCATGTCTTTCATAAATTAAACTGAGTTCTAACCTACATATCCCATAAATCTTTGTTGGGCAATAGTTGTGGAATATACTGACCAGTCCATGGTAAACAATGGGAGGCCCAGCCAAAACTGACCAATCTTTTTTTTTTTTTTTTCATGTGGAGCGTTCTCTGCAGAAGCTGCAAACCATGTTTTCAACAAATGCTTTAAAGGTATTGGGAAAAATAACAGGAAGTAATGGAATTATGGATCGATCCAGTATAGAGAAGTATAACAGTGCTTAAATATATACGCACAGCAAAAGTTACCTAGGTGTTCAGTTTAGCAAAATCAAATTGAGTCTTTCTATTATTAAATGCAATAGTGTAGAGAAACAGGAAATATTGGACAGTGTTTCTTTAATTGAGTTAGCTACATTGAACCTTATAGAAAGGTCAATAGTATAAAGGTTCAATAAGATGTAGTGATAGTAATTTCATTTTTCTGTGAAGTCTATATGTCCCTCCAAAGATAATGAGTAAGATTTCACTTTACATTCAGCAATGGAAGACACTATATTTGACCAGCAGATGCTAATTTTTCTTTTCTTTTTTTTATCAGTGTTCCTGATACTGAATGTTAATACAGAATCAATTATCTAAGCAAAAGGTTACAGTCTGATTCATTTTCTCATCCAAATGTCATGACAAAGGGTCAATTCACAGACATTTTCACAAGGTGCCTCTGAGTTTATACTAATCTTAAAGGGTCACCATAACAACTTTGCATCATTGCATAGTAGCCTGCATTTCCATTTACCTGCTTGGTTTGCAGCATGTACAGTACGATAAGATATTCTAAATCTATAGAGGCTATTTTTTTTCATGGAGGGACCCTGTTTGATTCAGAAGCAACTTAAAGATTAATGGCAATTCCTGCAGCTTAAGATATTGCAAATCATCTATTTATTTTTCGAAACACTTGTGACTATAGAGTCAGTGAACCATAGCTATCACAAGAAGCATTACTTCAATGTTTATTTTCAGGATTTACATCTCATGCATTTGTATTTATAAAAAAAATGTTTAAATTGTTTTAGAAAAATATTTATGCAGCCTGTGAATGTATTTAGTATGTGAATGTATATACATGTTTGTACTGTGAATACATGCACGTGGTGTACGATGTAAATGTATGCATGGAGTGTGTAATGTGAATGTATGCATGGAGTGTGTAATGTGAATGTATGCATGGAGTGTGTAATGTGAATGTATGCATGGAGTGTTTAATGTGAATCCATGCATGTAATGTATATTGTGAATTTATGCATGTAATGTATATTGTGAATTTATGCATGTAAAGTGTCATGTGAATCCATGCATGGCGTGTGTAATTTGAATGTATGCATGTATAGTGTAATGTGAATTCACGCATGTAGTGTGTTTAAGTGTACACAGGTTATATATGTAGAGCATTGTTTGGGTTGCTTCCAAGCCACTTCACATACCTATGTCGGGAAGAATAGCTGGCAACAAGGCAGTACAATATGCAAGGTGGCCATTCAGCCCTCAGCACTTTGCCTGTTCAGTTACATGAAAGCCATGATGCCAGTTGTCTGGTTACAAGTACATGTCTGTTAGTCCACCCATTGTACAGCGCTATGGAATCTGATGGCGCTATATAAATAATAAAATAATAATGTCTGGATACCCTCATCTTCCTATTACCTATCAACTATGATTCCTGCTCACATGGGCACATTACACAAATTCACCTTGGGTGGCAGCAGAGGTAGAAGACGCTGCAGCTCCCCTTTCAGACATGCGCAGGTAGGCAGCTGCCTACTCTGTCCTCTGGTAAGTCTGACCCTGGGGAGAGCTGACTTCCTAAGAAGATATAGAAAATGCCACCATACATTTCAGTTTACCAGAGACACATTTAATTAAGACTGGATTGTTGGATAATTCCTAATTTTCTTAGGTGACTCTATAACCTTAGAACAACAGTGTATATTAACCAGAGTTAATTTAGTCGACTAACAATTTTAGTCAAATTTCAGTTGACTAAAATTTATGAGATTGTCGACTAAAACTAAACTAAAACAAACAATTCAGATGAATAAAATATGACTAAAGGAACTGCAAGGAAAAAACTACTCCAACCAGTCCCCCACTCCCATCAGCTTCAGACACCAACAGGAACCAAGGAAACCACAAAAGGTATGTTACAGGAGTAACTGTGTATATGTATCTGTGTGTAACTATGCGTGTGTCAGTGTGTGTATTTCTGTGGGGATGGGGATTTACCTTTTGGCTACCCTTGCGCTGGGGGGGAGGGGAGGGAGGTTAAATCACTTTACGCAGCCCTGGCCACTCCTCCTCTGGCTGTGATTCACACAGGCTCAATTAAAAAAAAAGTCAAGGTGTGTCAAGATGTGTGTATCTATGTTTCAAAGTGTGTGTGTCTGTGTTTTTTATGTGCCGGGGTGTGTATATCTGTGTTTGTATGCGCCAGTGTGTGTATCTCTGTGTCAGTGTGTATCTCATCACATACTCTTTGACAGACACACATACGAACACATATACACTCTCACTGACAAGAACAGATACATTCTTACTGACAAAACACACACACTGACAAACTGACAAACACATACTGACAAACTGACAAACACATACACTCTCATACAGTCACTGACAAGCACACATTCACTGACAAGCACACATTCACTCTCACTGACAAACACACATATACGCTTTGCCAGACACACAAACACATACAAACTCCCTAACAGACACACATACATTTTTTGTCCTACCTTTAGGAGTGCTGACATGAAGTCCTTGGGGTCCAGTGGGGCAGCTAAGCGGCTGGCGTGCTGAGCGTGCAGTCCCTGGGGTCCAGTGGGGCTGCTGAGCAGCTGGCGTTCAGGTGGCGAGGGAGCAGTGATCTCCCTGCTCAGCTCCTTCCCGCGCCTCTTAGTGATGCCAGAGTGACGCGTGTGCCCATTTTATTTTTTTAACTTTTGGCGGAACCCCAATTGGTGTTCTGCGGAACCCCAGGGTTCCACGAAACACCAATTGGGAAACGCTGATCTAGATGATATTGTTAAGTTGTCATGCCTGTTTTTGACATACGCTAAGTGTTTTCTTTCTTTCTACGTGAGCATGGAGGTTGGAGCATTCCTTTAACCCTAAACATTACGTCTCCCTATACCATTTAAAAAGGAATTGACACTTTTCTGGAATTTGCACCATTGAATAAAACATTTAAAATCGCCTATAACTTTTGTTAACAGCTTTTCCATGAGATGCTTAGTTTCCTTTTCAAATCATATTAAAGATAAATTATATGATATCATAATCTACTTCAGACAATGCAAAGCCAGGACAGACATTGCAAAGAGGAGGATGAATAGAAACATTGCTTTATTTCTTATCTTCACTGTATTCTTTCTCAATGCTGGCTGCCAAAAGACAGAGCTTATAACAATGATTGACAGGGAGCTAGGAGTGAGGTGCCAAGTTGCAGGATAAAGAGGTTTAGATATATGTCTTACAATTTTTACCACTTCACAAGTATATATTTGTGAGATATAGTGATTCATAAATATAATTTTAAAAGTTTTAGGAAATGACAGCCCCCGTTTAGAATAGTGCTGCTGCTATTTCAAACATTTTCATAAGTGAAAAAGAAAAATGTGTGTCTGTGTCACACAAAATGATACTTAGCTACAATTATTAATCTTTTTCATAAAAAAAGTCAAAATTAAATAAGGCAGAAATGAATAAAAGTGCAAACAATCTGATCAAAGTGATTTATTATATATCTTTTGAAATGTCATCTCTTTCCCTCATATAGAGCTCTTCTTTCTTGTATAGTGGAAGTGTATAGGAGCAGAAGAGAAAAATATATATGGTGTAGTACATCCAGGAAAGAGAAGTGATTAGGTAATGTGTACTGGAGCCTTCCTTGTTAGGCTCCCTTATATGTGAAAGTGTCTCTATTAGAGCAATGCTGCCCTTATAGTGAATAAAGCTCAGGATCCTTCAATTAAAGAGTAGAATTTTATTTAAGTAAAAACAAGTATAAAACAAATAAGATACTAAATATAAAATAATTATAGAGTATAAAAGATAGGGTCTTGGTATATCTCTGAAGATACTACTATGTAGGCTTCCTCAGTCAGTGATGATGCCTGGTATCTGTCTGAATAGATATCATCCTTTATTGAATCTTCATTAATTCCTCCTAGTCTTAGCATGTGTTCCCCACCTCATAACCATGCAGGCTTTTATCATATGTGCTCTCCACACCTCGTTATGACTAATTGTTCTCGGATATTATTATGCATTCCACCTGTCTGCATGTCAAGTGTCCTTACTATTTTGCATTGGTCAACTTGCGTTACAAATATGCGTTCCATGCCTCCTTCTAATTTTCGCAACGACCATTTTTGGATGTAATTGAAATCATCTATTTAAGACTAATGTAAATGATATTATATCTTTTGTTCATGATATATAGAATTAATTTATATAGTAACATAGTACTTGTATATAGCCTCCAAATACAATGGTAAAAAAGGGAGTAATAAAACAGACATAATATGTGGAGAACATCCTAGCTTAAATAGAGGAGTACAATTTGATTAACAATGGAGTCAATAAACAACTGGAGATGCATATATACATGAGTGATTGCATAATGTAAATATGGAAAAAGTGCGACAAAAGGAAAACATGTAGGTTAATAAAAAAAAAATCCCCCCCTTTTTCTGTTCTGTTCTCTTTCGATTTCCTTTTCTTTTTCCTTCTTTTCCCCCTTTTTTAGGTTATTAAAAAAATAAACAAATAGATTGCATATTTACATGAATACATATAGACTAATGTTTTTAATTTAAAGAGGCAAAGGGAAAAATAGATTTATAAATAAACAATAAGGATTACAATAAGGATTACAAATATACTTGAATACTGTTAAATTATATTAAAAGAATAGATTATATTAATTAGTGTTCCCTATTAAGGGTTAATAAGTATGTAGGGGTTTAGAAAAATACCCCTCTCTGTCTCATTAGAGAGATCTTTGCCTGATGCTCAAGGAATCAAGGTGAATAATCAGTGTAGGACCCACATAAGAGGTTTGCCTTAATGTGACAGGTGCGCATCCGGCTAATGGCAATTGGAGTTACTAAATAACCTCCATTTGTTTAAATATGCATAGGGATTTGGGAAGAGCGCAGGCAACTTTTTTCTTTGGTTTTTACTGTATGCATTGGGGATGATGTGTACTATGGTCGTTGCTGCTGCCCAGGAGTAGTGGGGGTTTGACCGCATTTAAAAAACAGGTGGAACAAAGCTAATGATAACTGGAGTTAGTGCTGCACAAAGGGATAAAACAATGGACAATATGCAATATCCATTTTGGGGGCACCAACAGTCCCAGGCCCAGTCTCCTGTAAGTGTGGGACCTCCAGCATCCGATAAACACAAGAGAAGGCATTGTTGCTGGGTAGCCATGGAGCAAGAAGATGCCACCATTAAACACAGGTGGATGCCACTCCATCACAGCCCCAAGTAGCAGATCACCTGAAATTAATTGTCTATATATTCTGATACTTTACACAATATGGAATTTATTCCAGACATATTTGGTCTTCTGGGTGGTTCACTTATATTATCTTTAGTAGAAAATAAAATACTGGGATTCATGGGAAATCAATATTTAAATATTTCCATTCCTGTTTTGTTAACCCCTTCCCGACCAATGACTTACTAGGTACGTCATTTAGTGAATTGCCACTTACCTAATCCCTGGCGATCCCCCGCCGGCAATCACGATCCTGGGGTCTGCCTAGGAACTCAGGTAGATCCCCACTGCCCGATCAGGCCCTCCCGGGACAAGTGATCGTGGGGTCCTCGCGATCACATGGCCGGAATAGCTGGCTTGTGCAGTGCCTGCAGGGGGCCTGCCTGAGCTCTTAGGCAGTCCCCCTAATGCCTGCAAAAAAACATTTAAAATTTAGTAAATGTTAAGAAAACTTTATAAAGTACATAAAAAGTACTTAGATCATATATATATATATATATATACCTATATATATATATATATATATATAAACAAATTCAAAAAATGCTGCACTCCCTAAAATTCTCCAATAAATGCCCGGTGCTGATTGGCAAAAATGTAAGTAAAAAAGTAGATAGCACTCCCAGGTCTCTTTTCAATAAAAATTAGCTTTTAATTTTCCAAGTAAAAAATCGAAGTTTCAGTCTGAAGATTCAGACTTTCATCAGGACAAAGATAAACATTACATTGCACATCTATATATACCCACACCACATAATCAAACAAA
>OW240914.1:107687885-107729240 GCA_933207985.1 Pelobates cultripes
AGAGATATGCAAATGATTGCTGCAAAAAAATTGCAAATAACTTGTGATTGGATAACTCGAGACAAGGTGCTACAGCTATTAAAGAAAATTAATGTAAATAAAGCTCCGGGGCCTGACGGTATTCACCCACGAGTACCTAAGGAGCTAAGTGGGGAAATAAGTGAACCTCTGTATTTAATGTTTCAAGATTCTATTGTTTCAGGTGTTGTACTGGAGGATTGGAGGAAGGCAGATGTTGTTCCTATATTTAAAAAGGGTTCAAAATCCTTGCCTAGAAATTATAGACCTGTGAGCTTAACTTCTGTAACTGGGAAAATATTTGAAGGGCTATTAAAGGATAATATTCAGGAATTCATTGGGAAGAACTTTGTTATTAGCAATAATCAGCATGGTTTTATGAAACATAGGTCATGTCAAACTAACCTAATTGCATTCTACGAAGAAGTAAGCAAAGTATAGATCAGGGTGTTGCAGTGGATGTGATCTACTTGGATTTTGCAAAGGCATTTGATACGGTTCCTCACAATAGGTTACTCTTCAAACTAAAAGAAATTGGTCTAGATGAATATTCTTGTTCTTGGGTAGAACATTGGCTTAAGGATAGACTACAACAAGTTGTAATTAATGGTAAATTTTCAGGCTGGACAAAAGTGGTAAGTGGTGTCCCTCAGGGTTCTGTTTTGGGACCGCTTTTATTTAACATATTTATAAATGATCTTGAAATAAGCATTGAAAGCAATGTATCAGTGTTTGCAGATGACACAAAACTTTGTAAAGTAATAAAATGTGAGCAGGATATTGCTTTGCTGCAGAGGGATTTGGATAGATTGGGGGACTGGGCACTAAAATGGCAGATGAACTTTAACGTAGAGAAATGCAAAGTTATGCACTTCGGGGTTAAGAATGCTCAAGCAACTTACACACTAAATGGTAGTGAATTAGGGATATTTTTTTTCACCTTAGGATTTCTTAGATGTGAAACTCATATTAGTTTGCACACCCCATCTAGTGCTACTTACCTGACCTATCCAGACTCATTTTTAATATATTCTTTTATTCTTTTTGAACAGTGTTTTTATATAAAAATCATTAAAGGTTATGTTTTATTTGCACATAAACATATGACAATCCACTAGGGGGCGTTCTCCCATCTCTGACCTTTCTGGTCAGTTTTTTCTCTTTTCAGCTATACATATAAGTAAGGGTTATCCCCTATTCTGGACGCCCCAGATACACACTCCAACTGGTTCCCCCTTTTTTAGGGACATCCAGTGCTTTTTCGAATTAGGGATAACCACACACGAGAAGGATTTGGGAATTGTTATAGACAACAAATTAGGCAGCAATATGCAATGTCAATCTGCAGTTGCTAAGGTCAGGAAGATTTTGTCATGTATAAATAGGGGCATAAATTCTCGGGATGAAAATATAATTTAGCCTCTTTTTAAATTGCTGGTAAGACCACACCTTAAATATGCTGTGCAATTTTGGGCGCCTGTTCTAAAGAAGGATATCATGGCACTGGAGAGGGTCCAGAGACGAGCTACAAAATTGATAAAAGGAATGGAACATTTTAGTTATGAAGAAAGGTTAAAAAAATGTAATCTGTTTAGTTTGGAAAAACAGCGCCTGAGAGGGGATATGATAACTTTATACAAATATATTCGGGGCCAGTACAAACCTTTATCTGGAAATCTATTCATAAACAGGGCTATACATAAGACACAAGGTCACACATTTAGGCTGGAAGAAAGGAGATTTCATCTCAGGCAAAAAAAAGATTTTTTTACAGTAAGAACAATAAGGATATGGAATTCTCTGCCTGAAGAGGTGGTTTTGTCAGAGTCCATACAGATGTTTAAACTGAAATTGGATAAATACTTACAAAAACATAACATACAGGGATATAATTTCTGATTAGTGGGGTAATAGCTGCTTGATCCAAGGAAACATCTGACTGCTATTTTGGGGTCAAGAAGGAATTTTTTCCTAGTTTGTCGCAAAATTGGAAGCGCTTCAGACCAGGTTTTTTGCGTTCTTTTGGATCAACAGCAACAACATTTGTGAGGAAGGCTGAACTTGATGGACGCAAGTCTCTTTTCAGCTATGTAACTATGTATGTATGTAACTATGTATGGGGGGTATTGTTATACTCGGGAGACTTTGCTGAACACAAATATGAGTGTTTTAAAAAGTAAAACTTATCATGATGATAATATCACCAATAAAAGTGCAATTTTTGTTTAAAAATATGCAAAAAAGTAATAAAAGTGCTAACTTTGGCCAGAATTTGTAGCTAAGTGGCTACTACAAAAGACTGGACATACCTCCTTTTGAATACCCTGGGTTGTCTACATATGCAAATGGTATGCCATGATGGGGTTAATTCACATTCCTGGGCTACCATATGGTCTCAAAAGGCAACATAGACCCAGCAAACCAATCTGGCAAACTGAATTGGGCAAGCCTTATATTGTTATACTCGGGAGACTTCGCTGAACACAAATATGAGTGTTTAAATCAGTAAAACGTATCACAACGATAAAAAATCACCAGTAAATGTGCAGTTTTTGTGTAAAAAAAAATGCCCCCCCCCAAAAAAATGTAGGCTAACTTTGGCAAGCGTTTGTGGCTAAGTAGCTACTACAAAAGGCTGGACATACCCCATTTTGAATACCATGGGTTGTTTACTTTTTTAAATGGTATGTCATGGTGGGGTTAATTTTCATTTCTGGTCTGCCATACCGTCTCAAAGGCAACATAGACCCAGCAAACCAATCATGAAAATTTCAATGTGCAAACATGGAAAAGTGGAAAGCCCTACATTTGACCCCAGAAAGTTCGCAAAAACCCATAAAATCTGTACATCGGGGCCACTGTTGTACTCAGGAGATGTTGCTGAACACATAGTGGGGTGTTCTTTGTCAGTAACACATAACTGGAACTGAGAATCCATGCTTAAATTACAATGTGAGAGAAAAATAACATAAAATGACTACCCAAAAGTTTGACAAAGACTGGTGGTAGAATTATTGCATGGAAAGTGTTAAAATACCACCATTTGAAATACCCTAGGATGTCTACTTTTAAAAAATATATGTATTGGTGGGGATAAGTTACTCTGGCCGGCTTCAAAAATGTCCCAAATAGGACATGGGTGCATGATGACCAGCTGTGAAAATTCCAAGTTGGAAAACTGGAATGCACACCCTCCAAATAAGGTCTTTTAACCCCCAGAGAACCCAAGCATGGGTGGTATCACTGCACTCGGGAGATGTATTGGGGTGTTCTTTGGCAGTAACCCTTAAAGTTCTCAGTACATATATTCTTAAATTGCTATGTGTGTCAAAAAAAATCACCATTTATTTTTTAAAACATTTTTTATTTGACATAGATTGGTGGTAAAATGGTTGCATGAAAAGAGTCAAAATACCCCAAGTTTAATAACTTTTGTTGTCTTCTTTGAAAAAAATATATACATGTGTAGGGTTATTCAGGGATTCCTGACAGATATTAGTGTTACAATGTAACTTTTGTTAATTTTGGGGGGTGGGGGGGAGGGGAAATGGTTTGGAAATAGCAAAGTGCTACTTGTACTTATTGCCCTAAATACACTTAGGACATGTTAACATTGGGTATTTCTAAACTCAGGACAAAATTTAGAAACTATTTAGCATGGGTGTTTTTTGGCGGTTGTAGATGCGAAACAGATTTTGGGGGTCAAAGTTATAAAAAGTGTTTTTTTTTAAAAAAAAATCATCATATTTTATAGTAAATTTTATGATATGAGAAAAATAATGGTATCTTTAGAAATACCATATAATGGCGAGAAAAAAGGTATATAATACATGTGCGTACAGTAAACGAGTAAGAGGAAAATTACAGCTAAACACAAACACCACAGAAATGTAAAAACAGCCCTGGTCCTTAACGGTAAGCAAATTGAAAAATGGTCTGGTCACTAAGGGGTTAAAATACTCTTTCAATTTTCTTTATCAATATAATCCTCAATATTCTTTTCCTAATTTCAATCATAAGGTCATGTTTAATTTTGTACATCCCCTAATATTCTTTTTTACACTATACATATTGTTATTGGTTATGTGCACTTTTTTGTACTTTTCGTAATTGTGAAAATAAGACAATTCATGTTCAATTTGTGTATACACTTTGTTGCTATATTACAAAAATTGGTTGTTTTATGGATTCCACAAAATTGCATTTTGCATACTCTGGTCATGAACTAGTAGCATTAAAGCCACGCTAGTACACTACTGCTGCCCATCTAATGTACTGCTGATCCCACTCCTAGCCTTCAGTCCCAATAAAGGACACATTACGCCAGATCGTACTAGTGACGGTTGTGGGAACAATCGACTGTTTCTAGATGGGCCAAAGAAGTCTTAAGCTGAAGTCCTTGTGAAGAGTGACCTCGGGACATTTAGATGTTTTTGCTAGAAGTTTATGTTATATTATATATATTAATATGTCTGTGTATTGCATAGACGAGGCATTGATACTACATGTACCATTGTGTATCTTTTATTGTTTGGTGATATACTATGCCTATACTGTGCATCTGTTGTAACTTGAATAATATGCAAATAATAAATAAATAAATAAATAATAATAATAATTGCATTTTACTTGCAAAAATATGATTGTTAACTGAGTAGATATATATTTTTATTTTTTCAATTGCACTTACATATATTTGTGATAAAAAGGTCATTCAAATAAGCACTTTTCACAATTTTATATAATAATGGTTGGGAACACCAAGGTATTTATAGGGCAAACAATATTCTAGTTTGCTTTGATTATCGTTGATTATTATTAAGCACTCCACTTTTTAACCCCTTAAGGACACAACTTCTGGAATAAAAGGGAATCATGACGGAATATTTCCGTCATGTGTCCTTAACGGGTTAAAGTCACAAAGTTTTTCTATAAGGGTATTGTGATACCCCTTTTGTATTTTGAGCAGCTAATTAAATCTATCATCTAAAAAGAACAGATTAAATCAACCTTTTAGTGCCTTTGCGCCTATAACTCTATTTTTCAGATGATACTCATATGTCAAAATAAACATTTTAAAAGCATACCTGTGAATGATTACTCAAGGTCTGATAGGGGAGGAAACAAATGATCTGCTCTGAACAGCTCACTTTGAAAAACGTTATCACAGTGAGCTGTCTCTGTATGGCCTAGTGGAGGAGACAGTTGTTATGCTTCCATGTAATCTCCTATAGTGCAGTAAATCCAAGCAACAAGATGTCATATGACATCCCACTGTCACATTTCTTTGACTGAATACAGGTGTGCTGGGCTGCAAAGGGACCAGGAAAGCTGTCTCTGTTTTAGGAGTGAGCAGAAGTAACATAGTTCCACTCTGGACAACAGAGATTAATAAACACTCAGATACTCAAAATACAGACAGTTAAGAAGGTGGGTAAAAAAAATAGATGGGAGAAAATTATTGAGAGCAAGAAGGAGCAGTTGAAGGGAATAATTAGAAGGAGGTTGATTAATGAGATGAGAACAAAGCAATGGTAGGCAGAGGGTATGGAAGAAATGTGGAAAAGGTGGAATGAGAACAGTGGGAAGAGAATTTGAAATGAGGGGTGAAATAGTACATGGAAGAAAACAGGGAATGAACATTAGAAAAGGGGTGGAGGAATGAATGTGTATGAAAGGTATGTGCTGAGAGCAATGGGGATGGGGTTAATTTAGGGAGGGAAAGAAAGCTATGGAACATAGTTTATCAAGACATGAAAAGAGCTTTGAAGCAGATGGGCTGCAGCAAGAAATAACAGGAGAGCTTGGTAAGAGGGGGATGCAATGTAAGCAGAAAAGGCTGAACTCAGAGGAAATTAGAGACGGACCATCTGTAGGGACAATAAAGAGAGGGCAATATTCCTTGGCCCTGGGTTAAATGATTCTAAAGGAACCAGGAACTGTAGTTGAAATATCTGAGTATTGTGGAAGAGATTGAAGGACAAAGTCAAGGGGCTAGATGAGTGTAAATGATGGACCTTGGGAATGAAAAAAGCTTTGGACCAAGGGACCTACGTTTCAATTAAGTTTTCACTTTTCGTAAGTTTCAAACTTTATCATACCAATTTCCATCTGCCCAGATCTTAGAAAAAGTTCACACTGATGCCCACTTGTAGTGACTGGCTCAAAGTGACGGGAATCATTGTGACCGCATGCCTTTTAAAACTAATTGCAACAACCAATTGATAATGAGAATCACTGACAACAATTCTCATAACTCATAATTCTATTGGATAGTTGCCGCACCTCTAACTTTCTTCACCTCCTGTTCTTGTCAGACATTGTATAGTGCTGTGGACTATCTTGGCACTATAAAACTGTAGTTGTAAAGGTGTGATAAAGTATGCTAGAACACCATCACAGTAGCTATTTTTCCCACAGCCACAAATCTGGAAGGTTGCTATTTGGATTCAAAGGAGTTGGCTTTCTAACCAATCAGATCATGCATCAGGAGTAGGAATTAATGCATGATCTGATTGGTTCATGCATCTGTGAAGTCATCCAATCAGACCATGCATCAAGGTGAGCGCTAATGCCTTGTATTCCTTTCCTCCCAGTCTCTTTTCCATTTCTCTTTCCCCCAAGGCTTTGTTCACCACCTATATATTTGCTGTAAAGCTTACTTCCTACCTTCCATATACAATTATCTACACCTATTGTGCACATCTCTCTATTTTTCTTATACAATCTAATAGTATGTTCTTAAATTCCCCAGTGAGTGTCTAAAAATTCTCCCCTGTCTTCAAACGCCTCATTCAATGACTCAATACTCCATGTGTTTCCCACTCAATTCACCCCCAACAGTCTCCTTCTCTACCAATGTCATAACATATACAAGTGGCTCAACTTCACCCAAAATATAAATCTACCAAATGTCTTGTCACCTACTCAATATCTCAATCTTCCACAAGCGTCTTCTCTCCCAAAAGACTTTTCCTTTCCAGAGCTATTAAATAATTTCTGCATGTCCTAATTTCGAATTCAGTTGCATTAGGATACATATAATGAAACCAGCTTTCCAACCTCTTATTATGGTATGGGTTTTTCATCTGGTGATCCAGTTGAAGGTGTGTGAGATGTGAGCAATAGTGTACTCAGATTGTTCTATCTCGTTCCTTCCTACAGTGAGTACCGTGTCATTTCGTGCAAACTATCTTCATCTGAGACTGAAAGACAGAGATCACAGAGCGACTGCACATTCCGTACACCACAGTTGGGGAGAACTGAATTAATTTTTATTTCAATTCACTAGATCATCTGTGGCCAGTGCAAACGCACAGAAGACATTCCACTGGTCTAGTGAAGGAAATATCTTCAGATCTAGCCAATTGGCCTACATTTTACCCAAATGACAACCAGACATTTTTTTACCACCTGTGACCTATGTATTAGGAGACATCTCCCAGTGGGTAGTATGGGTCTGAAAGCTAGTGCTGTTGATATTCTTGCCAAATCGCTTTAATATTTTAGCTTGTGCCAATTAACCCATATGACCCTGAGACAATCTCTCATTAACAAATGGCATGCAGCATGTGTGCTGTTAACCCCTGTGCCCCCAGGACCACACATATGATGGATAGTTACACTACCTGTTCTAAAAATAGTACACATGCCATGTCCTTTCTATAACACGGTTATCCTCTTATATGTAAACAGATGTGACTTAAATGCATTAACCCAGGCAGGTGAATGAGTCAATGCCCTGCCAGCAGAAATGATCCAAGCAGGCAGCCTGTGCATGATATATGACTGGTGTTAGTCTCGGTGACAACTCAAAACAATATAACCGAAGGATATAGAAAACACATCTTAATCCATCACTACCTTCACTGAAACCATAAATAAAAATGTCAGGTAAGCCCAAAATAAAGTAAGAGATGGATGACTTCAAATCAAGTAGTGAGCAGAATACTGGATATGTGCTGTTGGAAAAGGAGCCAGATCTAAGTTTTTGATTAGTATAACAGATACCATGATACTGAGCTATGTACAGTGACGAGTTACATTGAGTGATAGGGTGTGTGAAGCAGGATGAATTTGTTGTTATTTTATTAGGGTTTCTTTTAATTATTCAATTGCTTCTTTTTTTTTTTTTTTTTATCGCTTCTTAAAGCAGCCTCTAGTGCCATGCTCTCAGGGGTGAACCTTCTGAACCCCTTAAAGCCCCACATTAAAATATATATTGTTTGGAAGTGAATAATGTATGCCTTTGATCTACATATTTGAAGGTAAGTGCTGACAATCAGAGGGAGCTGCAGGAGTGTTTCAAGAGAAATGTTGCACCCTTCTAGATATCTGATTGCATGCTCTTCGTCACGCTCTTTGAGCAATTGCTCAAAGCATAAGTGAGGGCTTCTTCTATAGATCTGGCTTCAGTACTTCATTATTAGAAGTGTTCTATTGACGCTGTGTGACGATTGCTGCCCATGAACCGTTAACTCCAATTCTTCGCTATAAGTGAGCAAGCTTCGACATTCCAGATTTTGTGGACTACATCTCCCCTGATGCTTTGCCAGCATTGGCTGTAAGAGAATTATAGAAGATATAGTCCACAATATCTGGAGTGCCAAAGGTTGACTACCCCTGATCTAGTATAAGTAAGGATCTGTCATCGAGGATTCACCAGTGAGAATCTCCCAGGGAGGAAGCAGAGCTGTGATGAGCAGACAGTCTCGCCATTGGATTACAGATTAGTGAGTTCTTTATTGTAGGAGAAGAGGGGTGTGAAATGTAATAGGTTTTGCAATACACTAAGCCTGCTGTGTTCCTTTAATACTGATGTTAATAGCACGTAAAATAATGGTGATCCTTATGGGACTTACACGTTACGCAAATGTAATCCATACTTATTTATTGTGTGCATTTGATCATGAAGCACATGGTGTGGCATGTTAGCACTAGAACTCTAAGTCTTAGAACTTACTATTCACAAATCTTGATTATTGTAGTGTCCAAGGGTTCCACAACTACAGAGAGTTCTACTAAAATGAAAATAATATACTTACCTTCATCTACTTGATGTGATTTATCATAAGGTAGATAAAGAGCTGCTTCAGGGTCACATTTTGGCTTGAAGTTAAAATGTAGAAAATGATCTTACATTCCACTGCATCTGGGTACAGACAAGCAATATGTCCCACTGGACCGTAAGGGATCAGGACCCCCAGTTTACTGGCTTAGAGCAAGCCTCAGGTTGGAGGGAATAAACGTTAGGCTTATTTGTTTCTAAAATATTTTTTATTTATAGTTGCTCCTATCTGGCACTACAGCCCCATGAGCCACCACAGCCTTTATCTCACATACAATAACCCTTATATCCCACATAACACACACAACAGTCCCTATTACCTCAAACACACACTACAGCACACACATACTCACATACATTTCACCATGTATCTCTTCGCACACATGCACTACAGTCCCAGATTTCCCCCAAACACACACTATAGTATCTATTTACCCAAACACACGCTACAGTCCCTATCCACCCAAACAGTGTTAATTTCGGCGGCAAATTTCAATTCGGTTTTAGCCGTAGTCTTTTGACTAAAAAGCCATTTTAGTTTTAGTTGCATTTTAGTCATCTGAATTGTTTTAGATTTAGCCTAGTTTTAGTTGATTAAATCTAAAAAATGACACATATACTACACTATTACACTACAGCCCATATCCCATCCAAATACACATCACAGGCTTCACTTCTGCAAACACACGCTGAACCCCCTATTCCTCCCAAAACACACACTACAGCCCATTTCCACATAGATTCCCTATTTATATGCACACACATACTACACTGCAAAAAAACCCATCTACACACACACCCCACAATAGCCTACCTTCCTCACACACAAAGATACAAGCAGTCTTACCTCCTCACTTGCAATACAACTCCACAAGCAGCATCTACACAATCAAGCAACGCCATCAGTAGCCTACCCTCACAAATGCAAGAAACAACACGTTGCCACACCTACAAATGCAATAGAAGCAACATCCCCACAAACATGGAAGGACCTCAACACCACAGGCAGCCTTCACACACATACCCACTTTCTCCCATCCCTGTTCCAATTATCATCCAGCCATCCTACTAGTTGCATTAACCATTCAAACATACCTCAAACTAGTCACATTCAAAGGGGCCCTACGGCAGCAAGGAAGGTTCTGGCCCTGGTATAATCATTAACATACAAGGGGCAAGTGAAAGGAAAACCGGAATGAACAAAAACATGGAAGTGCTGCTTTACGAATCCTGGAAACATATTGTAGTATTTTCTCCCTTCTACGAAGTGATTTAATATCACATATGCACTTGCCTCAACATTCTAGTTATTTTATCAATTGTGAAGCATGCTTGGGAGATCAATCATGAAACTCACTATGAATCATCTTCCGTAATGTTCCTTATCTGATATTTCTTTATTGACAGTGAAATGTACTCTTACTTGTGAATGCTGGAAAAAAAACGACTTTCATATAACTACGGGGTGCCATTTATCAGCATTAAATTAGTTTGGTTTTTTTCAACCATCAGTGGGTCATGAAATAATTTATTAAAAGTAAATAGAAAGAGTATTACTTTTGAACACATGCTATTTCTGTATCAGGATAAACCTTTCAATAGTTGAGATCTTGTATCAAATTCTGGTCCTAACATAGAAAACGGATAGCAGAGCTTTAAGCTTCAAGTGTAAATCTTGCATCTTGCATCATGCAGAGAAATTGATTTTATGCATCTTATGAATTAACTGATTGTAATTTATGCATCCCAATGTTCCTTTAGTAATATTTGGTGCAACTAATCCAGTAAACTCTAAATTTGTTGAATTTTGCCGTAATTGGCAGATTGGGTTTTTACTCAGGGAAAATAATGTGCAAATATGTAGATTATTTCTGAATGTACAAATTAATTTTGTAGCAATTTATCTGCAGAAACAAACCCAACTATATAAAACCGAAAAATGTAATTTAACATTTATCAGACATTGAATAGTATCCCAGTTAAAGGCAGGGCCGGACTTGCCCACCAGGATACCGGGAAATTTCCCGGTGGGCCGCGGCATCTGGGGGCTGCACAAGTATGTGCCACCGGGTGGCCGGTCCGGTGGCAGACTCAGAGGATGCCGGCCGCGTTCCAGCCTGGAGCTGCCGGGCCGGGTGGCAGCCTCGCCGGTCCGGCGGCACTCCTGTGCTTTAGCGCAGGCCAACGTGGGACAGAGGAGAAGAAGCGAAGCTGGACTCAGCACCAAGGGACATCAGTGCTGGGATCAGGTAAGTGAATAAAGGATTTTTAAAGATACACTATAGTCACCAAAACAACTTTAGCTTAATAAAGCCATTTTGGTGTATATATCATCCCCCTCACTGCTCAATTCTCTGCAGTTTAGGAATTAAATCACTTTGTTTATGCACCATAGTCACACCTCTCTGCATGTGACTTGCATAGCCTCCCTAAACACTTACTGTAAAGAGTCATCTAATGTTTATACTTCCTTTCTTGCAAATGATATTTAATTTAAAAATTCTTATCCACTGCACTATCAGACTCTGCAAGAGCCTGTGTGTTAATCCTGTGTGTGATTAAAGTCAATTTAGGGAGCAGAAGATACAAACTTTCAAATTAATTGAAAGTGATTGAAAGTGAAACCTTGTTTGTTTGTTTTTCATCCAGGCTGTGTAAATCACAGCTGGGGAGGTGTGCTATGGCTGCATGGACAGAAACAAAAGTGATTTAACTTCTAAATGGCAGTGAATTGAGTAGTGAAACTTCAATGGCTAAAGTTGTTTTGGTGACTATAGTGTTCCTTTAACCTTTTATTGACCACCCCCAGGGTGGAGGAGGGTGTGAGAGAGGTGGGAGGCAGAAGGAGCTATAGTGCCAGGAATACAACATTGTATTCCTGGCACTATAGTATTCATTTATGGTTGCATATTTACTTTTTTCATGCAGCCTTCTGCTTGTGTGTATTTTTTTTTTCTCTTCAGTGGTGTGTTAGAATTTTAGTGTTTTAAAAGATTTCTGTTAAACATGACTGCTGCATACATTTTATACAGAGCAGGGGATGATCAGCAGTTGGGCAGATAACATTAGAGACTGACCCAACATGGAAGCTCATCCAGATAAAAAGTTAAATTTTATAAAAAAAAAAAAAAAAACCTAGATAATAAAAAAAAAATGTTTCATTAACTGTAATATTCTTTGAAAAGAAGCGAGAAGTGATTTGATGACATTTGTTCTCTAAGGCCAAATTCAAATCAATTTAAAATGTGCTTTGGTCATTTCTCATGCTAGTATAAGTAGTGAATTTCACACCGTTTTTTTACTTTCAAATTGCTATAAATGATTTTCCTGAAATATGCTAGTATTGATTCAGAAGTTAGTGAACCACATAGCGTGAGGACGTCCAGTGTCGTATAAAACACTTTTCGTGTTCTAAGAACATGGAAGTCCCTCTAGTGGCTGTCTGGTAGACTGCCACTAGAGGAGGACTTAACTCTGCAAGGTAAATATTGCAGTTTATGAAAACTGCAATAATTACACTTGCAGGGTTAAAGAAACACTATAGTCACCTGAACAGCTTTAGCTTAATTAAGCAGTTTTGGTGCATAGAACATGCCCCTGCAGCCTCACTGCTCAATCCTCTGCCATTTAAGAGTTAAATTCCTTTGTTTATGAACTCTTGTCACACCTCCCTGCATGTGACTTGCACAGCCTTCCATAAACACTTCCTGTAAAGAGAGCCCTATTTAGGCTTTCTTTATTGCAAATTCTGTTTAATTAAAATTTTCTTATCCCCTGTTAATAGCTTGCTAGACCCTGCAAGAGCCTCCTGTATGTGATTAAAGTTCAAGTTAGAGATTGAGATACAATTATTTAAGGTAAATTACATCTGTTTGAAAGTGAAACCATTTTTTTTTTTATGCAGGCTCTGTCAATCATAGCCAGGGGAGGTGTGACTAGGGCTGCATAAACAGAAACAAAGTGATTTAACTCCTAAATGACAGTTAATTGAGCAGTGAAATTGCAGGGGAATGATCTATACACTAAAACTGCTTTATTTAGCTAAAGTTATTTAGGTGACTATAGTGTTCCTTTAAGGGTAGTGGGAGTTGGCAACCAGACCACTCCAATGGGCAGAAGTGGTCTGGGTGACTAGAGTATCCCTTTAATATCCCCATAATAATCTACTTTTGAGGTCAGGTACCGCACCTCCAGTATATACTTGTATTCTTGGAACACATTATAGGAGTTACGGATTACATAACTCTATAAAGCATTGCTGGTTCCCAAGGGGTTAAAACTATAATTAAAAAATAATAATTACCAATTCACAAATAGTTAATATCAAAACACCTTAGAAAAAATCTGCCTTGCAACATTTATAGAACAGCATCAGGTTAGTGTGATGATAACTGCAAATGCCTCACCCCTCGCATCCAGACAGAGAACACTGCTGTGCACTGCGGAGAGAATCTGTCTATGAATTGTGCTGGATTTATTAAATCTAGACATCTCATTTCTCTAATGGTCCTCTTTGGAAAAATGCTCCACTGGGCTCACAACTTTGAATATTGATAGGAAATAAAAGTGACACGCATCAAGCTATTTTCTGTCGTCTATAGAAGAAGGGACATTAATGAAACATTTAGTATGTCAGGCTTATTGTTTTTGTGTACTAGTGGTAATATGTACGAGTCACTCCAGGGATTAGGAAGTGAAGGTGACCCAAATACACATTTATCAGACGGACCTCCATGCCTTGTAAAATATATCAGAGATTAAGAGGATTTTATAGAAAGAATTGGAACGTAATGCATTGTGAATTTTGCTTGCAATTCATGTGTTGGCAATCATATAACACGAATATGTAACATATAATTTTGTATATATAAAAACAAACCAATAAAAGATATCTGCTTCTCAATGATACTAGAGGTAATAAATCAGTAATGATAATAAATGTCTAACAATACCCATGCAGTAGAGTGTGTAGTAGATCTAATAGATCTAGGTGAGGATGTTTCAGAAAACACACAATGTCATTGATTGTGTATATGCAAGTCATGTATCTGTACTGAAAGATCAACGCATAATACAAACCAAGCTGTACGACATATGAAACAGATAAGCACACTGCTTTTTTTACATATATTAATACCAGCTCTTAATCTGCTCTGTGTATGAGGAAGCCACGTGGAAGCGAGGTGTGAGAATCATTGGACCATCACAGAATCCCACAGAGCCACCTCCTCACTATGAAGATATAGTCTATTTTGTTGTTATAATACCTCAAGCAGTCAATTCTGTCAAATAACCAATGTTAAAGGATTATCAGGCTACATGGTACAGAATAGACTTGCGCATGGCAAAAACATTAGTTGCAGCTGAACCCCTTTATTAGGAATATCCCACCACTCCACGCCCCCAAACAGCCGAATTTCATGCATGTGCAGATTCTGCTTGTCAGAATTTTATCTACAGAAAAGATGATTGATGTCTACTGGACAGCCACCTAATGTTGATTTTATTAAAGATAGAGTGAGAAGTGACCAATTTTGTGCATTTGGTGGTTCAGCTTGTCAGAAATTAAAGGACCACTACAGTGCCAGGAAAACATACTAGTTTTCCTGGCACTATAGTGCCCTGAGGGTGCCCCCACCCTCAGGGACCCCCTCCCGCCCGGCTCTGGAAGGGGGAAAGGGATTTAAACTTACCTTTTTCCAGCGCTGGGCGGAGAGCTCTCCTCCTCCTCTCCGCCTCCGTTACGCCCCGCCGGCTGAATGCGCACGCGCGGCAAGAGCTGCGCGCGCATTCAGCCGGTCTCATAGGAAAGCATTTACAATGCTTTCCTATGGACGCTGGCGTGCTCTCACTGTGATTTTCACAGTGAGAAGCACGCAAGCGCCTCCAGTGGCTGTCAATGAGACAGCCACTAGAGGCTTTGGGGGAAGGCTTAACCCATTCATAATTATAGCAGTTTCTCTGAAACTGCTATAATTATGAAAAAATGGGTTAACCCTAGAAGGACCTGGCACCCAGACCACTTCATTAAGCTGAAGTGGTCTGGGTGCCTAGAGTGGTCCTTTAAGCTGCAAAAAAAGAATCAGATGAACCAGATGGGTGCAAAGTTAAGCCAATCAGTGTACTGCAAATTATATTCACAGTAATTCTATAGTTATGTATTTGTAGTTTAAAAAAATATATAAATATAGATTATTTGTTTTACTGTCCCTCATTTTTCCTCTCATTTGTTTGTTTTTTATCCTTTGATCTATTAATCAAATTGCAGGAAAATGCACCTATCAGTGTACTGCAAAGTATATACATAATATTTATATCATTAATCTATTTTATAGTACAACGATTGGCCCATCTTCACATCCTTCTGGTTTGTCTGATTAGTTTTCTTGAATCATTTTCTGCAGATGAAATTCTGACGAGCTGAAAAACCCATGCATGGAAATGGTCACTTCTAACTTGATCTGTACCAAGTAAGTAAGTTTAATACAGAATAGTTTTCTCCTTTTAGTACATGTTCTGCCTTTTCCGAAATCAAACTTGTGAATTTTCTGAGTTCATATCTTTACTCCCAGAAGTCCCAAATTCTGCATGAGTGTGCTGAGGTAGGAGTATTTTCCCTAATCCTATTTCAATAGGAAACAAAAATAGGCAAACAATGAAACTGCGTAAGACAGGCATGACTTTGTAGCACTCTAACATGTCATCCTTGAGGACTTGTTGGCATTTACAGCATATGTATTGCTTTAAATATATAAAACTGTATTTGCTTACTATATTGGTAGTTATGTGAGTGCACTTACCTGGACATGGAAAACCGATTTCTTGCCAACCAGTAACTCTTGTGTCATTCTCTTGTGTACACAACTTTGTATGGAAATATACTTTGTAAATCTATTTCTCATACTTTTTTTGTATATATATATATATATATATATATTGTACTGCTGAACCGGAAGATCTCCTGCTCCTCTAAAATGGTGCCAGCTTTGTCCATAGCTACCTTGGAAGCCATATTTAAATTATTTAACAATATGCCAATGGGACAAAGAAAAACAAATGTAGCTACCACCAGGGGCGTACCTAGAGCATTTGGCACCCGGGGCGGATCCTGTGCTTGGCACCCCCCCCAAAAAAAAAAAAAAAAAAAACCTGTAAAAAATGTTAAAGGTTTTATTTCTTTTATTTTTACAATTTGTAAACTTTGCAAAACCGCTGTCAGCCCCTCCTACAAAACCCTTGTCCTGCCCTGCCCCTCCTACAAAACCTCTGTCCTGCCCCTTCTACAAATCCTGTACTGCCCCATCTACAAAACCCCTGCTTATCCCCCCTTATAAAGACTCCTGTCCCAATACAAAACCCCCACCCCCTTCTACAAAATCCCTGCAGCCCACACACACATTTACAGGCAGACAGTCACACACTCAGTTACAGACACAGTCACACACTCAGTTACAGACAGACAGTCACACACTCAGTTACAGGCAGACAGACACACACAGTTCACACATACACATTTCCTCCGTGCGGCCAGTTTATCAGCTGTTTGCTTGAGTGAGCTGTACTGGCCGCACGGCACCCTAACTACCATGGGACACTGTGCGGCCACAGCTCACACAGCCCCCTCCAGCCAGGGCCGGTACAAGGATTTTTGCCGCCCAAGGCAAAAGTAAAGTTTGCCGCCCCCATGTGACATCACAATGCCCCAGCCATATGATTTGCCATGTTAACTAACGCCAGTGCTGCAGTGCCGCCGTGTTTACATTAAAAGGCCTGCAGGGACAGGCTATAGACACCAGAACCACTACATTAAGCTGAAGTGGTTCTGGGGACTATAGTGTTTCTTTAATGTGAGGTAAATTAGAGCTTAGTGCCACGAATAATATACTAGATTGCCTACTTACAACCAGATGAGGATGATGATGGGCTCTAGCTGCAGTCTGGCTCCACTGGTCTGGTGCAGAACAGGCTCTCTGGAGGCGGTTTGTAACTGTGGTCACAAAAATCAATGTTCTGGGAGAACGGGAAGCAGCTCCATTTTTTGGGGGGCCTTTACACAGCTCAAGGTCTGGGTCCCAGGGTCCACCTTCATGTTCCACCAATGAGTTTGTTCACAGGGTGGAGTGTGTAAGGGGATGTCCTGATATGTGTGTAAGGAATGCATTGTGTGAAATTGTGTTTGTATGTGTAAGGACTGCAAGGTGTGTTTCTGTGTATGTATGGGATGCATTGAATGTGTGTTAGGGGTGCATTGAGTGTGTGTAATGAATGCATTGTGTGTTTCTGTGTGTGTAAGGGATGCATTGTGTGTAACGGTTGCATTGCTTGTGTATGTGTGTCTGTGTGTTTTTCTGTGTGCAAGGGGTGCATTGTGTGTATGTGATGAATGTCAATCTCTCCTCCCGCTCCAATTTCCTTCTCCTCCTCCCAATTTCTCTCTCACCCACCCCCCTTTTCTCTCTCTCATCCACCCCCCCTTATTTCTCTCTCTCACCCCCCCTTATTTACCCCCCTTATTTCTCTCACCTTTATGTTCTCTCACCCCTCCTTGGCCTCTTTCTCACCCCCCTTATTTCTCTTTCTCACCCCCCCTTATTTACCCCCCCCCTTATTTTCTCTCTCTCACCCCCTTAGCTTTCTCCTCTACACCCCCCTCCCCTTATTTCTCTTTCTCACTTACTTATTTCTCTTTCTCACCCCTTGTTTCTCTTTCTCCACCCCCTTGTTTCTCTCTCACCCCCCCTTATTTCTCTTTCTCCACCCCTTATTTCTCTCTCTCACCCCCCTTATTTCTCTTTCTCACCCCATTTCTCTTTCTCACCCCTTATTTCTCTTTCTCCACCCCCCCTTATTTCTCTTTCTCACCCCCCCTTATTTCTCTTTCTCCACCCCACCCCTTATTTCTCTTTCTCCACCCCCTTGTTTCTCTCTCACCCCCCCCTTATTTCTCTTTCTCACTTGCCATTTCTCTCTCTCACCCCAGCTTCTCTCTCACCCCCCCTCCTCCCCTTTCTTTCTCCCCCCTCCCCTACCTCCTGTGGCGTGGCTGAGCCCTGTATAGTCAGGGTACAGGGGTGGCTTTATTTCTGTACCGGCGGGACTAACGGGAAGTGCACACTCGGTTCCCTTCCTGTTAGTCCGGCCTGTAGTACTCCCTATTGCCAGCGGACCTGCTACAGTGGGGAGCTGACAGGGTAATCGGCCCCTCTCCTCGAAAATGGCAGCCAGTGATGCGGTCCACCCCTCATGGAGCACCGCCGGGCAAGCTGCAGCAGCCTGGGGCTCTTCACAGAAGCGGCTTTCGAGGCTGCAACATGGGGCGTGGGCTGGTCATGGCACCCCCCACCCGGCTGGCACCCGGGGCGGACCGCCCCCCCCGCCTCCCCCTTAGTACGCCACTGGCTACCACAATGCCTGTTTTTGTGAAGGTACCCTTTGCATTAGACCTTACATCCAAAAGAATTTTAATCTCTTTACCTTCAATCAGATAATGCAGTATTGAAATATACTTTGCATTGAGCATACCCATTTAAATAAAGAGAAAACCTTATCCTGTTAGATAAGCTGTTAACATGTCAAAATAGAAGCAAGGTAAGCATTATCGTTAACAAAGGCACCCTTGATTTTAAAAGGTGACCTTTTCAGTCTTTGTAAAGTAAGTGAATTAGAGCTGCATGCTTTTCCCTTCAACACTTGTTTTCTCACATCATGTAGCTTCAATTTTGCAAGATAAGCATTTTATATAGCTTATAAGTTACCACAGTTTTTATACATGTGGAGTGGACTCGTAGAATGTACTTGGCTCATTCCATGGTAAAAGTGAAAAGAAGACAGTAGGAAAATTACTCCTTAAACACAAACATACAACGGATTACTTGCTGTCTTACACTTCTGCTGATTAAACTAGCTGGTATTTGGGGACATGTAGTGGGATAGTACTGAAGGAGCAAAGACAAACACTGGATGGGTTTGTGCTACGGCTGGTGGCCCACAATCTCAATGTGCTCCAGGAGTGGACTGATGCACTGGGTTATTTCCCAGTGGATGGAAGTGTCTTGGACTGTCTAGGTTACACACTTACATAGTTACAGAGCTGAAAAGAGACTAGCGTCCGTGAAGTTCAGCCTTCCTCACATATGTTTTTGCTGTTGATCCAAAAGAAGGCAAAAAGTCAGTCTGAAGAGCATCCAGTTTTGCAACAAACTGGGGAAAAAAATCCTTCTTAAACCCCTGCAGTCAGATGTCTCCTTGGATCAAAAAGCTATTACCCCACTAATTAAAAATGATATCCCTGTATATTATGTTTTTGCAAGTATTCATCCAATTGCTGTTTAAACATCTGTAAAGACTCAGATAAAAGCACCTCTTCAAGCAGAGAATTCAACATATTTATTGCTCTTACTGTAAAAAAACAACAAAAAAATGTTCCATTGCCTTAGACTAAATCTCCTTTCTTCCAGTCTAAATGCGTGACCTTATGTCTGTGACCAAGTCAATGGTGCTACCATCAGCTCCTCCAAGCAGGCTCGCTGCGTAGGTGTTCTCTTTGACTCCCACCTCGCCTTCACACCTCATGTTCAGTCTATCGCCAAATCATGCCGCTTCCATCTCAAAAACATTGCACGCATCTGACCCTACTTAACACCAGATGTGACTAAGGTGCTGGTCCATTCCACTGTCCTTTCTCGCCTTGACTACTGTAATTTGCTTCTTAGTGGTCAGTATCCAATGATCTACTTGTTGCAAAATCTCATGGTCACTACTCTATCCTAATTCTCCTTGACCTTTCTGTGGCTTTTGACACTGGTGATCATCAACAGCTTCTTCTCATCCTCCGCAATATCGGTCTACAAGATATTGCTCTCTCCTGGTGGACCTCCTACCGCTCCCAGCACTCTTTCAGTGTTTCTTTCTATGGCTCTGCTTCTTCTCCCCAACTCCTCTCTGTTGGTGTCCCCCAAGGTTCAGTCCTTGGTCCCCTACTGTTCTCCATCTATACTGCCTCCCTTGGTAAACTCTTTAGTTCCTTTGGCATCCAATATCATTTCTATGCAGATGACACGCAAATCTATCTGTCCTCTCCTGACCTCTCCCCGTCCTTCTTGACTAGTGTCTCTGACTGCCTCTCTGCTATTTCTAACTGGATGGCTGCCCACTTCCTTAAACTCAACTTGACCAAAACTGAAATTCTGGTCTTTCCTCCCTAAAGTGTTGCTACTCCTGTGTCTGTCTCCCTCCAAGTCAATGGTGCTACCATCAGCTCCACCATGCAGGCTCGTTGCCTAGGTGTTCTCTTTGACTCTGACCTTTCCTTCACACCTCATGTTCAGTCTATCACCAAATCCTGCCGCTTCTATCTCAAACGCTTCTATTACATCGGCTTCCTGTAAGAAATAGAGCTCAATTTAAAATTCTGGTTCTTGCTTTCAAATCTCTACATAATGCTGTTTCCACCTATCTATCCTCCCTAATACGCAAGTATGTCCCGTCTAGGCCCTTACGCTCTGCTGAAGACTTATGTCTATTTTCTGTCCATACTCCCACCTCTGATGCTCGCCTTCAAGATTTCTCGAGGGCTGCAGCATTCCTGTGGAACTCACTTCCCTCCTCCGTTAGATACTTGCCCAGTCTCCACTCATTCAATAAATCATTAAAAACCCTCTTCTTCATAAAAGTGTATCAATTAAACTGTTAATAGCTCCCGACTGATTCCTCTCTTGCAACTGTCATTAGTCTAATACTATCCTTACCTTTCTGTGTCATTTTACCCCACTCCCTCTAGCATGTAAGCTCATTGAGCAGGGCCTTCAACCCCTCTGTTCCTGTGTGTCCAACTTGTCTGGTTACAACTACATGTTTGTTCGTCCACCCACTGTAAAGCACTGCAGAATTTGTTGGCGCTATGTAAATAATAACAAAATTATTGTGTGTATATCTGTTTATTTGCATGTGTGTCAGTGGGTGTAACTGTGTGCCTGTGTATCTGCATATGTGTCAATGTGTGTATCTATATGTGTGCCAGTGTGTGTGTGTATATTAGTTTTGGTGGCAGTGTATATTTCCATTCAAACATCAACACTACACACAAATATGCTTCTGCATTCAAACGTCAACACTGCATACAGTCACAACCCTGAAATGAGAAAGTGCTCATGACATTCATAACACACGCTACTTGTCATTGGTAGCAATGGACTAAAAAGAAAATATAATTAAGATATTCATACACCATAAAGTGAACACAAACAAACTTCCAAATATTGTTAGCAGCAACTTCAAATACAGCAGGAATCTAAAATAAATACAATACAAATACACATAGCGTAATCCATAAAAATATATTAAAAAAACTATATAAAAAATCAATAGGTGATAAGAATTGAACTCACAAAAGGAGAGTTGTGTCAGGCTCTGTAAAGCAAACTCCAAGGTGCCAATACTGCCTATGAACATTTATCAGTAAACAAGATGTTGAAATCTTCAAAATATTTTATTATAGTATTCACAAGATATAAAAATAAGTGTAAGAAAGGACTAGCACAAAGCAATGTGTAACCGTTAAAGACCAGACAGTATACACTGCCACACAGCAATAAAGTGCCAACATGCCAACGCATTTCAACTAATCCATAGTCAACAAAATTCATACACATCATTTGTTATTGGGTTTGAAGCACCATTTGACTGATCTCCTGTATTCAGACCGAGTACCTCTGCCCAGTCTTTGGACAACTTCAGCACCAGTCGCCGAAGTTTGACTGGGAACTCTCCGGAACTCTTCCAACCGACCAGGCTGCAGCTCTTTCCTTCCAGGCAGTTATCGTCCCCTGTGCCTATTCCGCTGCAACTCTCTCTGTATGAGTGCAGTGTGTGTATGAATGCAGTGTGTATGAATGCAGTGTGTGTGTATGAGTGCAGTGTGTGTGTATGAATGCAGCTTTTATGAATGCAGTGTGTGTGTATGAATGCAGTGTGTGTGTATGAGTGCAGTGTGTGTGTATGAATGCAGTGTGTGTATTAGTGCAGTGTGTTTGTATGAATGCAGTGTGTGTGTTTGAGCGCAGTGTGTGTTGTATGAGTGCAGTGTGTGTGTATGAGTGCAGTGTGTATGTGTATGAGTGCAGTGTGTGTGTGTATGAGTGCAGTGTGTGTATGTGATGCAGAGCCTTGTTGGGGGGTGGGCATTTTTATTATTTTTTTTATATTATTATTATTATTATTTTAATATTTTTTTATATTATTATTTAAAATAATTTTATATTATTATTATTATTTTAATATATATATATTTTTATATTATTTTAATTTTTATGTTATTTTTTTCGTCCCCCCTCCCTGCTTGATACATGGCCAGGGAGGGGGGCTCTCATTCCCTGGTGGTCCAGTGGATGGACTGTGTAGGAGGTGGCTGGCAGGAAGCGTTTACTTACCTTTCCTGCAGCTCCTGTCAGCTCCCTTCTCTCTCCTCTGGTCCGGTCATCTCCCCTGTCAGTTCCACTGCCGCATGGAGCATTGGCACGGTAACCCGTGGCAACGCTCTGACCCCGCGGCTCTCGCAAGTCTTACAGTGGAGAAGAAGGGAGCTGACCGGAGGAGAGAAAAGGGAGCTGACAGGAGCTGCAGGAAATGTAAGTAACAGCTTGCTCCCAGCCCCCAACAGGACCGCCAGGCTTGTATTGAGCCCGGCTGTCCTGGTCTATATTATGGCAATGTAAGTTGCCATAATACAGACACTGACTCGAGTATAAGACGAGTGGGGGTTTTTCAGCACAAAAAATGTGCTGAAAAACTCGTCTTATACTCGAATATATACGGTATGTTACCATAAGCTCTACCTCGCAGGCTCGCTGCTTAGGTGTTCTCTTTGACTCCAACCTCTCCTTTGCTCCTCAGGTCCAGTCACTAAAAACAGATTAAAAGAATATTCCAAGCAACACAGTGGGCTGTAGTGCTTATGGTGTTTGGAGTGTTCCTTTAAGTCGTTATACAGACATGCCCAGAACAGAAATAGTTACTGTGATCTACAGAAGCATTATTTGGTCTGTATAATTTTTTAATCACAAATGTTTCCATTTCATTGACAAATGGGGTGGTCCACCCTGCTGCCCATTTTCCCAGCAAATTGAGCTGTGTAATTGAAATTTGCCCTCATCAATCAGCAACCCTACATCCTTTACCTGGTCTAGCAGAAAATTAAATTGTTACGAGAGGCTGTAAAATAACATCTTCGTGTCAGCGTCAATGCTGGTAACGTAGAACTTTTAAAGCCCACGTGTCCCTCTGCATTCTATGGCTATTACAATGATTGCATGGATAATGTACCTAAATCTGTTCATGTTTTACTGTCTGCTTTCATAACCCTGGAAAAATAGGAAACAGAGAATTATAGGAAAGACAGAAGACTTAAGTTGCTTAGTATTCATGGGGGCTACTAACACGGCTACACAATCCCCTATTCAGCATTTCACAGTTGAGTAAATGTAACTCTCTATATGCCCGATTGCTTTGACAGTTATGTGTTGCTCAACCCTCCTGCACTTAAACATGGAAAGGATTACTGCTTTCTTTTCAGCAGCCTGTTCTCTTTCACTTAAAGAGATACTATAGTCACTGTAACGGAGAGGTAGTATAATCCACGATATCTCCTCTGAGTAACAGGAACAGCATAAAATAATCCAGGCAAAATAAGCACAGCATACAGTAATCCCAGTAGCGTTGTATAAATCCTTCCTTCCTAAGAACTAGATGACACATAGGCTGGGAGTCAACTGAGCTTTTAATCACCGGTCACAGTATTTATGGGATTCCCCATGCAAGGGGTTTCCCTACTGATATTACAGGGGTTGTACAGTAGGGGACTACATGGGGGACTTAAATACTTAAGCAGAACTGACATTTTAAACAAAAATACATAACTTTCACATTATTCACGTTATTTTACCAAATGACCTTTCAGCAGATAGCTGGGGTCTAAGCACACCTTTCGTGAAAGTACCGCTCAGATCCCAGCTTAAATAACCGAACGCCGTACGAAAACACATATTATTTTACATTCACCTTAAAGTACCGAATGCATATAGGGGAACAAACTACCGAAGGCCCGGTGCTCCCGAACGGCCTGGAAGTCCAGCGGTATTCGTGCCGTCGAGTAGCCGATTTTAGTTCCAGGCGTTCGACAACCAAATACTGCTGGGCTAACAAAGGATCCAAGATGGCCGACCGCCGCGTGGTCGGTAGCCGAACGGCGGCCACCCTGAATCTCAATAATTACCAAAGGAAACATTGTTACAATATTTAATGGGAGCCACATGACCCCCTGTGTGTGGTCTCCCATTCGATAGTTTGTTTCACGAACAGTGTTGAAATTCACTGTTCGTGAAACTATTGTATGAATGCTGGTGGCTTTCTTGCCACCAGCATACGAATCCTCTCGTTCGCACAATATACATATACCGTTATCAGCTTGGTTCTAACAGTCTTTAAAGGGATAGTATCAAACACATAAAAATACATTCTGAAGTGGCTGGTTTTGCCACAATGCTCCCCCAGAACCAAGCCGGCATACACAGTCTGATCCCAACGGATGTCCGGAGGAGTACTCACAGATAACTTTTCAAGGTCTGTTTGTCTGGATAACCCGTCGGCGTTGCCATTTTGCTTCCCAGGGCGGTAGTGAATAGTAAAGTCAAAAGGCTGCAGTGCCAAACTCCAGCGCAGCAGCCTGGCATTGTCTCCTGACACCCTGTTCAGCCACACCAGCGGGTTGTGATCTGTGAGTAATGTGAATGGTTTACCATACAAATAGGGTTGCAGCTTTTTGAGGGCCCACACCACAGCCAGGCACTCCTTTTCAATGGCGGCGTAGCTTACTTCTCTGGGTAAAAGTTTTCTGCTTATAAAAGCCACTGGGTGCTCGCTGCCATCTGCTCCAACTTGGCTCAGTACTGCTCCCAATCCAAACATAGAAGCGTCTGTGTGGACAAGAAAGTGTTTAGTTGGATCAGGAGCAGAAAGTACAGGCGATTTAATAATTGCCGTCTTGAGCAGTTGGAATGCCTTTTCACACTCTGGGGCCCATACTATCTTGGGGAGGTTTTTACGGGTTAAGTCTGTGAGGGGTTTGGCTAGGGTGCTGTAGTTGGACACAAATTTACGATAGTACCCTGCGGTACCTAGAAATGCGAGGACTTGCGTCTTGGTGCAGGGGGCTGGCCACTTGGCGACTGCCTCTATTTTAGCGGGCTCTGGCTTCTGTTGGCCGCTTCCTACCCTGTGCCCTAGGTACTGAACCACTGCCATCCCTATGTTGCACTTACTGGGTTTGAGGGTCAGTCCGGCCTCCCTAATCCGGTCTAGTATGGCTCCTATGTGGGTCAGGTGTTCGGGCCAGGAGTAGCTGAAAATGGCTATATCATCTAGATAGGCGCAAGCATACTCCTGAAACCTATCCAGTAGCCAATCTACCATCCTCTGAAAGGTTTCACATTATTCACGTTATTTTACTAAATGATCGTTCGGCAGATAGCTGGGGTCTGAGCACACCTTTCGTGAAAGTACCGCTCAGATCCCAGCATAAATAACCGAACGCCGTACGAAAACACATATTATTTTACCTTCACCTTAAAGTACCGAATGCATATAGGGGAACAAACTACCGAAGGCCCGGTGTTCCCGAACGGCCTGGAAGTCCAGCAGTATACGTGCCGTCGAGTAGCCGATTTTAGTTCCAGGCGCTCGACGACCAAATACCGCTGGGCTAATAAAGGATCCAAGATGGCCGACCGCCGCGTGGTCGGTAGCCAAACGGCGGCCACCCTGATTCTCAATAATTACACAAGGAAACATTGTTGCAATATTTAATGGGAGCCACACGACCCCCTGTGTGTGGTCTCCCATTCGATAGTTAGTTTGTTTCACGAACAGTGTTGAAATTCACTGTTCATGAAACTATTGTATGAATGCTGGTGTCTTTCTTGCCGCCAGCATACGAATGCTCTCGTTCGCACAATATACATACACCGTTACCAGCTTGGTTCTAACAGTCTTTAAAGGGATAGTATCACACACATAAAAATACATTCTGAAGTGGCTGGTTTTGACACAGTCACCAAAACAGCTTTAGCTTAATGAAGAAGCTTTAGTGTATAATTCATGCCTCTGCAGTGTCACTGTTCAGTTCTCTGCAATTTAGGAGTTAAATATCTTTGTTTATGCATCCCTAGGTTCTCACTGTGGCATCCAGATGTGGTCACCCTAGAGGTGCCTAACAGGGAATTTGAACCTGGGTACTTTGCTGTCTGGGCCTGCTTTACTGCCTTTAAGCCACAGCAGCTCCTATTCCTTGAAATATTTCTAGCCCTGTTCTATCTGGCTATGTCTCCAGCACTAGGGGACTGACCTTGGTTTATCTCATCGTTTATCCTGACCTCTGGCATCCTCTGACTTTGTCTTATCCTCATTTATCCTGACCTTTGGTATCCTCTGACTTTGGCTTATCCTCATTTATCCTGACCTCTGGCATCCTCTGACTTTGGCTTATCCTTGACTATCCTCCTGCTTTTGTCCTTGCCTGTACTGCAACTTGGAGCTATATCCTGCACACCCCTGTGCACAGACTCACAGCCCAGGTGGCTTCTTATCTGGTCACCTTGGTCTGTTTTTATTTGCAAGGGTGAACGTATAACTCTGCACATCGGACTCCACATCAGGTAAGATCCTGACAGGCACACCTCTGTGCATGTGACTTGCATGGCCTTCCTAAACACTTCCTGTAAAGAGTCCTCTAATGCTTACACTTTCTTTATTAATTTACAGAGCAGGAGATACAAACATTTGGAGTA
Source organism: Pelobates cultripes (assembly GCA_933207985.1). NCBI lineage: Eukaryota > Metazoa > Chordata > Amphibia > Anura > Pelobatidae > Pelobates > Pelobates cultripes. The sequence continues at coordinate 107,714,808 of OW240914.1, forward strand.
AGTGAACATCTGAATGAAAACAAAACCCTTTTTTTCATGCATGCTGTGTCAGTAACAGCTAGGGGAGGTGTGGCTAGGGCTGCATGGACAGGACAGAACAAATAGGTTATCTAACTCCTAAATGGCAGAGAATTGAGCAGTGAGACTTCAGAGTCATGATCTATACACAAAAAAAACTGCTTCACTAAGCTTACATTGTTTTGGTGAGTATAGTGTTCCTTTAATGAGTAGGCATCTGTCCTATAATGGACACCTTTTTTTCAGCACTTTTAATGTGCCTTTTTGGATCACATGTTGGCTGACGAGGAGAGATAAGCACAAGGAGCCATGTCAAGCGTCCTCAGTACTCTAAATTGCACCCTGCACTCGTTCACAAAATTCAACAAACTATATCTGGTGAGGCTATTTAAAGGGACACTCCAGGCACCCAAAATACTTCTGCCTATTGGAGTGGTCTGGGTGCCAACTCCCATCACCCTGAACCCTGCAAGTGTAATTATTGCAGTTTTTATAAACTGCAATAATTACCTTGCAGGGTTAAGTCCTCCTCTAGTGGTTATCTATCAGACAGCCACTAGAGGGACTTCTGTGTTCTTAGAACACGAAAAGTGTTTTAAATGACACTGGACGTCCTCACATAATATGCATGAGGACCTCCAGCCAGGGCTGTCTATAATATGATTAGGACCCTGGGCAATGCATTTTCTTGGGCCCCCTGGGCCCTGCCTCTCCCGCCGCCTCACCCCCCAATTACGCCCAACCCGCAATCACACTGACAGACGTACTGGCACAGACACACACAGACAGACATTAAAACATTCACAGATACATACTGACACACACAGTCACTGACACACAAATATATACACACACAGACATACATACATACATACACAGACACATACACTAACAGATATACTGACACACACACAAACACATACACGGACAAATATACTGACACACACAGGCATACTGACAGACACATTGACAGACACACACAGGCATACTGGCATACACACAGACACACGCACACACAGGCATACTGACATACACACAGACAGACGTACTGGCAGATACAGACAGACATTAAAACATTCACAGATACATACTGACACACATACACTGACATACAAATATATCCTGGCAGACATATTGACACACACACACAGACATACATACATACACACACACACAGACACATACACTGACAGACATATGACACACACACAGGCCTAGTGACACACACATACACACACACACAGACATACTGTCATACACACACACACACACACACACACAGACCTACTGACATACATTTAGCCACCCTCCAGGTTCTAACCTTTACCAGGAGGGTGGTTTCCCTAGTCATCTGGAACTCCCCTCCTCCCTGCCTTCCTCCTCCCGCGCGCCCATTATCTCCGATGGGAGGAAGTGACGTCACTTCCTCCCAGCCAGCTGCAGAACAGGAAGGGGCCCGGTCACGCTGTTTAAGCGCCACAGCGCCCAACCGGGCCCCTGCTGACACATGCTCCCCGGGTGGCCCTTAGTGCATGAGACACCCGGGGAGCCTCCTCAGTGTGCAGCAGCCACAACGCCCGGTCCATAGGGGCTGCGCAAATCGCGGGGCCCACAGAGCAGCTGCACTGGGCCCCCCTGGAGCAACTGGGCCCGGGGCAGCTGCCTCGTTTGCCCCGCATTAAAGACTTCCCTGCCTCCAGCGTCGCTGGAATCCATTGAAGGAAAGCATTGAATAATGATTTACTATGGGGAAGTCTAATGCGCCGGAAGTCTATGGAGAGTAGGTCGGAACCTGACCCAGCACTGAGGGACATCGGCGCTGGACTCCGGTAAGTAACTGAACTTGGGATGGGTCCCTTTTTCCTGGCCCTGTAGAGTCCCTTTAAGGAAAGATGGTGCATTGCCACCTTTCTAGATCTGGCTAAGAAACATTTTAATAAACTCTGACAACAAAACAAATTAAATTGCACCTGTTATGATAAACACTTGGAGTTACTCTATAGGGAATTAAATTTCATCTATGCATCAAAATATTATTACAATTACATTGCTGCGACATGTGCAGATAAATAGGTATTCCCTTTGTTCTTAATCTCCTTATAGAGCACAACGGTTAAAATATTGATACGATATATGGGATACAGGCTGTGTTATTTGGCTATCTGACCTCCCAGCAACAGCCTCCAGTCAGTGCAAGGTAAGCTTGATATAATCAGGTGTGTGTGTAAGCCTGCTAGTGAGAAAGCTTGTGTGTGTGTGTGTGTGTCAGTGAGCTTGTTTGTAGTGAGCTTGTGTGTGTGTCAGTGCCCAGGCCAACAGAGGAGATCTGCTTTCTTGCTGAAAGATCTCCCTCACCAGCCCAAAGGCCCTTCATTAGTGACAGGGAGGGCTGGAGGACCTGGGAGACAGAGCACTCCTCCCGCGAGCATGCTGTGTGGCGCGTTTCCGCGTGTTACCATGGCAATGCTCCAACACAGCTTTCTGCACGCGGGAGGAGCTGCAGGCTATAGACAACTCACCACCACTGGACCACCATGGCACAGCACCCCTCACACACGCACAGCACCCCTCACACGCACAGCAGCCACACATACACACAATACCCCTCACACAGAGCTCCCCTTACGCACACACACACTACACCGCTCACACACACACAGCACTCCAGACACAAAGGACCTCTCACACACAGCACCCCATTACACACACATCACCCCTCATACACAGCACCCCTACAAACACATACACTGCACCCCTCACTGCAGTCTGGGTGTATTCAGCAGTCTCTGTGTGTGTGTGTATCAAGCAGACTGCATGTATAAAGCAGTCTGTGTGCATTCAGCAGTCTCTGTGTGTGTGTGGTCAGCAGTCTGCATGCGTTCAACAGTCTCTCTGTCTGTATTCAACAGTCAGTGTGTATTCGGCAGGAGCAATTTGAAACTAACCTTCTGCCTGATCAACGCTCCCAACCTGCTGGTGAGACCTTTCCCCTATCCCCACACTGGGCATAGAGGAACCCTTGCAGATTGGAACACTAAAAGCCATGCTCACTGGAAATGAAAAGGCCAGAAGGAGAGTAGAAGGCCTTTGCTTCTATTGTGACAAGGGAGGCCCCATACGTCTTCCTCACCCTAAGCATAGCCATGTGGGGGCTCTGTATCACCATCCAGCAAGTTCTCCATGGCAGCCTATTGCAGTCTCTGTTGCTGTGGTACGACTCTGCATGCGACTGTACTGAAACGCCCATCTAACCAGGTCGTTGGCACCATCACAGCCCTGGCTAACCCTGCTCCTGTTCCAGAGCCTCAAAAGGAGGCTGCTGTGGCTACCTTCCAATCCTCAGCCTTTGTCTCCCCTAACGTTTCCTGCTCCAAAACAGAAGATCTGTCCCCAGACTGTGTAATTGCCTCCAATGGAACCGTGGTCCGCAGGCAAGATCTAATGGCCTTTCAGCAGGCTCTTAAGGCCAGAGCTGCATCCACTCAGGTGGTTGATGCTTCTTGCCTCCTTGTCTCCACTGCCTTCTCGAAGAATGACAACCTACAAAATGTTCCAACACTCTCAGATCCTGATGATTCGGATGCCTATACAGATGATTGGCAGATCTGCTTTAGGTTGCACTAATTAATGTACACATAATTATTGCCAAAACTGTGAAAAAATGTTTATGGATTTGTTTTTGCATTTTGGTTTTATAATTGAGATATTATACATGTATATATCACATAAAATCAATGCTATTTTGTTCTGGTATGGTAGGTAATAAGTGTTGGAGTAATAAATCTAAAATATGGAAATTGTGGTTGAACACATACATAGCAAAGATGCCAAAATTATATTCCTCTTTTAGTACAAAACAAACAAACTGAAGTTTTGTACTTATGGGGTTAAAGAAAGGGTAAATATATTCCTCCAAGAACACAAGTATATTTCATGCATTGGTTATTTGATTTACTCGATCTCTTGCTCACATTAACAGTTCACTGGAAAGAAATATTTTTTTTTCTGGGAACAGTCTTAGAAATTTCTTATATTCTATCTGGAACCAAAGTGATAACATCAACAGGGAGCATGAAATTCACATTAAAGTGAGTAAAAGGAAACAAATTATGGTGTAATATATATTTGTAGCGCAAGGTACAAAATGAGACACACTGACACACTGACACACACACACGTTTTCACATCCTTGCACACACTCACATCATTTTATTTTTTTGTTCCCTACCTTTGAGAGCTGGTTTGGGGCCTCTCCCGGGGGTCCAGTGGGGATCATAGATTACATCATATGCAGGCCCCCGCATCACTACAAAGGGGGGGAAGTGCGAGGGAGCAGTGAGGAGCAGGGAAACTGAGCTCCCTCTTTGCCGCCAGCGACCTCTCTTCCCTGGCTGGGTAAATTTTAGCAGAGTAGTCACCTGCAAAGTGGGGTGAGCAGGTGCCTACTCTGCCTTAGTAAGCATGTCAAACTCGTGGCTCGCCGGGCTGCAAAGGTATTCATTGTGGGTTGCGGGCCGCAAGTTTGACATGCTTGCTGTAAAGGAACCTAGACATTTTAGATGACTGTATTTCAGTTTGTTAAGTCTAGCTTTTTTTATCTCCTGCTCTGTTAATAGCCTCCGAGACCATGCAGAAGCCTCATGTGTGTTATTAAATGTCAGTTTACAGAGCAGGAGATACAAACTTCTAAAGCAAGTTAACTGTCTGAAAATAAAACTATTTTTAATGCAGGCTGTGCAAGTCACAGCCAGGGGAGGTGTGGCTAGAACTGCATAAATAGAAACAAAAGTGATTTAACTCCTAAATGGCAGAGAATTGAGCAGTGAAATCACAGGCGCATGATCTACAGTGAGGAAAAAATGTTTTTGATCCCCTGCTAACTTTGCACATTTGCACACTGACAAAGAAATGATTTGTCTATAATTTTAATGGTAGGTGTATTTTAACATTGAGAGACAGAATAACAAAAGAAAAATCCAGAAAAACGCATGTCAAAAAAGTTATAAATTGATTTGCATGTCAATGAGTGAAATAAGTATTTTACCCCTTCAACTTAGTACTTGGTGGCAAAACCCTTGTTGGCAATCACAGAGGTCAGACATTTCTTGTAGTTGGCCACCAGGTTTGCACCCACCTCAGGAGGGATTTTGTCCCACTCTTCTTTGCAGATCCTCTCCAAGGTTTTGAGGCTGATGTTTGGCAACTCGAACCTTCCGCTCCCTCCACAGATTTTTTATATGATTAAGGTCTGGAGCCTAGCTAGGCCACTCCAGGAACTTAATGTGCTTCTTCTTGAGCCACTCCTTTGTTGCCTTGGCTGTGTGTTTTGGGTCATTGTCATGCTGGAATACCCATCCACGACCCATTTTCAGTGCCCTAGCAGAGGAAAGTTCTCACCCAAGATTTGACAGTACATGGCCCCGTCCATCGTCCCTTTGATGCGGTGCAGTTGTTCTGTCCCCTTAGCAGAAAAAGACTCCCAAAGCATAATGTTTCCACCTACATGTTTGACGGTGGGGATGGTGTTCTTGGGGTCATAAGCAGCAACCCTCCTCCTCCAAGCACGGCGAGTTGAGTTGATGCCAAAGAGCTTGATTTTGGTCTCATCTGACCACAACAATTTCACCCAGTTCTCCTCTGAATCATTCAGATGTTCATTGGAAAACTTTATATGGGCCTGTACATGTGCTTTCTTGAGCAGGGGGACCTGGCGGGCGCTGCAGGATTTCAGTCCTTAACGGCGTAGTGTTACCAATTGTTTTCTTGGTGACTATGGTCCCAGCTGCCTTGAGATCATTAACAAGATCCTCCCGTGTAGTTCTGGACTGATTCCTCACTGTTCTCATGATCATTGAAACTCCACGAGGTGAGAATTTGCATGGAGCACCAGACCATGGAAACTGGCAGTTATTTCTTCCATTTACAAATAATCGCACCAATTTATAACATTTTTTACATGTATTTTTCTGGATTTTTTTGTTTTGTTATTCTGTCTCTCACTGTTAAAATACACCTACCATTAAAATTATAGACTGATCATTTTTATTTTTAACCTTGACACTTACAATCTATTACAATCTGTGTTTCAATCACTGCATTCTATATAGAGGGACTTTATTTAAAAGTATTAGAATGAGTTGTAGGTCTAATCTATGAATTTAGGTTTAGGATTCCTTCTTGTCATCCTTCAAACTCAAGACTGCAAGAATCATATTACATTTATCTGGTATTTATACAGTACAACTTACTAACGTATTACAACCATACTATCATTATAGTGGAGGGCTGTTTTTTTTTCTTTTGGTTAATTATACGCTGATCAGCCACAACATTAAAACCACTGACCAGTGAAGTGAATAATATTGTTTATTTAGTTACAATGGCACCTGTCATGTTCACAAGTCTTGTGAAGTCCATGCCATGAAGCATCAGAGTGGTTTTGGCAACACAAGGGGGACCTACACGGTGTTAGGCAGGTGGCTTTAATGTTCTGGCTGATAAGTGTACAATCATAACGCCTCAGAGGGGACATGATAACATTATACAAATATATTTGGGGCCAGTACAAACCATTATCTGAAAATCTATTCATAAACAGGGCTATACATAGGACTAAAGGTCACACATTTAGGCTGGAAGAAAGGAGATTTCATCTAAGGCAAAGAAAAGTTTTTTTTACAGTAAGAGCAATAAGGATATGGAATTCTCTGCCTGAAGAGGTGGTTTTATCAGAGTCCATACAGATGTTTAAACTGCAATTGGATAAATACTTGCAAAAACTTAACATACAGGGATATAATTTCTAATTAGTGGGGTAATAGCTGCTTGATCCAAAGAGACATCTGACTGCTATTTTGGGGTCAAGAAGGAATTTTTTCCTAGTTTGTTGCAAAATTGGAAGCGCTTCAGACTGGGTTTTTTGCCTTCTTTTGGATCAACAGCAAAAACATATGTGAGGAAGGCTGAACTTGATGGACGCAAGTCTCTTTTCAGCTATGTAACTATGTAACTATGTAATTCAGAGTCTTCGGATGTCAGGACTTACCTTTTCTACTTTATGTTTTCAAACTGCAAATTGCCAGAATGGCTGGAAGTGAGAAAAACCTATTTAGGAAAGTACAAAATGATCAGAATTGCATTTAAGACCACAAGCGTGAATCAATCGGGGACAGACGAGTAGTTGCGGGAGCCAAGAGATAACGAACAGGACTATGTGCTGGATTTGATGACGATAGCCTAGGATCAAATAAATTGTTTGCTGTTGCTGCTGCGTCTTTTTCGTGTGAAATCATTACAAGCAAAGGTCGTGAATACAAAGAACTGGATGAACTGCAAGACTGTTAGAAGTGGTTTCTATTAAATCATACCGCATTGATTATAAATACTGTGTGTTATATGCTTCCAGTTAATTATGTCTGTTATAGCCAAGGGTTGTAGGATAAAATGCAAGGTCTTTATACTGGATGTGTTGCCTGTTCTATATGAGAGTCCTATTGCATAATGATACTATACATCATTATTTCCCTTCTTAATAAAAACATTATTTAAAGGAGCACTATAGTGCCAGAAAAACAAACTTTTTTTCCTGGCACTATAGGGTTATTAGGTACCCCCCCCCCCTCCCTCAGGACCCCCCTCCCACAGGGCTGAAGGGTTAAAATCCCTTCAGCCACTTACCTTAATCCAGCGCAGGCTCCCTCGGCACTGCATTACTCAATGCTTTCCTATGGACGTCAGCGTCATCTCAGTGTGATTTTCACACTGAGAATCATGGAAGCGGCCTCTAGTGGCTGTCAGGTAGACAGCCACTCGAGGCTGGATTAACCCTCAATGAAAACATAGCAGTTTCTCTGAAACTGCTATGTTTTCAGCTGCAGGGTTAAAACAAGGGGTATCTGACACCCACACCACTTCATTGAGCTGAAGTGGTCTGGGTGCCTATAGTGGTCCTTTAAGCTCAAGATTAAAAAAACTATTTAGTTCAATTTTTAGGTACCCATTTTATTCAGTATACTCTGGAATATTTGCCAGGACCCACCGACCCATCAAAGTGACGCCTGCCAGTATCTCTATCAGTAATTGTAAAAAAAAATTAAAAAATTAATAAAAAGAGAAGAATACAAAAATGGTTATTTTGTATATGTGCAAGGTTTTACAAATGTCCACCAGCTAAAGGGAAATATTCCAAATTAGCATAATGGGCTCTTAGGTTGTCAAGAGCTGCGTTAGCAATGATGAATATTGTGCCATTCTGAGACCCTGTTCACAGAAGTAGAGCAGCACTCTTATACAAGAAAAGGATATTGTTAATACAATATAAAACCAGATGTAGTAACCTAACTAAAGGACCATGGCGAGTATTGGGATGTGTTATTCACACGGGCACGTTGATTGTTATATATTTACTGGTTATGGATTATAGTTATTGCTTTTATTGAATTAATGTATCAATGTAATTCTTGGCATTGTCAACCATGTTTAAATCTGCTCATTATGCAAAGACTCCAATCTCCTCTCAATGTCCAGATGTAAGTAATCTTGTGTGTGCTACCCTTCAAATTCAGAACACTAAATCAAGAAAGAATTACAATTAGGGGCAGTGCTCAGTAACAAAGGGTTACAGTGTTGAATGATAGTCTGTAACTAAAATATTATAGCGTAGTGTGATAATTAAACTATTGATATTCTATTAGTAGATAATCTATATGGCTGTTGATACATGAGCTCTGCTGCTCTACATTCAGTATTTATATGGATTAACATACTTAAAAATAGATAATTATAATATCCAATCATTGGCATAATGTTTTAGAATCAGGGTAATTACAATAAAGTTGTCTGTGGAAGTGAATCAGTATGCTATGTGTGAGTCATACAATATGCCCTTTAACACTGGTATTCTGCAGACCTGCAGTACATGTTCTCCAACCACGGAACAGGGTGAACACTATTTATATCATAATATCATTGCACCCAGAGAAGTCATTTAATCACTTTGAGCCATGGACATCAGTTATATAATGCATTCGATATGATTGAACTGCTTACACTGCTGTGAACAATATAGGCTTTCTACTATCACTTTATAATAAAATGAACATTTATGTGCTATGCAATTAAGTAGATGCCAAATTAAAAATTATTATATACTCGGATGCACTTCTAAAGTACACATACAGTTCTTTTGTTCCTCCTTCCCCCATTCTTCATTCTACTCCCAACAGGAATATTTAATTCATTAAAACATTTGAAGGTTATATTCTCACAGCATTAATGGAAGCAAAAACTATAGTCACTTCAAGGAATGATAAATGGAGTCTATTTACTAAACAGTCTGACAACATACAATAAATTTGCTAAATACAGACCATTTGGAAACATTCCACCAATTAACCAAATTTGAGATTTTTTCAAACTGCTATTTAGTAAATATATTAAATATTAGTTGTCCATGGGATCGGCCTTTTCTCCTTTACTAGGTCAATCTCCACTCCAGTCAGGGCAGAGGTGGCGCAGTAAGCACCACTATGACTTATTATGCGGGGACAAAATGCCTCCTAAGAGTATGTTATTGCTGAGATTTCTGTATCTCTTCAGGACTATACCACTACTTTTCTCACTCTTGGCGGTGTCAAACATTCAGAAACCTATTAACAAATTCATGCTGTTATTTTTCTCTTGGGTGGCCACGTGGGGGAACTGACTGCCGCACGCTCCTCTACCCAGACATTCAGAGATTCCGACACTGTAAGATTCTGCTCTGCTTCTTTTCATGACACAATGCATGCGCGTCATCTTCAGTGTGCAAATGACAGATTCTTTTTGGGGGCTTGGATTTAAAGCTTAGTTGTTTACCTAGACAGAGCGCTTTATGCTTTAGTCATTGCCCTATTGTCCTTCCTAGTTTGGTACTTATAGTGCTTACTGTATTCTTCTGTTATATTTGGTTTCTTACTCGGCTTGTTTACTGACTTCTGTCTTCTGTTGTCACTTGACTTGGCTATTTGTCTCCCACCTTCTAGTAGATTTTTGGCTATTTCCTGACTTTTTTTTATTCAGCCATGTTAAACCTGGCCACTCTAAGGTCATTGAAACAGCAGCGGGTCCTTACGGCAATACTGCACAGACACAGCCACTACAGATGAATACAGAGAGAAATGAGATACGGCTGTGTACAATCTAAAACAGGAACAGAAAAAAACACATAGTGTAATACAGTAAAACAAATATTAATATGTTGGAATTGTAGTGCACTCACAAGACCAAGATGATTAATGCGCCCAGAAGGTGCCTGCCCCGATGGACTTGGGCGGCTAGATAGAACCTATCTTTTAACTTACTCTATGTGGCTGATATATATTGCCTCTTTTTTACAATAAATTTTGCATATTTATTTTACCTATTCATACTGGAGTTTCGTTTTTTTGGTCAGTTTGGATTCCCTGTGGGGAGTGGAGACCTCTAGCCGCCCAAGTCCATCGGGGCAGGCACCTTCTGGGCGCATTAATCATCTTGGTCTTGTGAGTGCACTACAATTCCAACATATTAATATTTGTTTTACTGTATTACACTATGTGTTTTTTTCTGTTCCTGTTTTAGATTGTACACAGCCGTATCTCATTTCTCTCTGTATGCAAGTGTATATTGTAAAAGGTCAGGAACTGGGTCAAGACCTTGAGAGGCTGTTTTGATTGATCATTTCAGATAAGTATATTTGGATACCAATCATCTTTTTTTCTTACTATATTATAGTAGAATTTTAGGTATTGCATATATACTATTTTTCCATTTACAGCCACTACAGAGGTTTAAAGGTGCCAGACTTAATCTCTTATTATAAAGCTATCCACTTGCACAACCCCTTATCTTTTGTTTCCCACTGGGATATAATCAGATGCAGGGCTGGTGCAAGGATTTTTGCCGCACTAGGCAAAAGAAAAATGTGACATCACAATGCCCCACCCATATGATCTGCCATATGAACTAGCGCCAGTGCTGCACACTGTGTTTACATTAAAAAGCCCGCAGGGACAGGCTATAGACACCGGAACTACTTCATTTAAGCTGCAGAGATTAGTGTCACTAATAATATACTAGATTGCCTACTTACAACCAGATGAGGGTGGTGATGGGCTCTAGCTGCAGTTTGGCTCCACTGGTCTGTTGTAGAACCGGATCTCTGGAGGCTGTTTGTAACTGCAGTCACAAAATTCAATGTTCTGGGAGAACAGGAAGCAGCTCAATTTTTTTGAGGCCCCTTACACAGCTCAAGGCCTTGGCCCCAGGGCCTGATGGTAAGTATGCCCATAAGGCCCACCCCTAAGTCCACCTATATGTTCCACCCATGAGTTCGCTCACAGGGAGTGTAGTGTGTAGTGGATGTGTTATGTGTTAATGTAGAGAATCTAATGTGTGTGCTTATGGAATGTAGTGTATAGGCATACCAGTTTGTGTACGTGATGCAGTGTGTTTGTGTGTAGTGGAAGCAGTGTGTGTTTGTGTATAAGGGATGTATTGTGTGTTTCTGGTTGTGTGTAAGGGATCCATTGTGTGAATCTGTGTTTGTATGCATAAGGGATGCAAGGTGTGTGTCTGTAAGTGTGTGCATTGAGTGTGTGTAAGAAATGCATTGTTTTTCTGTGTGTATGTAAGAGAAGCAGTGTGTGTGTTTGCATGTGTGTGTAAGGGATGCATTGTGTGTTTCTGTGTATGTATAGGGATGCATTGTGTAAGTGTGCGCGTAGTGTGAAAGAGCTCCCTGTCCTATAGAGCTCTCCCTTCTGTCCCTTAGAGCTCTCCCTTGCCCCTTAGTGGACTCTCTTCTCCCCCCACCCTCCTCTAGTGTTTTCTTCTCACACCCACCCACCCTCCCTGGGTTCTTCTCACACCCCCCCACCCCCCTGTGTTCTCCTCACCCCCCCCACCGTGTTCTTCTCACCCCCCCACCCTCCCTGTGTTCTCCCCACCTCCCATTTTCCTCACCCCCTCTCCCGTGTTCTTCTCACCTCCCCCCTCCTGTGTCTTCTCACCTCCCCTTCTCCTCACCCCCTCTCCTGTGTTCTTCTCACTCCCCCCTCCTGTGTATTTATTCCTCCTCCCAGTGTTCTTCTCACTTACCCCCCTCCCTGTGTTTCTCCTCATCTCCCCTTCTCCTCACCCCCTGTGTTCTTCTTACTCCCCAGGTGTTCTTCTTACTCCCCACCCCCCTCCCCCCCTCTTCTTCTTACTGCCCTCCCCTTGTTCACCTCCCTCCTCTGCTTCCTAACTCCACCTTCCCCTTCTTCTCTTACTCCCCCCCTCCCCTCTTCTTCTTACTCCCCCCCTCTTCTTCTTGCTCCCTCCTCCCCTCTTCCTTCTCACACTCCCCCTGCTTTCTTCTTAATCCCCCCCTCCCTCTTCTTCTTACTCCCCCCCCTCCCTCTTCTTTGCTTGCTCCCCCTCCCTCTTCTTCTTACTCCCCCCCCTCCCTCCCCTCTTCTTCTTGCTCCTCCACCTGTTTTCTTCTTACCTCCCCTCCCCCTCTTCTTCTTTCTCCCCCTCCCCTTCTTCTTGCTCTCCCCTCCTTGTTTCTTCTTACCCCCCCCTCCCCTCTTCTTCTTACTTCCCCCTCTTCTTCTTACTCCCTCCCCCACCCCTCCCTGTGTTCTCCTCCTAACCTCATCTCCCCTTCCCTGTAGCGTGGCCGAGCTCCTCTCTGGTCTGCGGTACAGGAGTTTCTGTTTCCTGTACCCGGCCGGACTAACAGGAAGTGCACACTGAGTGTGTACTTCCTATCAGTCCGGCCGGGTCGCGGACCGGAGAGGAGCTCGGCCACGCTACAGGGAAGGGGAGGTGAGAAGAGACTGAGAGCCAGTGCTGCAGCCGTCTGAGCGCTCTTTATAGAGCACTCAGGCGGCTGCAGCATTTAAAGGGCCGTTGATGGGGGCGCAGGGCGCCCCCTCCTATATGGCGCCCTAGGCGGCTGCCTAGTTCGCCTTATAGGAAGCGCCGGCCCTGATCAGATGGCATCGTACACAATAATCAGATGGCATTCTTTACTAATCTTCAACAGCAATGTCAGGTTCCCTACAGGGACTTTTAGATGTATTTACCAGTAAGATATTGGGTAGATTCAACACAGTTTGGGCCAGATCAAGAATGGCTTACATCACTTGCAACTATTTCAAGTGGATACCAAATATGCTAAAGTCTATGTTGATCTGCTTCAATACTCTCCTTGAAAGCACTGTCACTAGACAACCAATATATAAAGCAGGGTGGGAAAACGAAATATAAAAGTTGGACTCTGATGAGGAATGCCAAGCATTCTGCAGGTGAATGCATTTGTATCACGGTGCACTAACCATATAGAGTTATCCTACAAAATATTATGTTGCTAAATGACTTCTGTGCACTTTGTGCATATATTCCCAGGCGTATTGACCACCTGCTGTCATGGATGTAGTGTATTGTGTAGTATGTTCCATATACGGTGGTCATGCCTCATATTGTAATAATCTGGCAAGACTTATGTGAATATTTAAGTGGGATCCTTGACATTCTGGTTCCAGCTGGAGGTGGCCCTACTGTGCCTTTTTTATGGTAGCAATCACACCACCACAGTGCAAATGAAGCTCCTTCTTCTTTCTGGCAGTCAATCCTATATTGCAAATAATTTAAAGTTCTGCAGTCCCTACTCTTTCCTTACTAAACAAACCCAAACGGTACACTAAATATACGCCAGATGGAGTGTGTGGCTCATTCGTCTCAGAACTCAGTAGCAGCTTTTTGTAAAGTTTGTGTTCAGTAACATGGCCAGACTGATAGGTGGCAACCTCTATACTTTCCTTTAGGCATGAAACCACAATGGAGAGGCTGGTAGCACCTATTATTGCATAAATGTGATGAAAGGACCTGTCGGAAGACTCTCCGCAAGCTCTATGCAATAAGTAACCATTATGGTGTTTGTGTATGGTGTATGTTTATTTTATGTATGCTTTGGTTTTCCTTTTCGTACCACTATGTTCTTTTGATTTCCAGAATGTACTTCGTATCATGTCATGTGTTCATGCTATGTACATTGCATGAATGTACTATTGCTTTTATCATGTCAATACTGAAATAAAAATTATTTGTCTTAAAAAAAGTTGTTCAGCAAAAGCAAACTACATTGTTTAGTGAATACATCACAAACTGCAACCTTTTTTAAGCCACGATAGCGAATGCATTGTATAGCCAAGGGCAATATTGCTGCAATCATGAATGGAGAACACAAAAATCCAGGATCTCCTATTTAGAACTAGCATACAATGAAAAATATTTAAAAAGAAATAGAAAATGTCTGTTTTAGATGGTTACTGCACTGCATGATAAAAATGGACTTAAAAAACAAAACAAAATAAGACTTTAAAATAAGTCTTTATTCGTTGTAATGGG